>OX328126.1:3720701-4043201 GCA_946811695.1 Gonocerus acuteangulatus
ATATATATATAGGGGAAGGTGTTGTACCTTTGACCACTTTGCACAATTGAATTTTTTTCAGCTTGAATATTAATGGTAAATTCATTTTTTTTTTTGGTTGTAATTAGTATTATATTGTTTATCATATATAATTTTTTCAAGGTTCTAACTTTACATTTAATTTTTTTTATTAATTCTTAAAAAATAATCGTACAATGGTCAAAGGTACAACATGTAGTTGTACCTTTGACCACGGGGTGTTGTACCACTGACCACCTAAAAACAACACAGCAGTGCAGAAAAAAAATTGTATTGAGTAATATTATAAATAATTGTAAGTTTAATAAATACAGGACATGGGTGTAAGCATAATAAAAAGCTATTATTGATATTATGTTATGCTTAATATGCTGAAAAATCCAGCCCAATCGATAAAGGTTTTAACTGTGAAGCAGATCCACTAGCAATAGTAGGGTATGGAAGTTTAGCCACAATGTCTTCAACATCAATATCATACAAATTTTCATCTTCTCTCGTAAACTTGTCACTTAAAGTTTGTTTTTTTCAAATATTGGATCTTAGAAATTGGACATTTAATACCACAGATCTCTGCGACTAAATATGTAATAATCTTTTTACTTTTATATTTAACTCCTTTTTTTCAAATTGTTGCTGGTTCGTTGACTTAATTCAGGACATTCATTAGACAGATAAACGTCACTTTCTCCTGAAGAAATTTCAGTGTCAGTATCAAAATCTGAATTGTTATTAGAATAATTTTCTTTTTATTTACCACTTTTTAAGGAAGGGGTTCATTTGTGTATGGTTTCTTACGTTTAGAGTGTGGCTTTTGTTTTGTTTTTTCACTTTCAATAGTTACCTTTACAGGAATATCTGTCGGAATACGAGTTTTCCCTTTAGGCCGGCTCCTATTTGACATTTTCCTAGTCTGCACTTTTCGATGGCGTATTACAACTTCAAGTGGAACGATAAGGGGCGATAGGATTGAACTGCTACACTGAGGATTAATAAAGCCAGCTTCAACTTATTAATTTATTATTTTTTAAGTTCTTTGAAAAATTGAAGCAACCAATATAAAAATAGCTCAGGTGTGTAGTACCTTTGACCTGGTGAAAGATACAACACCTAGTCGTGGTCAGAGGTACAACACACTGGTAGCGCAAATTATAAAGCATGCTAAAAATGTTAGGGTTAAGATAAATCAATTTCAGAAGCTACACCATGTTTCTTATTGTAATAGCTCCTTTGTCAAATGATTTCCATCTAAAAAGAAGTAATACAAAAAAAATTATTAGGCAAACCGTTATCAATAAATAACTTACATTTTTATAATAAAAATGGATAAGTATTTTTTGCAAGAATATTCTTTGACTTGAACTATCCAAAGTAGGTTACACAAGCCCTCTAGTGAAGGAGCTAAACACTAATCACACCAAAATTTATAAAATGTTGCTACGTGCCGCGACAGCCCCGGTGATCAAAGGTACAAGACGGTCAGAGGTACAACACCTTCCCCTATTTATATATAAATATATATATATACATATACTAGCTGTTACCCGGCGTGCCATGCTACACCTGCTTTCTTTATATAGAACAGCCAAAATAAATTAGGAACAAAATAAGTATTATTAAAATATAATAACACGGATCTGTAACTGTTTTGAGCCCGTGACCTCTCAACTGTGATTCCTAGACGACTTTGACCTACCCTATCACACCCACGTATCAAGACATACATGTTTGCCAACTTTGGTAAATATCGATCTAACGGTGTGGATTTGTATAAGGCACAAACGTACAGACAGACAGCTGGAATTTTATTTGACCTAGTCTAGGAGATTTCTCGAATCAAGACCTATCATTATTCTAAGTTTGATCAAAATCGGTCAAACGGTGTGGATTTGTATAAGTAACAAACAAACAAACAAAATGACAGACAGACAGAGATATATGGGGGCGAGGTTAGCTCAGTGGTAGAGTAGTGGACTAATAAGCTGGAGGCCTGAGTTCAAATCTCGAGCAAGCACTTGATTTTGGGTTGAATTCGGCCTCCCTGACCGTCCCTAGTCCAACACAGCATTTAATTAATTTAAAAATGGGTACCTTGGTTGGTGCTAATGACTCTAGCAGTCGAAGCAGCTAAGAAGAAAATTTGGTAGCCAGAGCATAGTACTAACCACACTATCTCCCTAGTATGCCGTATGGTCATGAATCAGATACCTCTATAGTGTCTGCCCCTCAGGGCCCTCGTGGCCTGTTACGGGGCTGATTTTATATATGTATATATATATATATACGTATATGCATATATATATATATATATATATATATATATATATATATATATATATATGCACACACAAATTTGAACCACCGTTATTTTCGGTCTCTAGGGGTTATGAAATGCAAAATTTTGTATTCGGCCCTCCCGGATTGCGTCGTGAGGTCAACCTTATAAGCGGATTTTTTCCCTATGGAGGGAGGGAGGACCCCCACCGTCCAGGTCATTCTGGAAGAGACATTCTCATATCATATAGTTTATATTAGCATAAATATGCTTTAACCGATGACTAAACTAAAAAAAAATTACACAAACGTGTCCGCTGGTGTTCGCGCATGCGCAGTAGCCATGTAAGAAAAATAAGACTGTAATTTATACTGTAGTATCAACTGAAGCTACAGCATATTTATTTTCCTGAATTTGAGCAGAAGCTCTAAACGATTTTTCTTTATTTTATGTAATTTATTTATTAGTTATTTCCAAAGATGCGTAGCTATTTAGGCGGTACGAAGTTCGCGGATTCAGCTAGTTAAATACATAAATAAACAAACAAGAGAGGGAGCCGGCCCGGGCCGGGCCCGGACGGGAAAGAATATCTACTTCCCTTTCTCAACGAGGCCCGGCCGGGGCACGGGCTCGGCACGGCCCCGGCCCGGACCCGGCACGGTCTAGCGTGAACTAGTCCATTAAAAACAGTGGTGTGATTGTTTCACCGTGTCCCGTACGTGCCCCGTCCGGGGCCCGGCCCGGACCCGGCACGGTCTAGCTTGAATAGGTTATAGCATGCATGGTGCCTTGGCAACCGGGTCCCGTCCGTGCCCCGTCCGGGGCCCGTCCCGGACGCGGCACGGTCTAGCGTGAATAATCCCTTATTCTCTGAAACAAAGCAAAGAAGAAATACTGTGTGAGTTTCCATATATTGCTTTTATCTGTTTTTTTTGTTTTTTTTTCTTCTTTTTTTCTCTTCATATTATTCCTAGGAAGAGTGCAGTTATTTTGAAAACATGTTCCATTGCCTTATCTGCCATATTACATGTAATGACATAATCACATCAAATAATTATACAAAACAAGAACGATAAAATGAAAATTCAAAAACAAAAAATAATTTTATCTTAATTAAAATAATACTCTAATAGTTGAATGTTTTAAAAATAATATAAATTATAATTAAATAATATTAAAATAACATTTAACTTCAACCAATGCTGCAGTTTCTCTTGATCCAAATCAGTTGTGATTTGTCTCTAGAGAAACCCTGAATATTTCCTTTGCAATGGAACCAAACCAACAATTTCGAAACTTCGAATGTTGATTGAGTTGGTTCTATCCAAATTTTTATCTGTGTGTGTGTTTTTTTTAAGAAATCAAATTATCACCTTCCATTATTTCACGACTATTTTCCATATATTTAATAAAAAATATGAAAAGACACAAACTGCTCATGTTTGTTCATAAAATATCTTATTTAAAATGCACGCTTTACTCAGGAAATAACCAAACTGTTTATCTTAGTTCGAATGAATATGAAATGTGTGAAATCATTCTCAACACTATCCATCGTTCTGGAGTATTCAAAAGTTAAATTCTAGTTTTTTATATATTTCATGTAGACGGTTGAAAATATCACCATGGAAGAACTTCTTTTAATTTCCCACTTTAAAGCTTAGACCACCATGTGCATCAAATTGATACACAGAGCAGGTTCACTAAGAATGGCGGACAAACAGAGGTAAGGAATTCCATAGTGAGGTGGCACAGGTGACAAATGATTTTTCTAATAATGCAGTACGGTGGGAAGGAATATAAAGATCGGAAAGACAAGATCGGGTGTTATGGGAGGGAACAGAGGATTTAAATTTAAGGAGTTGAAAAATATAAAAGGGGCGTTCTTCCAAGTAATTTTTATATTTTTTGGAAAACAACTTCTTATCATCCTCCTCCAGCAATTCCTTTTGTAATTGAATATCCTTAAAACTAACATTGAAAAAAAGAGGCCAAATTCCAACCCCCCCCCCCCCCTTGTAGATCAATGGATAGATAATGCATTCTAATATCATCAAAATAGATAAAAACTGCTGAAAATAGGGAATACCAAAAAAAATTCTAAAGAACGAAATCAACACCAGTACAGTCATCTAGATATTCATAGGGCATCTTCGA
The DNA here is from genome assembly GCA_946811695.1 of Gonocerus acuteangulatus. Classification (NCBI taxonomy): domain Eukaryota; kingdom Metazoa; phylum Arthropoda; class Insecta; order Hemiptera; family Coreidae; genus Gonocerus; species Gonocerus acuteangulatus. The sequence goes on from OX328126.1 coordinate 3,725,149, forward strand.
ATTCCAAGATGCCGTTGAAACAAAATATTGTTTCTATTTATACGTATCCTGTTTTATTGACTAATACATTTGACTACTATAAGCAATCACAAAAATAACGAGCCGTGTAAAACACTGTAGGAAACACACAAAAAGATTCGTTCAAATGAACGAAATTACCTATGTTTTAAGCACTTATTTCTCCAAATATGACCATCCCATCGCAAATGTCTTCAAGATATTTTTTGTAGAGAATTTAGTAACCTTTCGAATGGTAAACTTTTGCTTGCCAAGATTCCGAACCGTTTACGTGATATTAATGAAAATATACGAAGTTCCCAAAACTTTTCATGACTAAAAATGAAATATTTTATTTTAATCCTTCCTTTACTCTAAACGTAACCAAATTTTCAAAATATTAGTTTTGATAAAATTCAAACATGCAGAAAATGTTTCAACTGAATCCCATGATTCTAAGTACCAAAATCAAAGACAAAAAGAACAGTTCGAATAAGCGAAATCAATTACTTTAAAGTTTTAAGCACTTATTTCTCCGATTGACATCGCCTAATCAAAACATTCATCAGAACCTTTTAGCGCGGTTCCTCCCTCCCCCATAGGGAGGAACCCCGCTTATAGGGTTGATACAATGAAACAATCCGGAAGTGCCGACTAGAAAATTTCGCGTTTCAGAACCCCTAGAGACCGAAAATAACGGTGGTTAAAATTTGTATATATATATATATGTATATATTTATTTATATATATATATATATATATATATATTTGTCTGTTCGCTCATTTCTGGCTTCCCTGATGGTCCGATTTTGATGAAATTTGGTACAAAAATCCGTCGCACAATTTGAAAGGTCAAGTTCGTTAACCAGCAGAATCCGCCCACTGGAAGATGGAGTTTGGGGCGAAATTCGCGCAAAAAAAATCGTAACGCTTACGTTTTTGAGTTCATAAGCTTGTAAGTACTCGTTTTATAGGCTTCTTGGGCTAGGAAAACGAATGGAACCATTTTCAATGCGATAGCTTTAACCGTTTTCGAGAAAACTGAAAAAATAATTTTTGAATGCCGTTTTTGGTTTGGGTACTTAGAGTCATGGGATTCAGTTGAAACATTTACTGCATGTTCTACTTTCATTAAAACTAATATGTTGAAAGTTATGTTACGTTTGGAGTTAAGGAAGGGTTAGAATAAAATATTTTATGAACAGACATGAAAAGTTTTGGGAACTTCGTATACTTTCATTAATATCTCGAACACGGTTGGGAAATCGTGGTAAGTGGATAGAAACTATTTGAACGCTTACTAAATTCTCTACAAAAATGATTCTAAAACTATTTTTGATTAGGTTATGTCAATCGGAGAAATAAGTGCTTAAAACTTCAAATACGTCTGTTTTGTTCTTATGAACGGGGTTTTGTCGTTCTTTTTGTAATTTTTGTCTCTTTCCCTTGGTTTTTTATTGCTTTTTATTTTTGTAATTTATTATGTTAGGAAAATGTATTTGTTTGTAAAACAGTATAGGAAACATGAGACCAATTTTCTGTTGCTAGAAATAATGAAAATTTTGGGAACTTCGTATACTTTCATTAATATCTCGAAAACGGTTCAAAATCTTGGGAAGCGAAAGGTTACCATTCGAAAGCTTACTAAATGGTCTACAAAAAATGTTCTGACGAAAGTTTTAATTGGGCGATGTCAATCAGAGAAATAAGTGCTTAAACCATTAAAGTAATTGATTTCTTTTATTCTAACGGTTTTTTTGTCTGTTTTTTTTTCCTATTTTTTCATTGCTTATAGTTGGATAATGTATTTGACAATAAAATAGATTAATTAAAATAAGAAAAACAATTCGAACAGGTAGATATCGAAAATAGCTGTGCTTCAAATTAGAATCTATTGTTGAGTAATTATATGAATCTTTGGATAATAATTCCAATAGTTAAAATTATAACTAAATTGGAAAATATGTATTTAATAGAACTCATTAAACCTTTTACAGAGAACTCTATTTTTTATTTTAATTTTATTGATCAACAGGTCTTTGCATATATTTAAAAACTCTGTTGATATAACCTCTATATCGTTTTTGTTTGATTCAATAATAAGAAATCCATTTTTCAATGATTTTATGTTTTTAGGCCAATCTATAATTCCTATGGGTTAATATGTTTTTTAAATTGAAGCTTTAAAGCCTCAACAGGAATATTTGTGTAATCACCCTTCACAGTTAATTTATTAGAATCATGAGTGACCGTTTTTGTGTTACAACTAACAATCTTTGAAAACGAAGTTTGACTATCCTTGTTATTGTTATTTTCCTTCTGTTTGGCCGAGATTTTCTATTCATGATCTAATTCTCCATGAATTTTTTGACTAGATCAAGAACCTATTTTAAGCACTCTAAATTCCTTAATTTAATTGAGGAAGTTCATCAAGCTTGATATAATCACTTTTGGGTTAATACGGGTGGTCTATACCGAGTCCTTTGTTTGTAAACACAAAGAGCCTTCTGAGTAACGGTAAAGGGCAGTAAAAGTATATGACTACCTGGAAGCAGACCCTGCGTACAGAGAATTGCAATACGAGACATTCTCATTCTTCCTTTCACCAGCTCCCATGTAACACCTTAGATCTGTTTATTTTGTTAGCGCGGTTCCTCCCTCCCTTCATAGGGAGGAACCCCGCTTATAAAATTGATCTCATGAAACAATCCGGAAGTGCCGACTAGAAAATTTCGCGTTTCAGAACCCTTAGAGACCGAAAATAACGGTGGTTCAAATTTGTGTATATATATATATATATATATATATATATATATATTTGTCTGTTATTTGAAAGGTCAAGTTCGTTAACCAGCAAAATCCGCCCACTGGAAGATGGCGTTTGGGGCGAAATTCGCGCAAATAAAATCGCAACGCTTACATTTTTGAGTTCATATGCTTGTAAGTACTCGTTTTGTAGGCTTCTTGGCCTAGGAAAACGAATGAAACCGTTTTTAAGGCGATAGCTTTAACCGTTTTCGAGAAAATTGGGAACATAGTTGCTGAATAGCGTTTTAGGTTTTGGTACATAAAATCATGGGATTCAGTTGAAACATTTTTTGCATGTTCAAATTTTATCAAAACTAATATCTTAAACCTTTGGTTACGTTTGGAGTTAAGGAAGGGTTAGAATAAAATATTTTATGAACAGACATGAAAAGTTTTGGGAACTTCATATATTTTCATTAATATCTCGAACACGGTTGGGAAATGTTCATAAGTGGATAGAAACTATTTGAAAGCTTTCTAAATTCTCTACAGAAAAGATTCTGAAACAAGTTTTGATTAGGTGATGTCAGTCGAAGAAATAAGTGCTTAAAACTTCAAATACGTCTGTTTAGTTCTTATGAACGGGTGTTGGTCGTTCTTTTTGTCTCTTTCCCTTAGTTTTTTATTGATTTTTATTTTTGTAATTTCTTATGTTAAGAAAATGTATTTGTGTGTAAAACAGGATAGGTAAAATGAGACCAATTTTCTATAGCTAGAAATAATGAAAAGTTTTGGGAACTTCGTATACTTTCATTAATACCTCGAAAACGGTTGAAAATCTTGGGAAGCGAAAGGTTACCATTCGAAAGCTTACTAAATGCTCTACAAAAAATGTTCTGACAAAAGTTTTAATTAGACTATGTCAATCGGAGAAATAAGTGCTTAAAACATTAAAGTAATTGATTTCGTTTATTCGAACGTTTTTTTTTGTCTGTTTTTATTCCTTATTATTTCTTAATTGCTTATAGTTGGATAATGTATTTTACAATGAAACTGGTTAAGTAAAATAACAAAACAATTTATTGTTAGAAATATAGCTTTCCTAGATTCCAAGACCTTGTAACTAGCGGGACCCTTTCTAGTGTTGACCGACCCTTCCACGTAAGATCGTAAATCAAGACCTTTCAAGACTGGTGGAACCAAAATAATAACTGCTTCTATTTTAATCTTCAGGCGATTCGCCAAAGTTGCGAAGCCTTATCAATAAATAAATATTTTAATCTTTCCAAATTACACTAGGGATAAGAAAGGAACCGCGCTAAGATGATGCAGTTCCTGCGAGTCGGACTTTTTTTGTAGAGCACTTAGTAAGCTTTCTAATGGTATTCTTCCGTTTAGCAAGATTCTCAACCTTTTTCGAGATATTAAGGAAAGTATACAAAGTTGCCAAAACGTTTTATGTCTGTTAATAAAATATTTTATTCTAACCCTTCCTTAACTCCAAACGTAACAAAAAGTTTAACATGTTAGTTTTGATGAAATTCAAACATGCAAAACATGTTTCAACTGAATCCCATGATTCTAAGTACCCAAACCAAATACGGTATTCAAAAACTATTTTTCCAATTTTCTCGAAAACGGTTACAGCTATCGCCTTGAAAATGGTTTCATTCGTTTTCCTAGCCCAAGAAGCCTATAAAACGAGTACTTACAAGCTTATGAACTCAAAAACGTAAGCGTTACGATTTTTTTTGCGCGAATTTCGCCCTAAACGCCATCTTCCAGTGGGCGGATTCTGCTGGTTAACGAACTTGACCTTTCAAATTGGACGACGGATTTTTGTACCAAATTTCATCAAAATCGGACCATTAGGGAAGCCAGAAATGAGCGAACAGACAAATATATATATATATATATATATATATATATATATATATATATATATATAAATAAATATATACATATATATATATATATACAAATTTGAACCACCGTTATTTTCGGTGTCTAGGGGTTCTGAAACGCGAAATTTTCTTGTCGGCACTTCCGGATTGTTTCATTGTATCAACCTTATAAGCGGGGTTCCTCCCTATGGGGGAGGGAGGAACCGCGCTAAAAATAAAACAAAACAAAAAAAAAAATGATTTCGCTTATTCGAACTGTTCTTTTGTCTTTGATTTTGGTACTTAGAATTATGGGATTCAGTTGAAACATTTTCCGCATGTTCGAATTTCATCAACACTAATATGTTGAAATTTGTGTTACGTTTGGAGTTAAGGAAGGGTTAAAATAAAATATTTTATTAACAGACAAGAAAAGTTTTGGTAACTTTGTATACTTTCGTTACTACCTCGAAAACCGTTGACAATCTTGGGAAACGGAAGGTTACCATTAGAAAGCTTACTAAATGTTCTAAAAAAATGCTTCTCAAGGAAGTTTTAATTAGGCGATGTTAATCGGAGAAATAAGTGCTTAATATTTTAAAGTAATTGATTTCGTTTATTCGAACTGTTCTTTTTGTCTGTTTTTATTCCGTGTTATTTTGTAATTGCTTATAGTTGGATAATGTATTTGACAATAAAACAGGTTAAGAAAAATAAGAGAACAATTTATTGTTAGAAATATAGCTTCGAGAGAGATTCGAAGACCTTGTAACAATTTTAACTGCCTAGCGGTGGCCGTTCTTGGGGTGTGCTGATCCATCCAGGTAAGACCATAAATCAAGACCTTTCAAGTAAAGTGGCACTCCACGATGCATCATATTTTAAGGCTAGAAAATGACATTTTAGAGGCTTTTGACAATAAGGAGTCATTAATTGCAGTTTCCCTCGATATCGAAAAAGCGTTTGATAGTGTTTTGAGGCGGCTCATATTGCTGCAACTGCTAAAATGGAATATTGGTGGAAACATTTTTAATTTTGTCAAAAATGATCTAAGTAATAGACGGTTCCGAGTGAGAATAGGTTCTACTTTATCGGACGAATTCCTGCAGGAAAATGGAGTGCCACAGGGAGGTGTCCTCAGCACAACGCTTTTTAATATTGCAATAAATGGTATGATTGAATGCATACCTCAAACAATATCATACTGTATATATGCTGACGACCTGCTTTTGTACACAATGTCTACCAAAACAAGACAAGAAGAAACTGCCTTACAGACAACATTGGACTCACTTGAAAATTGGGGAAAACTTAGAGGATTTCGTTTCTCCCAGACCAAAACAAAATGTATTATATTTTCCAAGAAACGATTAAAACCTAACCCATCGATCAAATTAGCCGGAAGAGACGTAACAAAGACTGACATGATACAATTTCTAGGCATGACTTTTGACGCGAAACTTACGTGGGTACCCCATATAAAAGCTATTCTCAATAAATGCAAAAAATCACTGAATCTATTGAGGATCTTAGCCAACACGAAGTGGGGTGCTGACAGATGTTCTATGCTGACATTGTATAGAGCTTACACGAGATCAATCCTTGATTACGGATGTACAGCATATTCATCGGCCAGTCCAACTGCCCTCAAACAATTGGACACAATACACAACACCGGCATACGACTAGCAACAGGTGCATTTAGATCAAGCCCATGCAAAAGCCTATATGTTGAAGCTAATGAACCTCCACTAGAGTATAGACGTCAACTCCTCTCCTTAAAACAATTCATAAATCTCAAAGCCCTGAATAAGCCTTGTATAAAATCTATAATTGAAGATAACAGAAGGCCTTATCGAGTCAAGCAAGAGCCTTTGAATAAAAGAATTCTGAACTATTCACCTAACTCAACTATTCTTCAAATACCATTGTTTTGTAATGAACTCCCACACCCGCCTTGGAGAATTACAAAATTTAGTATAATTACAAAATTATCAAAATATAAGAAACACAATCCCACATCAACTCATTTCTACAAATATCATTTTTACAAAATAGTATCTGAGAATCCTGAAGCCCTCTACATTTTCACTGACGGATCCAAAACACTACACGGGACAGCATCTGCAGCACTCATTGACAACACAACATACCACTCAAAATTACCAAATGACACTAGCACATTCACAGCAGAACTTAACGGAATTCTTTTGGCCCTTTCAAATATTAGACATACTAACAGACACTGCATTATTTTTACAGATTCTCTCAGCTCACTTCATTCTCTATCTGACATGTACAGTACACATCCATTGATTACACAAATACTATCACAACTTTACGATCTACAGGACAGAAACATTCATGTAACTTTTGTATGGATACCCGGACATGACAACATACCAAGAAGTACGGACGTAGACAATGAGGCAAAATTAGCTACAAGACGAACAACTGAAGACATTAATCAGATGACTAGACTTGACATAAACAATTTAATAAAAATACACATAATGAACAAGTGGCAAACTGACTGGACATACACACAAGACAACAAGCTACGAGAGATTAAGCCGACAATAGGAGCCTGGAGTTCCAGTATTAGGAACTCGAGGCGTGAAGAAGTCGTGCTTACTAGACTAAGAATTGGACATTCACACTTGACACATTCGTATTTGATGACAAGACAGGACAAACCGATTTGTACACTTTGCAACGTTCCTTTAACAATCAAACACATACTTACAGACTGCAGGGAAAGACAAGACATTGACTTACCTACAGACTTACACGAATTCCTTAAACAGTACAGTACACACATTGATAATATTCTAAAATATTTAAAAAATAAAAATAAGTTCCAACGTTTTTAGAAATCCTCCCTATAAATTATTTATTTTGTATTTATTTATATATTTTTTTTATAATTTATTTACCTTTATAATTATTATTTTATTTTGTTTTCTTAAACAATGATAAATCTTATCAGCTACTAGAGTATCTTTTTGTGTTGTCTTTTTCATTTAGCTTTGTATTTTAACATTCTAGCTTTGTTCGCACATTGAATTTAAGAGTAAATAGCCTTTGTTTTGTACTCTCAATAAATAATTGAAAAAAAAATTTCAAGTAAAGTGGAACCAAAACAATAATGCTTCTATTTTAATCTTTCCAAATGAGACTAAGTATAAGAATGGAACCGCGCTAAGATGATGCAGTTCCTGCGAGTCGGACCTTTTACCTTATAGATGACTTTATATATATTTTATCTTATGATATATTTTAATTACGCCTAACTAACATTCCTTAGTTTGATTATCTGTAATTGGTAATTATTTTTCTTTAATTTTCAAGAGTTTCCCACAACGTACATCAGTCCAACAGCAATCAGTAAAATTGAAAATGAAAAATGCCTTTTTCCACATTCGATACTTTGCATTTGTATCGACGATATCTTAAAGAACTTGAAAATTTAAATATTAAAAATTAAAAAATGTAATAATTTCTTACCATTCCCTGCTCCAGTAACTAAAATTCTCTTATTGTGGAAGAAATTATCCATGTTTTCCAAGTATAATAACAACATACAATAGAAATTAATTTATCAGAATTCTTATATTAGTCCTCTTATCATTGTTTTTTTTTTAAAAAAGTTCAAGGTCAAGTTATATTTTCTCCAATATCTTTCAGTTATCACTTCAGGTTATTTTAATCTGCTTTTTAGATTAAAAATTGAGTTTCCATTTTATTATTAGAGCTACACAATATTAGATAATTCAGAATTTCTTGGCACAAATCCCTTCGAAAAGGTAAATTAATATAAATGTTTGCTACATGTTTGGTCTAGTCATAAAATTATATACCCAGAAAAATATCAGCCAACAAGAATATAATTGTCTAATGTATACTGGATATAATGGGCCCTTAATTATTATATGAGCCCCATTTTTAGTGTGGTTCCTTCCTTCCTTCATAGGGAGAAACCCCGCTTATAAGGTTGACCTCATGATGCAATTCGGAAGTGCCAAATATAAAAATTTTACGTTTCAGAACCCGTAGAGAACGAAATAACGGTGGTTCACATTTGTATATATATATATATATATATATATATATATATATATATATATATAAAAGACCAGCTCGTCCCAGTACTGGTTGTCCAATTCTTGTTTCTGGGTGAAGAGGCAGGCTTGCATGTTGCTATATCGGCAGGCTGAAGATCAAGAGAGAGCTTGGTAGTGGTACTTATATATATATATATATATATATATATATATATATATATATATATATATATATATATGTATATATACTCATAATCAAATACTCACACTCATAGATGAATACACACATATTTGAAGGACTGTTTTTTTTCTTATGACCTAAGTATTATAAAAAAATTGCCTTTTCTCATCTCCAGTTCCAGATGATGTCGTGTCAACGTAATATGCCAGTTTCTTCTCTAGTAGGAGGAAGAAATTATGCATTAACGAATTGAATATTTTATGCTTTAACGTTTATTTTATTGTTAAGTAAATCAATATATACAACATGAAAATTGGGTGATATTACATTATAACAAGCAAAAAGAAAAGGAGAATCTTCTTTTCTTTTCTAGTTAGCCAAGAATCCGCCATCTATCAGAATTTCAGTGCCGTTTAACATTGTTGATTTATCGCTCAACAAAAATATCACGGAGTCAGCAACTTCATCTACCTCTGAAAAATACAACCGAAGTATAATTAAAATGAGAATACACTACAATGGAAGTATACATAAAATTAATGAAGCTAAGAAAAGAATTATTAAATTATTACTGTTTGCATTCTGACTTTATGATTAATTTATTTTATTATGTCCAGAGACCCAAATGGCTTTAATTCCTTACTACCATGGGGATATGTAAGGCGGGGCTGCAGCCCCATTATGATTTACTCGGTAAAAATGTGTCATAAAGCCTCAAAAATAAATTTAATAAGATCACTTATTTCAGAAAAAATAATGTTTTTGTTGTTTTCTGTATGTAATAGCGTTTTAGTAGGCTAACATATTAAAGTTCTAGGTTGTTAGCTTTGAACGGCAATTCTATTGTATGGATGGCTGCGAGAGAGACAAGAAGTACTTAGTGTGTGTAAGCCTTCAAAATGGTTTCTTCTGTTAAAAAATCTATAAAAATTGGAAGCCTACAAATAAAAATCCGTAGGCTCAATGTTTTTTTTCTTGAGAATTTCGCCTGTAAAACAGTGTTCCGGTAGACGAATTCTCCTGGTTCAAGAACTTGACCGTTCAAATTAGACAAAAGATTTTTGTACAAAATTTCATCAAAATCGGACCATTTTTGAGCTTGAGAGAGAGCTAACAGACAAATATATATATTTTAACCAACATTATTTTCATGATCAATGGGTTATGAAACGTGAAATTCTCTAGTCGCCACTCATAAGGTCAACCTCATAAGCGGGGTTCCTCCCTAAGGAGGGAGGGAGAAGTTACACCATAAAAAAACGAATAAAACAACAACAATAGCAATCTTATTCCCTCAGTTTGACTATGGTTGTTTGGATTACGGTGGACTTTCCAGTGATCTTCTGGCAAAACACAAACGCCTCATCAACAGTTTCATTCGTTTTAGCGCGGTTCCTCCCTCCCCCATAGGGAGGAACCGCGCTTATAAGGTTGATACAATGAAACAATCCGGAAGTGCCGACTAGAAAATTTCGCGTTTCAGAACCCCTAGAGACCGAAAATAACGGTGGTTCAAATTTGTATATATATATATATATATATATATATATTTGTCTGTTCGCTCATTTCTGGCTTCCCTGATGGTCCGATTTTGATGAAATTTGGTACAAAAATCTGTCGTCCAATTTGAAAGGTGAAGTTCGTTAACCAGCAAAATCCGCCCACTGGAAGATGGCGTTTGGGGCGAAATTCGCGCAAAAAAAATCGTAACGCTTACGTTTTTGAGTTCATAAGCTTGTAAGTACTCTTTTTATAGGCTTCTTGGGCTAGGAAAACGAATGGAACCATTTTCAAGGCTATAGCTTTAACAGTTTTTGAGAAAACTGAAAAAATAATTTTTGAATGCCGTTTTTGGTTTTGGTACTTAGAGTCATGGGATTCAGTCGAAACATTTACTGCATGTTCTAATTTCTTTAAAACTAATATGTTGAAATTTTGGTTGCGTTTGGAGTTAAGGAAGGGTTAGAATAAAATATTTTATTAACAGACATAAAAAAGTTTTGTTAACTTTGTATACTTTCCTTAATATCTCGAAAAAGGTTGAGAATTTGGGAAACGGAAGAATACCATTAGAAAGCTTACTAAATGGTCTACAAAAAAGGTTCAAATAAAAGTTTTGATTAGGCGATGTCAATCGGAGAAATAAGTGCATAAAACTTTAAAGTAATTGATTTCGCTTATTCGAACTGTTCTTTTTGTCTTTGATTTTGATACCTAAAATTATGGGATTCAGTTGAAACATTTTCGGTATTTTTGAATTTCATCAACACTAATATGTTAAAATTTTGGTTACGTTTGGAGCTAAGGAAGGATTAGAATAAAATATTTTATTAACAGACATGAAATGTTTTGGGAACTTCGTATACATTCCCTAATATCTCGAAGACGGTTAGGAATATTGGTAAACGGAGGGTTACCATGCGAAAGCTTACTAAGTGTTCTACAAAAAAGATTCTGAAACAATTTTTGATTAGGTTATGTCAATCGGAGAAATAAGTGCTTAAACTTTGAAGTAATTGATTTCGTTTATTCGAACGGTTCTTTTTGTTTGTTTTTATTCCTTGTTATTTTTTAATTGCTTAAAGTTGGATAATGTATTTGACAATAAAACAGATTAATTAAAATAAGAAAAACAATTCATTGTTAAAAATATATCAGGCTGTACCGTATGAAATGTCAGTTTTGGATTTGTCGATTTCCTTCAAATGTCTTGAAACTGTCGAGGCTCCTACTTCGAGTTCTTTGGCATATTCCCTAGTGTTTTTAATTGCTTATAGTAGTCAAATGTATTTGTCAATAGAACAGGATACGTATAATTAGAATCAATATTTTGTTTGTTAGAATTCGAAGATGCCGTATGAATATCTAGATTACAGTACTGGTGTTGATTTCGTTCTTTAGAATTATTCTTGGTATTCCCTATTTTCATCTGTTACCCATAGTTTTTTATTGTTAGTAGGTTTTTCTTATTGATTATAGAATATTAATCTATTTGGCTATAAAACAGGATATGTAAAATTAGTGACAATATTTCGGAGATTTCTGAGCGAAATACTTTTAAGATTTTCTACCACCACGAACGGCTTTTTTCCTCTATTTTTATCCACTAGATAGGCTTTATTTTGCATATTATTCTATATAAGTTTTATTCAGCAGGGGATTCTGATGAAATGTCGTGTTTTTGCTGTGGATTTTAAATACGATGTATCTAAGATTGGATAACATTAGCGAGTCTACATAGTAAAGAACCGACGACGGAGGATTACTTCTTGCTATGATTTAGTGTACATATGTATATTAAGTCCTAAATCCAAAAAATAAACTTCACAACGGTTAGATACTATGAGCGAATATGGCGGTTCAATGCCCGTAGAAACAAGGGGGCCGCAGGAAATTTACCTGCTAAGAGTTAATCCTCAAGAGCTGTAAATATACCCCAGGTATCTGCCGACACAAATACAAAGCCTAGGCGGAGAGCACCCCAAAAACTCAGATCCAAACATAAAGTTATATACTAAATATTCATAAAGACTACTTAGTTGTAAACCGATTCATCAATTAGCAATCAATAGTTTTCAACAAAGGTTATATACTAAATATTGATAAAAAGTATTTAATTAGAAAAAAAAACAATATTCCACAAGACTTGCTTTTGGTCCATTTGTGTCTACTCCATAGACTTAATTAGGTATATTATTCTATTGTAGTTGGGCAACTAAACTTTGTTTTATTTTGTTAAATAAAGTTTTTTTTCTTGACTTGTTATTCGTCAAGACTTTTATTTGTCCTTGTGTATTTACTAGATAGGTTTTATTCGGCATATTATTCTATATAGGCTATATTAGGCAGGGTATTCTTCTCAATCTTCTGTACTTCTTCTTGATCCTTCTGTACATGGGCGTATATAAAAACAATTTCGGGGGGGGGCCGAGACCATTTCCAGGGTATGGAATACTAAATATTTAGAGCTTGGAATAGTTTTAGGCAACTAAAACGCTATTACACGTAAAATAAAATATGTTTTATGAACTAAGTGATCTTATTTAATTTATTTTTAAGGGTTTTACGAAAAGTTTTTATTATCAATTCAAAATTTCGGGAGGGGCTTCAGCCCCCCCTCATATACGCCCATGCTTCTGTATCCTCTAGAAAGGCTTTATTAGGCATATTTTGTATTGATTTATAGAGCTTTGCTTTAGAATGAGAGCCAGATTCTGTAATTTCCGCTTCTGTGTAAAAGTTAGCTACTGTCGGTGTCCCTGACGCCTTAATATCACTTTTATTCGAGATGTTCGAGAGGATTTTGACAATTTTCACGAGATATATAAAAAAAAATAAGAAGACAGGTATAGTTGGGATTCGGCTAGGAGAAAAACGTCAGACTTTCAAAAAGAAATCTGTATTTTGGACGTTTCGACTGCAACAATGGCAGCCTTCTTCAGCTAAAAAATATATACAACTTATAAGTAAAGAAAATGTACAAGTAGTAAGTAAAAGACAGGAAGAAATGAGCGGAGTATATATATCAATACAATAAATTTTAACCAATCTTATTTTTAAAAAACAATGAAAATACGGTAGTTGGAAAGAAAACAGCATGTAGAACTTGTTAGTAAAAACAGTACAAAAAAAAATTAAACAGTAAAAACAACGCACATTTTTTATGTAGTGAAAAACAAAATCTATTTTATAAGTGAATACAATTTATAACAATTAATATATAGATACATACCACTAGAGAATGCCTAGGGGGGAGGGAGGAAGACCTCGAGGACAACTTAGGTAACCATGGTAGAAGTATGAACGACAGCAACAACACCGGTGGTCTTTATAGTTATGAAAAAGGGGTGGGGGGGGCGGCAAATCGGTGCAGATGAAAGAGGTACAATTGCTGGGTTGTAAAGGCGGGTTGTAAGAGGTGTTAAGAGCTTAGGGACACACAAGTAGAGAAATTGTCTGGAGCCTAGGAACAAAGATAAAAAAGGAGGTCAGGACAATTTATGGAAGACGGAGGAGTAAGCAGGGGAGATGTTTTGTTTGTCGGTTTTGTATTTAATGTTATTGGGGTTTAAGTTAATGTGGACGCATTCGGAAATCTGTCGCTTTTTGGTGTTTCGTTCTGTGGAAAGTATTTTAGTGTCGTCAAAGTTGAAAGTGTGTTTTTTAGTTATGGCGTGTTTTGCGAGGGCGGATTTGTGGATTTCTTTTTTTTTTTATTGTTCGTTTGTGTTGTGTTATGCGCGAGTGAATATAATTTTTGGTTTCACCTATGTATACAGCATTACAGGAGGGGGTTTGGCAGGGTATTTGGTAAACAACGTGGGTGGCGTATAGTACTGACCACACTATCTCCCTAGTGTGCCGTATGGTCATGAATCATATACCGCTATAGTATCTGCCCCTCAGGGCCCGCGTTGCCTGTTACGGGACTGATTTATTTTTTATTTTTTATTTTTTTTTAATAATGGACGTTAAAATTTAAATATATAAATTTGTCTAATTTATTATCACATCTGGGGTATTCACATGCACACATATGAAACACCAAATTATATATTTGTTTATTTAATTAAATATGGTTAGTTTACCTCGCTAAAGTAGAACTAACTCAATATGAAGTCAGCATTTCTGATGATGGTCTTGTGTAAAGTGTTGAGTGCCGCGGCGTTGGGCCAACCACAGAAACAAGCTGCTCTCATGGTGAAAGGAAGAAGCATCGTGCTGCCGCTGATGGACCTCGGTATTCTATGTGCAGAACAGATTATGCAGAGGCAAAAACGGGATGTAGAACGACCCTTTACAAGGGCCACAGGTTTCTTCGATAGGATCCTTCAGTTACGCGACCAGACTCCGGAATATCCGAAGAAAGAAAGTTCAGACTCTTTGGTGGAATCTATAGTGCGAGGGATGTCCCGTTCCGATCCTGGACTTCTGCTCAGGTTGAGAGAAAGGATCAGAAAGTTTGAAGCAAGAAAAGTTGAACCTCGTCCATCCGATAAAACGAGACCGATCTTTCAGTTCTTCAATGTCACCAAAATATCCATCGGCCCCGGGGAAAATGAAGACCAAGATGAAGCAGCAGGCAAGGAAATCATGTCCGACATTCAGAAAGCAGTCCAAATACAGGAACCGAAAGTCGAAGCGACCACCGGGAAAGTGAAAAGACATTCAACGTATGATGGAAGAAAGGAAGATGAAGAAAGGTCAGAGAAAGGAAGACTGGATTCGAAGGATAGGGGAAGAGGTTTGTCAAGATTTACACATAATTTTTAAGTGAAGAAATTGATGTCTTTAGAAAAGCAAAATACTTTGCTGATATTTTGTGCAGGTCACAAGAAAATGAAGAATGAAATTATACAAAATTCCGCAGACCATAAAAGAATAAATGAAAATGATGGCATCGATAGAACATTTGGTGAAATGGTCGGTGCATCTCAGCGAGCGTCTAACGTCCACCACTTCTTTCCTTTAACCACTAATAAACTACCATTGCTTTTCTGATTTAAAAAAAAAAAGGCCACTGCGAACGCCAGCGGACACTTTTTTCTAATGTTAAGGCGTGAGCACTTAACACTCCGTGCCACAGGTCGTGGGTTCGATTCTCACTATGGGGTGGTGGCATCAGCCCTATCCTGGCTAGAAAAGGGTGGTAATCTATAGATAACCCGTCCCAAAATCCTTAGTTAATAATAATGGACGTTAAAATTTAAATAAATAAAATTCCTCTCCTATAGCAATTTAATTTCAATTCTCTCTTTTACTTGTCCACACACATATTTGACGAATGTAAACAAACAACACAACCTTACTGAAAGGTAACCTGCCCTGTTATACAGGGTCGCCACATCTCAGAGCCGGGCCCAGGACCAGATCACGGGCCCCCACTTCCCAGAGCCAGAATGAAAATTATAGTACTTTGCTATAGGACTTTGGGAATTTTAAAATTATTTTCATCTTGAGTTTTGAGCAAAATGAGAATAAAAGCCGACAATCTGTGTTGCAAAGGTCACTTCGGTACTTTTTTTCCAATTAGCGAGGATCGGCCCGGGCCCCCACGGTGCCCCAACTGTACCCGGTTGTCCCCCCTCATGTGGCGGCCCTGCTGTTATAGCCTGAGCCAATCAGAGCCTACCAAATAGGCTTGCTTGAATAAACACAACTGAGAGGGGGAGGGTACATGGAGATAACTAGATCTCGACCGGAAGTCCTACCTTGAACCCGGGAAAGGTAGGACTCGCCGAGAAGACGAAGAGTCCGCATACTTGTATGATTTACAGACCACCACTAGATTACCCAATTACTAGGAGTTCTACCACCTCTTAGTAAGTCACTAGATGCTGTAAGGTCAAGGTCTGTTTTCATAGGGAAGTCAATTATTCCATTTATTTTTCTCAAGTAACGAGGTCGGCAAGACCAACTCTACCTCATGTATATAGTTTCCGTTAGTCTTGGAAACTAAGTGCTACCTTTAGAAGCCTGTTCAATGTTCGTAAGAATGTCGAAAACTACCTCTTTAAATACAATTATCTATCTTGAAGGCTAATTTCACCTCTTGGAGCAATACTTTATCCCATGCATTTTCATTTTATTTCTTTTTAGCACTTTGAAACCTAAGGAAATTAAACAGTGTTACTAGTTTCTAGTAAACATCAAAACGCTTCATTAGAGGATCGAACCCAAAAAGCAGACATTCTAACTGTATATAACAGTACTAAAGGTGGAGTTAGTGTTTTTGACAGAATATGTTCCGATAATAACTGTACCCGTAAGATTCACCGCTGGTCTTTGTGTTTTCTTTTTTACATGTTGAATATTGCGGAAATACATAGTTTTGTGATTTACAGTCATAACTAGTAGAAACTATAAACCACGAAGCCTCTTAGTAGACAGCGATATCTTATAGCTCTTCATAGCCAACTGGCAAAACATAATTCAAATGTATTAGTTTTTAAGAATGATATAAGCGTAAAAAGAGAAATATAACTTATTGTTGAGAAGATTATAATATTACAATCTTACATTTACAAAATGATATGGTTCCACTTAAAGCAAAATTAAGCAGCTTCGTCTCAGTGACAAAGCGTTCCCTAAATCGAACCTTGGATAAGCGCTACCTTTCCAGGTTTAACACAATGTTCCACAAAACACTAGAATATGTGTATTTATGCCAAAAAATATACAAATATTGCCCTGGACTCGAAATCCGAATAAAACAAGTCTCAAGGGCAATAAACACATAACAGAAGGGCATAAAATTACACAATTAGGTAGGACACATTTTTATTTACAAATAGGACACTTTTGATTATAAATTATCACTAAACCAGGCACCACATACGACGAAAACTTACCATCCGGCCCGGAGGACCATATTTTTAGTAGTCTAGCAAAGGGGGCTGTATTATTCGCTATATTCGTTGAATGGCAATCACGGTAATCTGGCACTAATGTAACCGTACAATATTTTGAACTCATTAATTTTGAGTCACTAATTCCCTTCGTAACTATGTGTCCAATGAAAGCTCACTGAGATAGAGACACAGTTCTCTATAAATAATAAATTCATCCTGCTCGGACGGCAGACACAATGCTCGGCCGAGTCTTACGGATCACACACAATAAACACTGAGTTTACGGAATTTTACACTTCTCCCCTTGGTGTCTCAGAATACACTGCCAACCGGATCACATCCGGTCGGGCTCTACCTCCGCCATAGAGGTCCCACCTTCGAGGTACGATTTACGTAGTACTACGCCTGACTCAAGCTAGACAACATGACGAGAGGACTTCTTGATAAGGAAAGCCCCTGAAGAGGTGCGAAAAGGCACGAAACATGTCGGGCGAAACATAACAAATAAAGCAGTTAATGTGAACAAAGAGTGTACTGCTTTATCGACCCCCTGCCAGAAAAACAAACAAGAAAAAGTGGAAAATATATATCGGGTCATCTTTCACAAAAATTAATATATATATATATATATATATATATATATATATATATATATATATAAATCACGTGTTTGTCTGTTTGTCCGTTTATCTGTTTGTTCCTTACACAAATCCACAACGTTTGACCGATTTTGACCAAACTTGGCACACAGGTAGGCCTGGATACAGGGAATCTTCTAGGCTAGGTCAAAATAGTCAAATTTCAAAATTCGGTCAAAAGGTCAAAAGTTTTATTCATGAAAATTGGCTACACTGAACCACTCAGATTCTGACAGCCATTTTGAAAAATGTCTCAAATTTATTTGTTGATGTTCTTGATAATTATAATAACTCGAACTCATTGATGACTTTACATCATTATATAATCATGTAATGCAGTTTATTTCAATTTTATATCAACAGTCACTGTCTAACTAAGGAGCGCTGGCATTTCTTTGATAAGAGCTATCTACTCGCAGGCTGTGGTGCTGGCCTCTGTCGGCTGTTTTATGAATAGCTGCGGTGCTGGCCTCTGTTGGCTGTTTCACGAATTATAGATATAAAGACAGATATATACAAATTCACACCGTTTGACCGATTTTGACGTAGCTGGGTATACAGGTAGATCTTGATACGGGGAGAGTCATAGACAGAAAGTAGGTGTAGCATGGCACACTAGGTAACAGATAGTATATATATATATATATATATAATCACCTTCAGTCGATGGGGCACTCCTCGTCGGGGCGGGCCGTTGAGGATTGCGTTATTTATATATTTATCTTGAAATTAGAGCTAATTGTAGAGTATAGGAAGCTGCATCTATAAAAGTAAACGTGGAAGCTGGGGAGAACAGAACCGTCCGGGTTAGCATTCCAGATTCGACTGTATTTTCACGGTAGCGCCGAAACATAGAAACCACTGGATTACAATACAAATTCTTAATTCAACAATTTATTGTATATAATATGTACTTATTTTAATTTGGTGTGTGCGTACGTTGAAAATAGACACTCTGGTCTAGTGGGTGAAGTATTTGGGTTAAGACATTATTACATTTTTCATTTTTATTCTTAGTTTTTCTTTTATTCATTTTATGTATTGTTTTTATTTATTTATTTACGATTAGTTGTTACCTGGCCTGCCATGCTACTCCTACTTTCTTCATCTAGCAAAGCAAAAATAAATTAGAAACCAAATAAGTAATATCAAAGTCAAATAACACAAATCTGTAACTGTTCGGGTTCACAGTTTCGAACCCGTATCCTCCGAACTGTTAGTCCTAAACGATTTTAACCTAGCCTATGACACTCCTAGGATCAAGACCTACCAGTATGCCAAGTTTGGTCAAAATCGGTCGAACGGCATGGATTTGTTTAAGGAACAAACATACAGAGAAACAAACAAAAGATTTTTCTTTTGTTCAATTTATTTTCTTTCATGATGTTCTGTTAAAATTGATTAGTTTATATATATATATATATATATATATATATATATATATATATATATATATATATACACTCGAATTTGAACTACCCTTACTTTCTTGATCTATGGGCTCTGAGACGTGAAATTTTCTAGTTGAAAATTCCGAATTGCGAATTAATGAGGTCATGAGTGGGTTTCCTCCCTATGGAGGCAGGGAGGAACCTCTGAAAAAAAAAAATCTAAAAAATCTGATTTTAGATAAATTTGATCTACTGTTGTGGTGGAATTATCGCGGTAATTAAACGTGACTGTTTTTTTCTTCTTCTTTCGGGTGATAATATTCATTTTAGGAAGAAAACATTGGATAAGATGTAGACAGTAGTTACGTCTATGAATCTTACTAAGTGTTTTCCACACACTCCTAGGCTTATCAATCTCCTAGCTTTAGTCTAGGATAATAAATACAAATTAAGAGTATTCAGTATAAAAACAATACATAACATGATTCTAAAATAAAAATAATTATGTAATCTTCAAATTAAAATTAATTTTTTCATTCTATATACATAAAATAGTAAAGTTATATATATTATTGAAGCGAATGGAATGTTCTACAACCCTATAGCCGACATTTATTTTTTGGGTTCATCGTTGAAGAGATATCCGGTCAAGAATAGAAAAAAGTGTGTTTTTCCCAAAAATGACCGACATTAAGAGCGGATAATTAGAAAACTAAAGGTATCTCGAAAAAATTCATTGAATAGAACTTGTAGTAAATTTAATAAGCTTTCATTTGTTATAGAATGGTCATGTCGCTAGGACGCAGGGTTTCCGAGATATAAGTGAAAACCCGAAAAATGGGACCTTCTAAACACCCCTCCCCCCCGGCACACAGGCCCCCCCTAACTAGCCGAAACAAAGTTATGAAGTTAAAAATTGTGTTCCAAACATTTCCATCTATAACTCTTAGTTTCCTGGGCTATTAGTCGCTAAATTTCAGATTTCACGATGAACACTGAAATTATTTTTACGTTTGAAGGAAAATACATAAAATAGCAAAGTAATATATATTATTGAAGGGAATACAATACTCTACAACCCTATAACCGTTATTTATTTTTTGGGTTCATCGTTGAAGAGTTATCCTCTCAAAACGGGGGGAAAATATGCGGCAAAATTGTTTTTCCCCAAAATGACAGACTTTCAAGAGCGGATATTTCGAAAACTAAAGATATCCCGAAAAACTTTATAGAATAGAGCTTGTAGTAAATTTAATAAGCTTTCATTTGTTATAGAATGGTCATGTCGCTAGGACGCAGGGTTTCCGAGATATAAGTGAAAACCCGAAAAATGGGACCATCTAAACCCCCCCTCCCCCCCGGAACACAGGCCCCCCCTAACTAGCCGAAACAAAGTTATGAAGTTAAAAATTGTGTTCCAAACATTTCCATCTATAACTCTTAGTTTCCTGGGCTATTAGTCGCTAAATTTCAGATTTCACGATGAACATTGAAATTATTTTTACGTTTGAAGGAAAATACATAAAATAGCAAAGTAATATATATTATTGAAGGGAATACAATACTCTACAACCCTATAACCGTTATTTATTTTTTGGGTTCATCGTTGAAGAGTTATCCTCTCAAAACGGGGGGAAAATATGCGGCAAAATTGTTTTTCCCCAAAATGACAGACTTTCAAGAGCGGATATTTCGAAAACTAAAGATATCCCGAAAAACTTTATAGAATAGAACTTGTAGGAAATTTAATGAGCTTTTATTTGTTATAGAATAGATATGTCGCTAGGACGCAGGGTTTCCGAGATATAAGTGAAAACCCGAAAAATGGGACATTCTAAATCCCCCCTTCCCCCCGGCACAAAGGCTACGGATGAGGACATTTGATATGTTCACCTCCTATCCAGCCTAAACGAAGTTACGAAGTCAAAAATTGTGTTCCAAAAATTTCCACCTATAGCTGTTTTCAAGCATTCGTTGCCTGGACTGTAGGCTAGGTTAAAATCACCCAGGACTCACAATTTGGAGGTCACGGGTTTGAAACTGTGAAACCGAAAAGTTACAGAAAAGTGAATTGTAAGATCGTCACTTTTGAAAAATCGACTGTATAGGATTTGTGCATTGCACTGCTGTATCCGTTCTCCAGACCTATCTGATGTTCCTACCTTGAGTCAATGGGCTCCTTGGTGACCAAATCTTTAATGTGTTCCCATGCGAAGAAATCCAAGGGTGTGAGGTCTTGGATCAAATCGAGGGGTCAAAAAACAGGGACCTATTATTTGAAAAAAAATTAGAGGCATATTCACTCCTATACTTTTTGTGTGGGAGCAAGGGGATTAAAAGAGGCGGGGTAGGGGCGGAAGTGTGAGTGGAGGTGGTAGAAGAGGCGGGGTAGGGGCGGAAGTGTGAGTGGAGGTGGTAAAAGAGGCGGGGTAGGGGCGGAAGTGTGAGTGGAGGTGGTAGAAGAGGCGGGGTAGGGGCGGAAGTGTGAGTGGAGGTGGTAAAAGAGGCGGGGTAGGGGCGGAAGTGTGAGTGGAGGTGGTAGAAGAGGCGGGGTAGGGGCGGAAGTGTGAGTGGAGGTGGTAAAAGAGGCGGGGTAGGGGCGGAAGTGTGAGTCGAGGTGGTAGAAGATAAAATATATACTTTTAACAATTTTTGTATAGGCTTTATGAAAGACTGCCTTTTCATGTGTTTTAGTTGTTGCGTTTCCTCAGGAATGAAGCAAAAATAAGATTTATACCAAAGGACTATTTTTCTTTGTTTTTTCATTTTGCAGCAATTCCCGAAGCCTTTTTCTTAGGGACACCCTGTGTGTGTGCGTGTGTGTGTATATGTGTATATATATATATATATATATATATATATATATATATATATATATATATATATATATATACATACACATTTTAATGGGGATCATTTCCGGTAGGCATGCATGATGAATGAAGTTTTTTAAGAAATTTTTCAAAAGTTCTTTGAAGAGCGGAACCTGAGTAGCAACATTCCATTGGAAAGTGCCAATAAAATAGTAAGAATATAAACATTACTCAGGAATGGATAATGAATCGATTGGTTAAATTATTTTATTTAACAATATATACATCTTGGTAAGAAGTAAGAATTTATTTGTTTTACCAATATAGTTCATTTAAACATTTTTAAACTGCACTAATTCCACCATCGATAAACAGGGTGACACCATTTATCATTTTGGATGAATCGCTCAAGAGAAATATAGCTGCATTTGCCACATCTTCAACTCCTGAAAGTATAAATCAGTAAAAAAATAATCAACATTTTTTATAAATGTTTGGTTGCTTGTGTTAGTGTAACAATGACTTAGTTTCAGGACCGCCTCCATTGAAGGCACATGGTGGCGAGAAGGCATCCTAACAAGGCAAGGTTAACAATTTAAAAAAATAAAATATTTTGGGAATATTTATTTGAATATCAATAATTTTTATATTTACTACAAAAAATATCTTGAAGAAGTGCCCTTGAAAAAGGCACGAAACGTGTAAGGCATAAATAATAAATAAATTAGTTTAATACAAAAGTTTACTGCTTTACTGACCCCTAACCTCCAACGAATTGGATTCTATGAATTACTACTATTTGCAGGAAAAAGGGATTTCGTTCTTGATGTCGGGCAAGAGGAAGATGTACTTGGTTGTTTCAATGAAAACCCTACATCTAGTGGTTATGAAGCAGAATCACTACCTCGAATATCTCGGAATAGAGTAAACAATTTTACAATAATTGTAATTATTTCCAAAATGTTCTTCGTACACTCTTCATTCTCAAGTGTCCCCATATCCTTAATCAGAGGAAAAAGTGTGTCTACCTATTATTGGAAGGATGGGACATTAACATTTTAGTGTGAAATTAAAGAATTCCTTCAGAATGGAACCATTTTAAAGCTTATTAAATAATGCAACTTTTGAGGTGGAGGCAAGCTGCTAAGTCTACAATTAGCTGATTAAGAAGATAGTGAATAATTTAATATCAATAGCTCAGATCTATATGGCTTCTAGTAAACCTCGTAATTTACATGGTAATTTTTCCTTAAAGGGTGTTTATTATTGGAAATTTAATGGAGATTCTAAAAATGTGGTTGTTATTTACAATACACTAGTCAGAGATCCCGAAAACACAATTTTTCATAAAAAAAAAAAAAAAAAATAGTTTTTAAAATAGACAAAAGTTTCAACAGCTCTGCTACATGTTGAGATAGAACGCTCATTTCTGCGTCCCTGAACTATAAATGAGGTGTATAATAAACCCCTTAAGTTATGACATCTCAATGTGGGACACCCTGTATATAAAAACATAATACATTTAAAAGAAATTCAAATAATGACAGAAAAAAAATGTCCCTAAAAAAAATAATAAGCTACATAATATACAAAGAAATGAAATTTAATAAAAGGGTCGTCCTTAAAGAGAGTTTCTTTCGCCTCATCCAATTCACAATTCTGTGTTAACATGAGATGTTAGTAAGTCAGCCGTGACTGGCCTATTCTTAAGCGGGCTAAGAGAACTTCTTCTCTTCTATGAAATATAATTTATATATACAAAATATTTGAAGCAGAGCACAGTAGCAATATTTGAAGCAGAGCACAGTAGCAATATTTTGTAACCCTAAGCAAAGTTTTATGTTTTGTACTTTTTCTTATCCAACAATTAAACTATGATTTTACCACAACGATTATGACCTCGACATTTTCCGGCTGCCCATGAACACCATTGTACTTTTTTTTTCCTTTTTTTTTAATTATATGTGTTCCAACAACCAAGGTCATTATACTTATTTGTATATAAGTTTATATGTTTTTGAAATATACTTTTAATCACCTGGGTATTTATGAAGAGGTATTTTGTTGAGGAATCGCTTTGTCTTCTGAGGATCCGTTACAAACAATGTGCCTATGTTTGTTTCTGGTATTACAGTCGGATTTACGCAATTTACTCTGATCCCATGGTCTCCGAGCTCCAACGCCATCACCTTGCTGAAAACGTCCAATGCTGCCTTCGTTGCAGAATAAACACTCACTTCTCTCACTCCCCTCTGAAAAATTAATTATTGGATTCAAAATCAAAAGAATAAATGAATTAAATTGAATTATACAAATTATTTTAAGTGACGAATAATGAAGTCTTTAAACATCCTTTAGCATTTAATGAAGATATTGAGGTTGAACTCATAAAAAAATTTTAAAAAATTTCTTTGACTCGTACAAGCCTTCTAACTCCCAAAAAATTCATTCATTTCAGTCAAAAATCCTCCGTAAAATAACCAATGCTCCGTTCTTTGTTTCCAATTTTACCTCAATGTTCCATTTACCCAAGCCTTATCAAAATTCAATACTCATTCAAATACATTTTTATTGAATAAGAATTTATTCATTGATCAAGTTATTCGTCCACTGATTTATTTTTATTCTATGAATAATAGCATTGGCTCATTATTCAATACATTTTTATTGAATAAGAATTTATTCATTGATCAAGTTATTCGCCCAATGATTTATTTTTTTCTATGAATATCAGCATTGGCTCATTATTCAATACATTTTTATTGAATAAGAATTTATTCAGTTAGTCATTGACTGATTGTTTTTTTTTTTTTTTAACAGTTTTGCTGCGGCTGTCATTGTTTGGGAATACCTCAGTATCGAGTCCATTTGCTGCGGCTGTCATTGTTTGGGAATACCTCAGTATCGAGTCCATTTGCTGCGGCTGTCATTGTTTGGGAATACCTCAGTATCGAGTCCATTTGCTGCGGCTGTCATTGTTTGGGAATACCTCAGTATCGAGTCCATTTGCTGCGGCTGTCATTGTTTGGGAATACCTCAGTATCGAGTCCATTTGCTGCGGCTGTCATTGTTTGGGAATACCTCAGTATCGAGTCCATTTGCTGCGGCTGTCATTGTTTGGGAATACCTCAGTATCGAGTCCATTTGCTGCGGCTGTCATTGTTTGGGAATACCTCAGTATCGAGTCCATTTGCTGCGGCTGTCATTGTTTGGGAATACCTCAGTATTGAGTCCATTTGCTGCGGCTGTCATTGTTTGGGAATACCTCAGTATCGAGTCCATTTGCTGCGGCTGTCATTGTTTGGGAATACCTCAGTATCGAGTCCATTTGCTGCGGCTGTCATTGTTTGGGAATACCTCAGTATTGAGTCCATTTGCTGCGGCTGTCATTGTTTGGGAATACCTCAGTATCGAGTCCATTTTTTGTTTGAATTTTTCATGTAGAAATTTTTTTTTTCATAAAAAATCTTTTAGTCAGCCGATTTGAAAACTGAAAACTCTGTTGGAAATCCCAAACAATACTGAAGGCAACTGTCTTTACCTGGAGCTGTAAAAGTGAATCCCATCATTTACTAGCCTTTTCAATCTAAACGTAAAAGTAATGGAGGAGTGTCCTTCCGAAGGGACAATTGTACGCGGGTAGGATCGCTAGTGTCCATCCCTAATGACACGCGCAGTGGAAGTGATAATGAATAAGTCACTTGCAATTAACGAAAAATTTCAGTCAAATAAATCAATTTCCTTAATCCTTAACAAAACCTTTTTCTCAGAAATGTCATTAAAAATTCCACAGCCATCCTAATTCCCCCCACAGCTAATCCTAAATATCCCCGTCCCCCGACTGAAGCACTACTAGAGACCATCTCCAGGAGTACTTCATACAGATTGTAATCACACTGTCTTCTGGCTACTGCAACTCTACAGCTAAGCATGAGCTTCAAGGCAAATTTAAATTGAACAATTTACTACTAATGTATTTTTACATTATTGAAAATCCTAAATAAAGATTTGGTTTGGGGTGTGTATACTCACCCCTTTTATTGTAGCTTATTATTCCAGTATGGTGAGTAGCATAAGCTACGTTACTTTAGTCTTGTTTCTATTTATAGATCAAAGTATCTTCATGCAATTAAAAATTATTTATTAGGTACCACTAAGAAATGGATAAAAAAAAAAAGCAAACATAACTACATGGATTAAAATGTAATTAATTTTATTACCTGTGAAGTTCGAGAGGAAACATTAACAATGGCTCCATTTATTTTGTTGTCTATCATCATTTGTACAACTATTTGGCTTACTACAATGGCAGCTGTAAAATTCACCTTAAACAACCTGAAACATTGTATACACACGTGGTCAATTCCACCTTCATTGTCGTTTTCAAAATAATCTTATTTTTACATTCAAAGGAAGTTTGCTTGAGGTCGAAGGATGTTGTTTAAATCGATTTCAGCCTTAGCTTTGGCTAAGTATTGATAAATATTAAACACTATCTCCCTTGCCTGACCCATCAAAGCCTTCCCTAGTCCTAAACGAGACATAATCAGTTTTTATTGAGTTTAAAGTAGCGTGTTGTTTATTGTAAGGATAATGCAAATTCCGTAATCATCTACAGAATTTTGAGAATGTGGGATTTGAACTTTTCCAAATCGATTGGCTATAGTGCTACTTAAATCTTTCAAAAAAAAAAAAAAGTATTAATGATAGTAAAATTTTTATGAAATATAAACTTATAATAATATCTTAAGTCAAATATATAAATTTTTCAGGAGAGCAAAAGCAATGTTCCTCAATACCAGGAAGTATGTTATAAAATTGACTTAAGGCTATAATATCAATTGGTCGAGCTAACCAATTTTTAAAGTTTGCCTTAAGACCTTAATTAAAGCTGTAATACTACATCATAATCTCCAAATGCTCAAAACTGACTTAAGCCCTCATGACCATATATCAAAGATTATATAATTATATATAACATATATTACTCGTTAGTTACCTTTCAATGCTCTCCTCTGTAACTTGTAAAAATTTCTTCAGTTCAACAATTCCAGCATTATTAACAAGCCCATGATAAGGTCCATGAGCAGACACAAGTTCCCGAACCTTTTTACTGTCAGTAACATCACAGGTGATTGTTGTGACTTCTGGTAATTCTTCCTTCAGGATTTTCAATTCTTCCTCCAGCAATGACAGTGCTACGACATCTGCTCCGCATTCAACAAGTCTTTTTACTATACCTTTACCGATGCCTAAAAATCATTAATTAGTATTCAATATGTGTACACAAAAACTGGTAAAAGGTGTTGATCATTGGAGTTTGGGTCTTTTTGATACAATAAACACTACATTGTATAGTTATAATGTATTTATGAACCCCAACGTTTCGGCTTGGTATAAAAGCATATAAAAAACATATATGGTACCTTCCACATCTCAACGGTCGACTATATCTTCTCAATCAAAAACTGGTAAATATAGTAAACATTAATGATTGGAATTTTAACATTTGCTGTATGCATTTTAGCACGGTTCCTCCCTCCATAGGGCAATCCAGAAGTGGCGACTAGAAAGTGCGTACTAATGAAAGTCCGGCTGCCTGATTTTCCCCTTTGCTGCTTCGACTGCTAGAGTCATTAGCAACAAGGTACCCATTAATAAATTAATTAAAGGCTGGGTTGGCCTAGGGACGGTCAGGGAGGCCGAATCCAACCCATGAACGAAGACACTAGAAAAAAAACCTTTAGTGCTTGCTCGGGATTTGAACTCAGGTTCTCCAGCATATGAGTCCAGTGCTCTACCAGTGAGCTAACCTCGTCCCTATATATATATATATATATATATATATATATATATATATATATATATAATTGTCTGTTCGCTCTGTAGCTCAGTGAATAATGGTCCGATTTTGATGGAATTTGGTACAAAAATCTTTCGTCTAATTTAAAAGGTCAAGTTTGTTAACCAGCAGAATCCGACCACCGGAACATGGTTTTTGGTGCGAAATTCGCGCGAAAAAATCGTTCCGCTTACATCAGATGCTTGCAAGTACTTGTTTTATAGGCTTCTTGACCAAGGATAACGAATGAAACCATTTTCAAGGCGATAGCTTTAACCGTTTTCAAGAAAAATGAAAAAGTATTTGTCGAATAAAATTTTGGCTGGGGTACTTAGAATCATCGGATTAAGTTAAAATATTTTCTGGCGATGTCAATCGGAGAAATAAGTGCTTAAAACTTCCAAAATTTACTTTAGTTGTATTCTCCATAATATGCCAGACTCCGCTGCTAGCTTGTCGAGCGGACCATAGCTGTCTACCTGCTCCTCTTTCTAAGGTCCCGCCAAAAGTCCCGTTACAGCCATAAAGCTCGCAAAATGACGTGGCTGACATTTGATAATATTAAACTCAAACAAGCTGATAAAGTAGTTCCTCTTTTTTTGTCTCTGTTTACCTCAGTTATTATTTTTTTTTATATTGTTTGCCTTATTTTTTAATTGGTTGCTGTTAATGAGAAGCGTGTTTGCAAGGGTGTATATAGAAAATAATATCGGAGGGGGCTGGGAGAATTTCGAGGGGCTGAGAGAATTTTGGGGAGCATTTTATCTTATTTAATTTATTTTTATGGGTTTTATGACACATTTTTACCGATTTCGTCGGGGGGGGGGGGCTGCAGCCCTCTCAGCAGTTTATTTCTATTCTAAGCTTTTCAAATGACACTAGAGATATGAACGGAACCGCGCTAAGATGATGCAGCTCCTGCGAGTCGGACTTTCTTATTTCAAATAAAACTTTACGAAACGCAGGTAAATTAATGTTTCCATTCAAACTGAAAATAAATGATAAATAATTTTTACCGTGCCCAGCTCCTGTCACTAAAATCTTCTTGCTCTTGAAACAGGTTTCCATCTTGCACAACTGATACCAGCGAATAACGGACGAAGCGTTTTCATACTGACATTAAGTTTTCGCCGACCTTGGATTTGCAATAACTGCTATAATTATCTGTTATCAAGGGAAGTATATATTATTGTTGATAGGGAATATGTATGACAGAACTATAATAATTGTAGTAATACTTATGAAGCTTGACATTAGCACGTTCGGAAGGAATTTGTGGCCTTGGAATTCTTAATTTGCCACAGCTGGCATCATCCGTTGGTCGGGCAGGTTCAGATAGCCACGTGTTCTATGAATCCATGATAAAATAACTGCATAATAGAGAAAACGCTGTTGAAATTAGCTTTTTTTAAAATGTTTTCATCCCTGATGCCTCTGAGCGGCGAGGTATCTAGGTTCTAGCGTCACTCTTGGAGGCCACGCAGCGTTCTCATGGAGATAAGATACTTTCTATTAATCTGTTGAATCCTAAAGATTTTGTCTGTCCATATCAATCTGATTTTGCAGCACACACTAATGGCCTTATGGCCAAAAAACTTTTGGCCTAATGGCCAAAAAAAAAAAAGAAAAAAGAAAAAAGAATAAAATCAATATATTTTGACCGATTGATCTCATCAAATTGGTTTCCTTCTTTTTTTTTATTTGTTTGCTTGAATTGTTCCACAACATGGTTGGTCTGCGCAAATAATATTAAAAAATAATAATAAGGTAATAATTAATGAAATGAATAAATAAAACTGAAGTTTTAAGTTAATGTGAAGTCTCCAGGTGAGTCTAGTGTCTAAGTGAACGGCAAGGTAGCGCACACTTTGGTCCCTAGGAGTCCAAGGAACTCGGTTCTGTCTAATCCGCAAGCAAGGGGAAGTCCTGTCATCGATGTGCCTCAGTGCAAATATCTGCTTCAGAATTAGATAGTTCTTGCAACATTATCTCCTTGACTCATGACTAACGTGTAATCAGCAAACAGAGCGACCGTGGCAGTTTGAGGCTCGGGGATGACGTGAAAATACAAGCTACAACAGTAAAGGGCTCAGTACTGCTCCTTGTGGTACACCAGCAGAAACGGTTATTAGAAGTCCTGTCATCGAAGTGCCTCAGTGCGAATATCCTTGCTTCAGTCTTTGATGGATTGAGACGGAGTTTCAACCTTTCGAACCACGCGGTGATGCTGACCAGTGATGACTGAAGGCCTGCGATGGTTCCTGGAACATCATCTCCTTGACTCATGATCAGCGTGTCATCTGCAAACAGAGCGACTGTTCGAGGCTCGGGGATGTCATTTACAGCTGTCACTTCTTGCAGGAAATATATGTCAGGTGTCGGATAGATATTCTCTTGCAAGTTTACATACTGGTAGAAATAGCTAGATATTTATATCATGGATATGTACTGTCATTTGGGGTGAGTTCGGACACATTTTCGAGGTTTTCTCGTAATTACAAAAGACAGATTTTTTGTAAGAATCTGGAAAAATTAATTCATGAACCCTTAACATTCCTCTATCGAACAGTGTATTTTCTTTTCTGAATATCTCAAAAATTTTCATTTTTTTTTAATAGCTAAAATGAGTTCGAACTCACCCCTACGTGTGGGGTGAGTTCGGACAGCCTTTAATTTCTGTAGAAATCTTAACTTAACCTATACTTGGAGTGAGCTCGGTCATAATTTACGATATTCTAAAGAGGAATATTTTCTATAATATTTTTTAGATAAACAAAATATTCTTTAACTTTTTCCTTATCAACTTCTGCTCTACACCTTTTGATGTTTTGTGTAAGGCGTTCCATTAATGGCTGATTCCTTTTCATAAAGCCGTCAAACCATTCCAGTCTGGGCTTGTCTTAAAATCCTTTGATTTTTTTCCTGACCTATCCAAATATGTTTTTACGATTTACCGAATATCTTAATCGAGTTAATGGAAAGACCCATTCAGCTCCAGTTTAAATTCCCTTTGATATTTTTTTTCTTTTTTACTCAATTTTGTTTAGCCACACCTTTTTTTTCTGTGCATTCCTCTAACTTTATCATTTAAAGTCGATTTAGGCATTTCGTTGACCAACATCGTCAATCACATTTTTCAAAGCCTCTTTGGAATAAATACTGTTTTCCTTTAAGCCAAGAGGACGCGGGTATAATTGTTGCATGTCCGAACTCACCCCATGGCACGCGAGATTTTTACTTAAAGAAGAAAAAAAAGCTTTTGAACCAAAAAAATAAACATATTTATTTTTGTATCATTAGCCAACATATAAACCTACTATACAATATGAAAATTTTGGATTTAATTACTTCCAGAGCCTCTACACAGACGTTTGATTCTAGCATTTCGAAAATCATGGAAATTACAACTCACATGAAAATATTCGTTATTCACTTCAAAGTGTTCTCACGGCGATTTCGGCTTAACTATATGGGAAAGTAATATCGATAGTATTTGTCAAGCCAATTATGACCCTAATGAAAAAGTTTGCTCCAGGTCACGTCATTTCCTGCGCCATGCACTATTGTCCGAACTCGTACTACCTGTCCGAACTCACCCCAAGTGACAATAAACGACAATTCTGGAATTGGTATAATTTGCGATAAATGTACGGCCAGTTTACACACATACATTTTGTTCTGTACTAGCAAATAATCAGTGTTTACATCTGATGGTATGGAAGTGTCGACACTTATAGCTTGTGGTAAATTGTTCACAGTTTACATTAGTCATAATTTCTTTATGACATAAAAATCCTGCAATAACTATCAGATGTATACGCAAACTTAAACAGTAAAGGGCCTGAAACCTTCTGAATCATAATATGATTCACAATCATTCACCCTTTCAGCCAGAAGATTATTATTATTATAATATCATAATCATTCACCCTTTCAGCCTGAAGATTATTATTATTATTATAATATTATAATCATTCACCCTTTCAGCCTGTAGATTATTATTATGATAATATCATAATCATTCACCCTTTCAGCCTGAAGATTATTATTATTATTATAATATCATAATCATTCACCCTTTCAGCCTGAAGATTATTATTATTATAATATTATAATCATTCGCCCTCTCAGCCTGAAGATTATTTTTATTATAATATTATAATCATTCACCCTTTCAGCCTGAAGATTATTATTATTATAATATTATAATCATTCACCCTTTCAGCCTGAAGATTATTATTATAATAATATTATAATCATTCATCCTTTCAGCCTGAAGATTATTATTATTATTATATTAAAATCATTCACCCTTTCAGCCTGAAGATTATTATTATTATAATATTATAATCATTCACCCTTTCAGCCTGAAGATTATTATAATTATAATCATTCACCCTTTTAGCCTGAGGATTATTATTATTATAATATTATAATCATTCACCCTTTCAGCCTGAAGATTATTATTATTATAATATTATAATCATTCACCCTTTCAGCCTGAAGATTATTATTATTATAATATTATAATCATTCACCCTTTCAGCCTGAAGATTATTATTATTATAATATTATAATCATTCACCCTTTCAGCCTGAAGATTATTATTATTATAATATTATAATCATTCACCCTTTCAGCCTGAAGATTATTATTATTATTATATTATAATCATTCACCCTTTCAGCCTGAAGATTATTATTATTATAATATTATAATCATTCACCCTTTCAGCCTGAAGATTATTATTATTATAATATTATAATCATTCGCCCTTTCAGCCTGAAGATTATTATTATTATTATATTATAATCATTCACCCTTTCAGCCTGAAGATTATTATTATTATAATATTATAATCATTCACCCTTTCAGCCTGAAGATTATTATTATTATAATATTATAATGATTCACCCTTTCAGCCTGAAGATTATTATTATTATAATATTATAATCATTCACCCTTTCAGCCTGAAGATTATTATTATTATAATATTATAATCATTCACCCTCTCAGCCTGAAGATTATTTTTATTATAATATTATAATCATTCACCCTTTCAGCCTGAAGATTATTATTATTATAATATTATAATCATTCACCCTTTCAGCCTGAAGATTATTATTATTATAATATTATAATCATTCACCCTTTCAGCCTGAAGATTATTATTATTATTATATTATAATCATTCACCCTTTCAGCCTGAAGATTATTATTATTATAATATTATAATCATTCACCCTTTCAGCCTGAAGATTATTATTATTATAATATTATAATCATTCGCCCTTTCAGCCTGAAGATTATTATTATTATAATATTATAATCATTCACCCTTTCAGCCTGAAGATTATTATTATTATAATCATTCACCCTTTTAGCCTGAGGATTATTATTATTATAATATTATAATCATTCACCCTTTCAGCCTGAAGATTATTATTATTATAATATTATAATCATTCACCCTTTCAGCCTGAAGATTATTATTATTATAATATTATAATCATTCACCCTTTCAGCCTGAAGATTATTATTATTATAATATTATAATCATTCACCCTTTCAGCCTGAAGATTATTATTATTATAATATTATAATCATTCACCCTTTCAGCCTGAAGATTATTATTATTATTATATTATAATCATTCACCCTTTCAGCCTGAAGATTATTATTATTATAATATTATAATCATTCACCCTTTCAGCCTGAAGATTATTATTATTATAATATTATAATCATTCGCCCTTTCAGCCTGAAGATTATTA
The DNA here is from genome assembly GCA_946811695.1 of Gonocerus acuteangulatus. Taxonomy (NCBI): domain Eukaryota; kingdom Metazoa; phylum Arthropoda; class Insecta; order Hemiptera; family Coreidae; genus Gonocerus; species Gonocerus acuteangulatus. The sequence continues at coordinate 3,758,831 of OX328126.1, forward strand.
TTATTATTATATTATAATCATTCACCCTTTCAGCCTGAAGATTATTATTATTATAATATTATAATCATTCACCCTTTCAGCCTGAAGATTATTATTATTATAATATTATAATGATTCACCCTTTCAGCCTGAAGATTATTATTATTATAATATTATAATCATTCACCCTTTCAGCCTGAAGATTATTATTATTATAATATTATAATCATTCACCCTCTCAGCCTGAAGATTATTTTTATTATAATATTATAATCATTCACCCTTTCAGCCTGAAGATTATTATTATTATAATATTATAATCATTCACCCTTTCAGCCTGAAGATTATTATTATTATAATATTATAATCATTCACCCTTTCAGCCTGAAGATTATTATTATTATTATATTATAATCATTCACCCTTTCAGCCTGAAGATTATTATTATTATAATATTATAATCATTCACCCTTTCAGCCTGAAGATTATTATTATTATAATATTATAATCATTCGCCCTTTCAGCCTGAAGATTATTATTATTATTATATTATAAACATTCACCCTTTCAGCCTGAAGATTATTATTATTATAATATTATAATCATTCACCCTTTCAGCCTGAAGATTATTATTATTATAATATTATAATCATTCACCCTCTCAGCCTGAAGATTATTTTTATTATAATATTATAATCATTCACCCTTTCAGCCTGAAGATTATTATTATTATAATATTATAATCATTCACCCTTTCAGCCTGAAGATTATTATTATTATAATATTATAATCATTCACCCTTTCAGCCTGAAGATTATTATTATTATTATATTATAATCATTCACCCTTTCAGCCAGAAGATTATTATTATTATAATATCATAATCATTCACCCTTTCAGCCTGAAGATTATTATTATTATTATAATATTATAATCATTCACCCTTTCAGCCTGTAGATTATTATTATGATAATATCATAATCATTCACCCTTTCAGCCTGAAGATTATTATTATTATAATATTATAATCATTCACCCTTTCAGCCTGAAGATTATTATTATTATAATATTATAATCATTCACCCTTTCAGCCTGAAGATTATTATTATTATAATATTATAATCATTCGCCCTTTCAGCCTGAAGATTATTATTATTATTATATTATAATCATTCACCCTTTCAGCCTGAAGATTATTATTATTATAATATTATAATCATTCACCCTTTCAGCCTGAAGATTATTATTATTATAATATTATAATCATTCGCCCTTTCAGCCTGAAGATTATTATTATTATTATATTATAAACATTCACCCTTTCAGCCTGAAGATTATTATTATTATAATATTATAATCATTCACCCTTTCAGCCTGAAGATTATTATTATTATAATATTATAATCATTCACCCTCTCAGCCTGAAGATTATTTTTATTATAATATTATAATCATTCACCCTTTCAGCCTGAAGATTATTATTATTATAATATTATAATCATTCACCCTTTCAGCCTGAAGATTATTATTATTATAATATTATAATCATTCACCCTTTCAGCCTGAAGATTATTATTATTATTATATTATAATCATTCACCCTTTCAGCCAGAAGATTATTATTATTATAATATCATAATCATTCACCCTTTCAGCCTGAAGATTATTATTATTATTATAATATTATAATCATTCACCCTTTCAGCCTGTAGATTATTATTATGATAATATCATAATCATTCACCCTTTCAGCCTGAAGATTATTATTATTATAATATTATAATCATTCACCCTTTCAGCCTGAAGATTATTATTATTATAATATTATAATCATTCACCCTTTCAGCCTGAAGATTATTATTATTATAATATTATAATCATTCGCCCTTTCAGCCTGAAGATTATTATTATTATTATATTATAAACATTCACCCTTTCAGCCTGAAGATTATTATTATTATAATATTATAATCATTCACCCTTTCAGCCTGAAGATTATTATTATTATAATATTATAATTATTCACCCTTTCAGCCTGAAGCTTTTGTAATCATTTTTTCTTTTAAAAAATCAAAGTATGCACTCAGCCTAAATAAATATTCTATTTATTTAATACAAAACTTGGTGGTATAATTATAAAAATATACTGAAAAAAAACGTTAATAAAATAAAACCAACAAAATTATGCGAAAACTTTCACATGAATGATAATAACTATTAAAAAAAAGTCCGACTCGCAGGAACTGCGTCATCTTAGCGCGGTTCCAGTTTTTTTTTTTTCACCCGGTTCCTGTTCATATCCCTATTCTCATTTGAAAAGCATTGAATAGAAACAGATAGTATTTTCCTCGGCCTTTGTTCAAAGGGTTTTATGGCTGGCTATACCTGGGGTCAGGTCCGCAAGACCCTAGAATCCTCTTCTACCGATACTTCATTTCATACGTTTCAATGAATTGGAAAATATCAAATATTTTCACACATTCCTGTGTTCTTTTACTATAGTAATAATTCTACAGATAAAATCAATTAAAAAATAAAATGAAAAAACCAACAGCATAAAGGCAATTGAAAATATTCAAAAGACGTCAACGAATCTTTTTCTCTTGGCAAGCTATATTTCTAACAATGAATTGTTTTTCTTATTTCGCCTAATCTGTTTTATTGTAAAATACATTATCCAACTATAAGCAATTAAAAAATAACAAGGAATAAAAACAGACAAAAAGAACAGTTCGAATACGCAAAATCAATTACTTTAATGTTTTAAGCACTTATTTCTCCGATTGACATCGCCTAATCAAAACTTTCATCAGAACCTTTTTTGTAGAGCATTTAGTAAGCTTTCTAATGGTATTCTTTCGTTTACCAAATTCTTAACCTTTTTCGAGATATTAAGGAAAATATACAAAGTTACCAAAACTTTTTATGTCTGTTAATAAAATATTTTATTCTAACCCTTCCTTAACTCCAAACGTAACCAAAATTTCAACATAATAGTTTTAATGAAAGTAGAACATGCAGAAAATGTTTCAACTGAATCCCATGATTCTAAGTACCCAAATTAAAAACGGTATTCAAAAACTATTTTTCCAATTTTCTCGAAAACGGTTAAGGCTATCGCCTTGAAAATGGTTTCATTCGTTTTCCTAGCCCAAGAAGCCTATAAAAAGAGTACTTACAAGCTTATGAACTCAAAAACGTAAGCGTTACGATTTTTTCTGCGCGAATTTCGCCCCAAACTCCATCTTCCAGTGGGCGGATTTTGCTGGTTAACGAACTTGACCTTTCATATTTGACGACTGATTTTTGTACCAAATTTCATCAAAATCGGACCATTCGTCTTTGAGCTAGAGAGCGAACAGACAAATATATATATATAAATATATACATATATATATATATATATATATATATATATATATATATATATATATATATATATACAAATTTGAACCACCGTTATTTTCGATCTCTAGGGGTTCTGAAACGCGAAATTTTCTTGTCGGCACTTCCGGATTGTTTCATTGTATCAACCTTATAAGCGGGGTTCCTCCCTATGGGGGAGGGAGGAACCGCGCTAATAAAATGAAAGTCCGACTCGCAGGAACTGCAGCATCTTAGCGCGGTTCCGTTCATGTCCCTAGTGCCATTTGATAAGCTTAGAAAAGAAATAAACTTTTTTTTTTTTTTATATATCTCGTGAAAATTGTCAAAATCCTCTCGAACATCTCGAATAAAAGTGATATTAAGGCGTCAGGGACACCGACAGTAGCTAACTTATACACAGAAGCGGAAATTACAGAATCTGGCTCTCATTCTAAAGCAAAGCTCTTTAAATCAATACAAAATATGCCTAATAAAGCCTTTCTAGAGGATACAGAAGCATGGGCGTATATGAGGGGGGGGCTGAGGGGGCTGCAGCCCCTCCCGAAATTTTGAATTGATGATAAAAACTTCTCGTAAAACCCTTAAAAATAAATTAAATATGATCATTTAGTTCATAAAACATATTTTATTTTACGTGTAATAGCGTTTTAGTTGCCTAAAACTATTCCAAGCTCTAAATATTTAGTATTCCATACCCTGAAAATGGTCTCAGCCCCCCCCGAAATTGTTTTTATATACGCCCATGTACAGAAGGATCAAGAAGAAGTACACAAGATTGAGTAGAATACCCTGCCTAATATAGCCTATATAGAATAATATGCTGAATAAAACCTATCTAGTTAATACACAAGGATAAATAAAAGTCTTGACGAATAACAAGTCAAGAAAAAAAAACTTTATTTAACAAAATAAAACAAAGTTTAATTGCCCAACTACAATAGAATAATATACCTAATTAAGTCTATGGAGTAGACACAAATGGACCAATAACAAGTCTTGTGGAATATTGTTTTTTTTTTCTAATTAAATACTTTTTATCAATATTTAGTATATAACCTTTGTTGAAAACTATTGATTGCTAATTGATGAATCGGTTTACAACTAAGTAGTCTTTATGAATATTTAGTATATAACCTTATGTTTGGATCTGAGTTTTTGGGGTGCTCTCCGCCTAGGCTTTGTATTTGTGTCGGCAGATACCTGGGGTATATTTACAGCTCTTGAGGATTAACTCTTAGCAGGTAAATTTCCTACGGCCCCCTTGTACGGGCATTGAACTGCCATATTCGCTCATAGTATCTAACCGTTGTGAAGTTTATTTTTTGGATTTAGGACTTAATATACATATGTAGACTAAATCATAGCAAGAAGTAATCCTCCGTCGTCGGTTCTTAACTATGTAGACTCGCTAATGTTATCCAATCTTAGATACATCGTATTTAAAATCCACAGCAAAAACACGACATTTCATCAGAATCCCCTGCTGAATAAAACTTATATAGAATAATATGCAAAATAAAGCCTATCTAGTGGATAAAAATAGAGGAAAAAAGCCGTTCGTGGTGGTAGAAAATCTTAAAAGTATTTCGCTCAGAAATCTCCGAAATATGGTCACTAATTTTACATATCCTGTTTTATAGCCAAATAGATTAATATTCTATAATCAATAAGAAAAACCTACTAACAATAAAAAACTATGGGTAACAGATGAAAATAGGGAATACCAAGAATAATTCTAAAGAATGAAATCAACACCAGTACTGTAATCTAGATATTCATACGGCATCTTCGAATTCTAACAAACAAAATATTGATTCTAATTATACGTATCCTGTTTTATTGATAAATACATTAGACTACTATAAGCAATTAAAAACACTAGGGAATATGCCAAAGAACTCGGAGTAGGAGCCTCGACAGTTTCAAGACATTTGAAGGAAATCGACAAATCCAAAACTGACATTTCATACGGTACAGCCTGATATATTTTTAACAATGAATTGTTTTTCTTATTTTAATTAATCTGTTTTATTGTCAAATACATTATCCACCTTTAAGCAATTAAAAAGTAACAAGGAATAAAAACAAACAAAAAGAACCGTTCGAATTAACGAAATCAATTACTTCAAAGTTTAAGCACTTATTTCTCCGATTGACATAGCCTAATCAAAAATTGTTTCAGAATCTTTTTTGTAGAACATTTAGTAAGCTTTCGCATGGTAACCCTCCGTTTACCAATATTCCTAACCGTCTTCGAGATATTAGGGAATGTATACGAAGTTCCCAAAACATTTCATGTCTGTTAATAAAATATTTTATTCTAATCCTTCCTTAGCTCCAAACGTAACCAAAATTTTAACATATTAGTGTTGATGAAATTCAAACATGCAGAAAATGTTTCAACTGAATCCCATAATTTTAAGTATCAAAATCAAAGACAAAAAGAACAGTTCGAATAAGCGAAATCAATTACTTTAAAGTTTTAAGCACTTATTTCTCCGATTGACATCGCCTAATCAAAACTTTCATTAGAACCTTTTAGCGCGGTTCCTCCCTCCCCCATAGGGAGGAACCCCACTTATAAGGTTGATACAATGAAACGATCCGGAAGTGCCGACTAGAAAATTTTGCGTTTCAGAACCCCTAGAAACCGAAAATAACGGTGGTTCAAATTTGTATATATATATATATGTATATATTTATATATATATATATATATATATATATATATATATATATTTGTCTGTTCGCTCTCTAAATAGAAGACGAATGGTCCGATTTTGATGAAATTTGGTACAAAAATCTGTCGTCCAATTTGAAAGGTCAAGTTCGTTAACCAGCAAAATCCGCCCACTGGAAGATGGCGTTTGGGGCGAAATTCGCGCAGAAAAAATCGTAACGCTTACGTTTTTGAGTTCATAAGCTTGTAAGTACTCGTTTTATAGGCTTCTTGGGCTAGGAAAACGAATGAAACCATTTTCAAGGCGATAGCTTTAACCGTTGTTGAGAAAATTGGAAAAATAGTTTTTGAATACCGTTTTTGGTTTGGGTACTTAGAATAACGGGATTCAATTGAAACATTATCTGCATGTTCTACTTTCATTAAAACTAGTATGTTGAAAGTTATGTTACGTTTGGAGTTAAGGAAGGGTTAGAATAAAATATTTTATGAACAGACATGAAAAGTTTTGGAAACTTCGTATACTTTCATTAATATCTCGAACACGGTTGGGAAATCGTGGTAAGTGGATTGAAACTATTTGAAAGCTTACTAAATTCTCTACAAAAATGATTCTAAAACTATTTTTGATTAGGTTATGTCAATCGGAGAAATAAGTGCTTAAAACTTCAAATACGTCTGTTTTGTTCTTATGAACGGGTTTTTGTCGTTCTTTTTGTAATTTTTGTCTCTTTCCCTTGGTTTTTTATTGCTTTTTATTTTTGTAATTTCTTATGTTGTATTTGTAAGGAAAATGTATGTGTGTGTAAAACAGGATAGGTAAAATGAGACCAATTTTCTGTTGTCAGAAATAATAAAAAGTTTTGGGAACTTCGTATAATTTCTTAATATCTCGAAAACGGTTGAAAATCTTGGGAAGCGAAAGGTTACCATTCGAAAGCTTACTAAATGGTCTACAAGAATGGTTTTAAAGAAAGTTTTGAATAAGCGATGTCAATCGGAGAAATAAGTGCTTAAAACTTTTAAGTAATTGATTTCGCTTATTCGAACTTTTCTTTTTGTCTGTTTTATTCCTTGTTATTTTTAAATTGCTTATAGTCAGATAATGTATTTGACAATAAAACAGATTAAGTAAAATAAGAAGATCAATTTATTGTTAGAAATGTAGCGTTTAAAGAGAGAGATCCCAAGGCTTTCCAAATGCCTCTGAGCGGAGGCCTTTCTGCCCGACTTATGGGAGAGCTGACCCATACAGGTATGATTGTAAATCAACAAAGACCTTTCAAGACTGGTTTGTTTGAGATTTCATTTGGATAGCTGTTTCGCTATTGATCTAAACAAAGTAATAATTTTTTCTATTCTATGCCTTCATAAACACTAGAGATAAGAACGGAACCGCGCTAAGATGACGCAGTTCCTGCGAATCGGACTTTTTTTTTTGTAGAGCATTTAGTAAGCTTTCTAATGGTATTCTTCCGTTTCCCAAATTCTCAACCTTTTTCGAGATATTAAGGAATGTATACAAAGTTACCAAAACTTTTCATTATTTCTGACAACAGAAAATTGGTCTCATTTTACCTATCCTGTTTTACACACACATACATTTTCCTTACAAATACAACATCAGAAATTAAAAAAATAAAAAGCAATAAAAAACCAAGGGAAAGAGACAAAAATTACAAAAAGAACGACAAAAACCCGTTCATAAGAAAAAAACAGACGTATTTGAAGATTTAAGCACTTATTTCTCCGATTGACCGAACCTAATCAAAAATAGTTTTAGAATCATTTTTGTAGAGAATTTAGTAAGCTTTCAAATAGTTTTAATCCACTTACCACGATTTCCCAACCGTGTTCGAGATATTAATGAAAGTATACGAAGTTTCCAAAACTTTTCATATCTGTTCATAAAATATTTTATTCTAACCCTTCCTTAACTCCAAACGTAACATAACTTTCAACATATTAGTTTTAATGAAAGTAGAACATGCAGATAATGTTTCAACTGAATCCCGTTATTCTAAGTACCCAAACCAAAAACGATATTCAAAAACTATTTTTCCAATTTTCTCGACAACGGTTAAAGCTATCGCCTTCAAAATGGTTTCATTCGTTTTTCTAGACCAAGAAGCCTATAAAACGAGTACTTACAAGCTTATGAACTCAAAAATGTAAGCGTTACGATTTTTTCTGCGCGAATTTCGCCCCAAACGCCATCTTCCAGTGGGCGGATTTTGCTGGTTAACGAACTTGACCTTTCAAATTGGACGACAGATTTTTGTACCAAATTTCATCAAAATCGGACCATTCGTCTTCTATTTAGAGAGCGAACAGACAAATATATATATATAAATAAATATATACATATATATATATATACAAATTTGAACCACCGTTATTTTCGGTTTCTAGGGGTTCTGAAACGCAAAATTTTCTAGTCGGCACTTCCGGATTGTTTCATTGTATCAACCTTATAAGCGGGGTTCCTCCCTATGGGGGAGGGAGGAACCGCGCTAAAAAATGAAATGATAGTAATATATTCTCTGATAAACCCCGGTCCTAGATCAATTGCTGCCAACTTAAGCTGGGATAAGCTCTTTACTCTAATCTTCCTTCAAATATTAGCGCGGTTCCTCCCTCCCCCATAGGGAGGAACCCCGCTTATAAGGTTGATACAATGAAACAATCCGGAAGTGCCGACTAGAAAATTTCGCGTTTCAGAACCCCTAGAGACCGAAAATAACGGTGGTTCAAAGTTGTATTTATATATATATATATATATATATATATATATATATATATATATATATATATATATATATTTGTCTGTTCGCGGATTTCTGGTTTCCCTAATGGTCCGATTGTGATGAAATTTGGTACAAAAATCCGTCTTCCGATTTGAAAGGTCAATTTCGTTAACCAGCAGAATCCGCCCACTGGAAGATGGCGTTTCGGGCGAAATTCGCGCAAAAAATCGTAACGCTTACGTTTTTGAGTTCATAAGCTTGTAAGTACTCGTTTTATAGGCTTCTTTGGCTAGTAAAACGAATGAAACCATTTTTAAGGCGATAGCTTTAACCGTTTTTGAGAAAATTGGAAAAATACTTTTTGAATACCGTTTTTGGTTTGGGTACTTAGAATCATGGGATTCAGTTGAAACATTTTCTGCATGTTTTACTATCATTAAAACTAATGTGTTGAAATTTTGGTTACGTTTGGAGTTAAGGAAGGGTTAGAATAAAATATTTTATTAACAGACATAAAAAGTTTTGGTAACTCTGTATATTTTCCTTAATATCTCGAAAAAGGTTGAGAATCTTGGCAAACGAAAGAATACCATTAGAAAGCTTACTAAATGCTCTACAAAAAAGGTTCTGATAAAAGTTTTGATTAGGCGATTTCAATCGGAGAAATAAGTGCTTAAAACATTAAAGCATTAATTTAATTTTGCTTATTCGAACTGTTCTTTTTGTCTGTTTTTATTCCTTGTTATTTTTTAATAGCTTATCGTTGGGTAATGTATTTTACAATAAAACAGATTAGGCAAAATAAGAAAAACAATTCATTGTTAGAAACATAGCTTGCCAAGAGAAAAAGATTCGATTTCGTCTTTTGAATATTTTCAATTGCCTTTATGCTGTTGGTTTTTTTATTTTATTTTTTAATTGATTTTATCTGTAGAATTATTACTATAGTAAAAGAACACAGGAATATGTGAAAATTTTTGATATTTTCCAATTCATTGAAACGTATGAAATGAAGTATCGCTAGAAGAGGTTTCTAGGGTCTTGCGGACCCGACCCTAGGTATAGCCATAAAACCCTTAGAACAAAGGCCGAGGAAAATATTATCTGTTTCTATTCTATGCTTTTCAAATGAGAATAGGGATATGAACAAGAACCGGGGTCTCCCGTGGTCTAATGGCTAGCGCCTTGGATTCATAAGCGGGAGATGGTGGGTTCGATTCCCAACCTCCGGCAGGAATTTTATCATCCCACGGCTCGCTGGTAAAATTCCTCGCTAAACCCTAGATGTCGGCGCTAATGACCTAGATGTAGATGAGCCGTAAAAAAAAAAAAAAAAAGAAAGAAAAAAAAGAACTGGAACCGCGCTAAGATGACGCAGTTCCTGCGAGTCGGACTTTTTTGGTTTGGGTACTTAGAATCATGGGATTCAGTTGAAACATTTTCCGCATGTTCTACATTCATTAAAACTAATATGTTGAAATTTTTGTTACGTTTGGAGTTAAGGAAGGGTTAGAATTAAATATTTTATTAACAGACATAAAACATTTTGGTAACTTTGTATACTTTCCTTAATATTTCGAAAAAGGTTGAGAATCTTGCGAAACGTAAGATTACCATTAGAAAGCTTACTAAATGCTCTACAAAAATGGTTCTGATAAAAGTTTTGATTAGGCGATGTTAATCGGAGAAAAAAGTGCTTAAACCTTTAAAGTAATTGATTTCGCTTATTCGAACTGTTATTTTTGTCTTTGATTTTGGTACTTAGAATTATGGGATTCAGTTGAAACATTTTCTGCATGTTCGAGTTTCATCAATACTAATATGTTGAAATTTTGTTTATGTTTAGAGTAAAGGAAGGGTTAGAATAAAATATTTTATTAACAGACAAGGAAAGTTTTGGTAACTTTATATACTTTCGTTAGTATCTCGAAAACCGTTGTTATATACATTAGATTTACTAGGATGTGTCAACCCATGTGGTTCCGTGGAGTCTGAGGGATGCCAATATTATGTTATTATAAATCCATACTATCAGGCTGTACCGTATGAAATGTCAGTTTTGTTTACTAGGATTTGCCAACCCGTGTGGTTCCGTGGAGTCTGAGGGCTGCCAATATTATGTTATTATAAATCCATACTATCAGGCTGTACCGTATGAAATGTCAGTTTTGTTTACTAGGATGTGTCAACCCATGTGGTTCCGTGGAGTCTGAGGGATGCCAATATTATGTTATTATAAATCTATACTATCAGGCTGTACCGTATGAAATGTCAGTTTTGTTTACTAGGATGTGTCAACCCGTGTGGTTCCGTGGAGTCTGAGGGATGCCAATATTATGTTATTATAAATCCATACTATCAGGCTGTACCGTATGAAATGTCAGTTTTGTTTACTAGGATGTGTCAACCCGTGTGGTTCCGTGGAGTCTGAGGGATGCCAATATTATGTTATTATAAATCCATACTATCAGGCTGTACCGTATGAAATGTCAGTTTTGTTTACTAGGATGTGTCAACCCGTGTGGTTCCGTGGAGTCTGACAGATGCCAATATTATGTTATTATAAATCCATACTATCAGGCTGTACCGTATGAAATGTCAGTTTTGTTTACTAGGATGTGTCAACCCGTGTGGTTCCGTGGAGTCTGAGGGATGCCAATATTATGTTATTATAAATCCATACTATCAGGCTGTACCGTATGAAATGTCAGTTTTGTTTACTAGGATTTGCCAACCCGTGTGGTTCCGTGGAGTCTGAGGGATGCCAATATTATGTTATTATAAATCCATACTATCAGGCTGTACCGTATGAAATGTCAGTTTTGTGTACTAGGATTTGCCAACCCGTGTGGTTCCGTGGAGTCTGAGAGATGCCAATATTATGTTATTATAAATCCATACTATCAGGCTGTACCGTATGAAATGTCAGTTTTGTTTACTAGGATTTGCCAACCCGTGTGGCTCCGTGGAGTCTGACAGATGCCAATATTATGTTATTATAAATCCATACTATCAGGCTGTACCGTATGAAATGTCAGTTTTGTTTTCTAGGATTTGTCAACCCGTGTGGTTCCGTGGAGTCTGACAGATGCCAATATTATGTTATTATAAATCCATACTATCAGGCTGTACCGTATGAAATGTCAGTTTTGTTTACTAGGATTTGTCAACCCGTGTGGTTCCGTGGAGTTTGACAGATGCCAATATTATGTTATTATAAATCCATGCTATCAGGCTGTACCGTATGAAATGTCAGTTTTGTTTACTTTCCGATTTAATCCTTTCCCTTTTTTATTTCATTATTAGCTGTTACCCAGTGTACCATGCTACACCTACTTTGTGTCTATGACTCTCCTCGTATCAAGATCTACTTGAAAATCGGTCAAACGATGTGAATTTGTTTTATTTCATAATGTTACCGGCAGAGGCCAGCACAACAGCACTTCATCTAATAGCCGACAGAGGCTAGTAGTATTCGATTCAAAATGGCCGTCACAATCTGAATGGTTCAGTGCAGCCAATTTTTTTTAACAAAACGTTTGACTTTTTGGTCAAATTTTGAAATTTGACTATTTTGACCTAGCCTAGGAGATTTCTGGTATCAAGACCTACCTGTTTGCCAAGTTTGGTTAATATCGGTCAAACGGTGTAGATTTGTATAAGGAACAAACAAACAAATAAACAGACAGACACCTGATTTTTATATATATAGATTTACAAACATCATTGTTATTCATATAGAATTAAAGCTCTTACAATTAAAGTAATATATCTTATTTTATAATTACATTTTTTCTGAATTTTAAAAGTATGATAATAATACAATTAAGGTAGAGAAATAATAGAAACATTAATAATTATTATTACTATTATTATTAATAGTAATAATAATTATGACTTATGAAGTTATGAATTTAAGCTCGGTCATAGCGCTGCTGAGGCGTGTATGAACATTAACACGGCGTTCGGGGAGGGAACGGTGAATGAACGAACTGTTTACCGGTGGTTTTCCAGGTTTCGAAGTAGAAATTTTGACCTTGACAACGAGGAGCGACGAAGGCCAGTAACCAAGCTTGACAATGACCACCTGAAAGAAAGGGTTGAAGCTTGTCTCTCAAAAAGCACTAGGGAATATGACAAAGAACTCGGAGTAGGAGCCACGACAGTTTCAAGATATTTGAAGGAAATCGGCAAATCCAAAACTGACATTTCATACGGTACAGCCTGATAGTTGACCCGGCAAACGTTGTTTTGCCGTATACATAGTTTTTAGTGAATATTTTGGTAGTGAAATAATAATCCTGTACCTGTTGCAGGATCTCGTTGTTTAATATTTATGCAACATCCGTCTTGTCCCTTCCAGAACATTAGCGGATATTGGATAGCGTCGTATGAATGGTGTGAATCAGCAATGGATTCAAGATTATTATTTCTTCTTCGAATCAGGATTTCTCGCTGCACGGTCGTCAACCATGATTCCAGCAACGTCATCAGCAACAGGTGCATTGAATCTACTCTCCAGATGGTTCTTTATCAGGATTGATGACAATAGTGTGATTGTCACTTTGTAATTTGTGTATGTGTGATTTAAATGATTTCAACAATTCAATCTGCTCATTCAATAGATCCTCCATCTTACTGACGATGCACCCGGCAAACCGTGAATTTAGGTTAATGTAGCCCCGACGTGCATCCACGCGATTGGCGAGTGCGTTTTCCGAGTCCTCACCAACCATAAAGTAAATTTGTAAAGATTGACGTAGTTGGTTTGGTATTGGCAGCAATCATCCCACTTTGTGATAAACTTGGCCTTTGATTTTGAATGTTAAATTAAATTGTTCACCATTTGCAGCATTATGTTTAACTATTTCCGTTGCTCGGAACAATGTCATTCGGAAACAGGAATGTTGGAATTACCTTCAGGAACAGGTTAACATCTGGAGCCATGTTTGTCAAAAGATCATATCGCACTTTCTGATCCTTCTTCAAAACTATTTTTTTAAACTGTTCTATATTTTGGTATACTTCTTTCTATTAATGTTAGTTGACTATTTTTCTGAAGTATTGGAAGTCTGGAATTTCATTCAAAGCTATAAAAACAGAAATTTATTAAAATGGTTGGCTGTAGTTCCGAGAAGTATTCGTTGTCATACCTTCCATTGAAGTCCATATGAATTTTGGGTACTTACGTATTATTATAGCTACATCACAGGTAAGGAGATCTGGCTCTCGTTCAGAGATCTGGATCATCAGCGCAGGCGTTTTTTGGAAAATTCTATTGGCCCTTATGTTTGTCAGGGCCGCCACAACTCAGAGCCGGGCCCAAGACCAGATCACGGGCCCCCCCCTTCTCAGAGCCGGGCCCCCACTTCTCAGAGCCAGACTGAAAATTCTAGTACTTTGCTATAGGACTTTGGACATTTTAAAATTATTTTCATCTTGAGTTTTGAGCGAAATGAGAATAAAAGCCTTTAATCAGTGCAGCAAAGGTCACTTTCGGAACTTGTAGTTTTATTACGACTCCTAATGAAATATACTATTCTGGGACTCCACTTGTTTTGTAGTTTTTGTACATTAAAAAAATATAGATCCTATTCCAATAAATATAGGCTACGCCCGTCTATATTTCTACGCCCATTCTTTTTACAAGCTCATAACCTATACATTTTTTTCAAATTAGCGAGGGCCCGGGACAACACTACCCGGCAGCCACCCCCCCCCCCCCCCCATGTGGCGGCCCTGATGTTTGTAGTAACCGTCTTGTTTACTTTCTGTTTTTAACTCAATTCATTTGTACGTATGTGTGTTAAGCGCGATTTCTTTCCCTTGTTTGTTGTTTGTGTTCTTAGTGCTGTTTTTGTTTCTGCTACGAAAATGCGTCTTTGGGATTTGCCTAAAACTGAAAATCATGCTTGACTAGCATCTTTAAGTTGAGTTCAACCATCGTCCCTGCTATGTCAAACTATCGAATATATAATATATATTGAAAAATGGTCTTATTCGATACTTTATTTAAGGCATTAAAGGCTATTCTAAAGGGGTTAGAGTTGCGACAAGCAGAATCGTCCACAATCCAAGAGCAAAGTCTAGAATCTGAAAAACGAGATTTTGCATATTTGATAGTTTGACATGGTAGGGATGATATGGCGACAATATTATTATATTGTCGCCATAGCAAGGAAAAAAAGAGACTGTTTTGAAGCCATATCAAATTGCATATCGGTATATTTTCCACCGAAAAACCAGTGATTTATATTATCAACGAGTTGGATTGACTAGAGTTTCGATATAACCTTGAGCGAGCGGAAAAGAATAGTAAATAAGCCATTAACATAAGCACTACGCGTTTCCGCTCGCTCAAGGCTATTCTAGTCAATCAAACTACATAAAAAATACACATAAATGGTCTTTCCGTGACCATATTGGCAAAAATACAATTGACTTCTGCGCATGCGCTGATGATCCAAATCTCTGAACGAGACCCAGTTCTCTAACCTGTGGTGTAGCTAATAGGTAAGTAGCGAATTTTGTAATTACAGTATTAGTGAAAATAATAACAGATTTTTATTAACTTTGGTAAACCTGAAGGAGGAAAGAAGTTATTTTAAAAAAAAGTTCACTGTTAGCGGGTTACAAACGACCAAAGGTGCTGTTAGCGGGTTACAAACGACCAAATTTTCTTCAAAATTTGCACTATAACGTATTTTGATGCACTAAACACGAATCCGTTGAAAAAAAAAGTTGCTCGCTACTAGGAAAGAAGTTATTAAGCACTAAAGTTCACTGTTATGGAGGTTATAAAAGACGGGGTAAACAGCTTATATGTAAACACGCGCCTGCGCAATAGTCCTTAATGACGAAGTGTAATTGAAATTTAGACTCACCTTGTGGTAGCTGACTTGGTCGTAATCTGTCGCTTTTGGGCATACGTGCTATGCGTTTCCGCTCGCTCCGCTCGCTCAAGAAAACATCAAAACCCCTAGTCAATCCAACTCGCAGAAATAAAAAGAATTCTATGCCCAAAAGTCGTCCAAGGCAGTCTTCCCTAACCTTCATAACAGTGAACTTTTTTTTTAAATAACTTCTTTCCTGGTTGAGAACAACAATTTTTTTCAACGGATTCGTGTTTAGTGCATGAAAATACGCTATAGTGCAAACTTTGAAGAAAATCGGTGCTGAGGACGCTCTCCTTCAGGTTTACCTTAACTTTATTTAACAATACGTATTATTGATTAGATTCTTGTTTGTTACATATCATGGATATTATTTGCCACCAAATGATGAGAACATTTGCTAGTTATGTTTCCTAAGTTGCTAATGCTCCACCATCAACTGGGAGTGTTACAGCATTAATCATTTTAGCTAAATCGCTCAAAAGAAACAGCACAGCATTCGCAACGTCGTCAATCTCTGAAACAAAAAAGAAAAACAGTTAATATTGACGGATGGTTACTACTCCCTGTAGTTAATATTGACGGATGGTTACTACTCCCTGTAGTAAATGGCTTTGTTTTTTATGCTTATTGTTTGACTGGTAAATATAAGTTGATAATATAGCCCGTTCAGGTACAACAAATAGTTATATTTCGCATGCGCCAACTCGAAGGAGGGAAATGTTTGATCGTTTGCAAAGCCGTTTAAAGAACAAAACTTTAAATGGAAAACTATAAAGAAAGTTTGACTCGCAGGAACTGCATCATTGGATAATGGACTGATATATAATTTAGCATCGCTTCAAAACAGTCTCTTTCATCCTTGCTATTCTGTTGTCGCCATATAAACTCGCCATAACCATATAAACTGAAATCGCGTAACAAACAAAAAAAAACAACAACAATTGCGTGGGTAAATAACGAATTGTGTTATAAAGACAAAGGGAACAAGATGGTTACTATAAACACAATAGCCAATGAAATTTCTGATAGTGATTGACCAATAGAAATGCGTTATCCATGATCCAGATCTCTGAACGAGACCCGCCTCTTTAACCTGCTTTCACGCTAATACTTAAGTACCAAAGGATGATTTAAGGCTTCTCAAAATGAAACTCATAGTATTCTAAGCAGAAATTACTCCCCCGCTTTCTCATTGTCTAAAACACTAAACAAAAAGCCATTAGTGCAACCATTTTTTTTTCGCGTGAATTTCGCACATAAACAGTGTTCCGGTAGGTTGATTCTGCTAGTTAATGAACTTGAAGTTTTCCATTATACCAGGTATTTTTGTAGCAAATTTCATCAAAATCATACATTTTAAGACCTAAAAAATTTAGGAACCTTCGTAGACATCTATGAAATGAAATAAAAATTAAAATGTTGCAAATAGATGAGTCAGCTCAATGCCAAAAAATACACAGTAAAAGCACCAATTTTGCGAAATCGCTCAGGACATTATGTTAACACTCCGACCTTTTTCCTCTCTCAGAGAGTTCTAACATCCAAACCAGTAGATATTTACTCTCCATGTATAGCAACTTTTCTAAGACCTTCAAAATTGGGTTAAAGTGAGCCAATTATCATTATCACTAAACATATTTTCTGTGTTTGAGTTCTATTAGTCCACAAAAATACACTAGAATAACCTCAACTCAACCTCCCATTACTCTGATGGTCTGATCAAATGATTTCTTGGCATTTTGGAAAAAATCTGCTTAAGAAAAGAACTACTTTTTCACATTTTCATAATAAAATAATTCACCAAACGACGTATTCTGATTATATCAGTGAAAGGCTTCTCAAATACTGTTGAAAAGACCCAAATAATGAGAAAAAAATATTTTTAACAAAATTCACAAACTTCAATATTTGTGACGGGATCAAGTGCAATTGTTCTATTGGGACGGCTATGCTGTACCCCCTCCCCTAGCGATCTGACAAGGTGGATGCCTTGTAGATAGAACCGACCTAGGAAGGTACTGGGAGGAGGAGCACCTACAAGGTACCGGACGAGGTACCGTAAAACCCACCCACTCATCCCAATAGAACCAGTGCACCCGATGCAGGGTTAAATATAACTTGTAAAAATAGTTGTTGGAGGGAAAAGGGTGTGGCCTGTATTGAAGTAGAAAATTCACACATCAAAAGTGCGGTAGGTGGACTATAAAGAAACAACTAATAAGGTGTTCAGGTTATAACAGAGGGAATTTTTTTAATTGGATATAGCCACGCCCTTTTCCCTTTAACAACTATTAGCTTCAATGGATTGTGGTTATAGGCAGGGTGTCTGTTGAGAACGGTATGCTCGGTGCATGGCTGGAGGGGTACGCCAGTTGAGTGACCAGAACTTGGTGGTGTTCTAAATTGAGCATAACTCTGCTCCAGGCCAGATGCTATGTATAGTTGGTATCCCTCTCCCTGCAGATAATACCGCAAGCACCATGGTCTTGCAAAATCCCAGGGGCTCGCGGGAATATCCATATCTAGATGGCCAAAGGAGGGTGGTGATAGGCAGGTGCCTGTTCAGATGCTATAAAATACTGGAAACAACCCCTTTGCTGTTTCCATCTCATGTGGCCTACACTCTATTCAATGTCACACGACCCACAGAGGACACTCCCAGAATCCGAGGCTGACTAATCACTTCGGGGGCCTTCCATTCCTCAATTATAAGGACAAATTGGAAACACGCTCAAATGACAATGTTCCATCATTCTGTTAATTACTATTTCTTTGTCCACTTTATGTTATAGCATTACCTGCAAATCTCCTTAGAGGTATTCTGTCGAGTATTTGTTTTGAATGTGAAGGATCTGAGAAGCAACTTCTTGATAAATCAGTCCAGACGAGTGTTGGATTAACACAGTTAACCCTGATTCCGTGATCACTCAGCTCCAAAGCCATAACTCTACTCAATGAATCTAATCCTCCCTTGGTCGCTGAGTAAACTCCACAACCTCTGAATGCCATCTGTAATTTTTATTATTTTTAAGTGAATATGACAAAAGTAAAGAGTACAATTTTGCAGAAAGTAGTGAAAATGGAATAATAGAATAACCAAAATATTGAGAAATGTTCTATTGGGAGAGATTTTTGTCCCAATAGAGTTTATCAAGCAAAAGTGACATACATTTAGGGAAAGACAATTTTTGAGAACGATATATTGTCCCTACCATGTCAAACTATCGAATATGCAAATCGGAGCAAACTAGGGCACAAACATATTCTATCCATTGACGAAGTAATATATTGAAAAAGTCTGACTTAAGGAACTGTGTCATCTTTGTGCGGTTCCCGATTGCCATTGTTAAAGGAAGAATGCCAAATTACATTAAAATCTGTCGATTTTTTAGCCATCTAGAGACCGATTCGAAATACTAAATGAGATGAAGATGGTTAGCCGTTGAGGTGACGCGAAGTCAATGGAAGGCTAGGAGGAAAAAAAAGTCGGATCTTCAAGCTAACGTTATGACAGAGGATGGATTAATTTCCGCTCAGGATACTGTCAGCTTCCTCTGGTGGCACCTTATATCTTCCTTTTCCGCTCAGGATACTGTCAGCTTCCTCTGGTGGCACCTTATATCTTCCTTTTCCGCTCAGGATAGTATCAGCTTCCTCTGGTGGCACCTCATATCTTCCTTTTCCGCTCAGGATACTGTCAGCTTCCTCTGGTGGCACCTCATATCTTCCTTTTCCGCTTAGGATACTGTCAGCTTCCTCTGGTGGCACCTCATATCTTCCTTTTCCGCTCAGGATACTGTCAGCTTCCTCTGGTGGCACCTTATATCTTCCTTTTCCGCTCAGGATACTGTCAGCTTCCTCTGGTGGCACCTTATATCTTCCTTTTTCATTTTATTTTATATTTTTGACGAAAGATTAAAACTCACTAATTACTGATTCTCTTCCTTTACTCATGGCACTAGGGATAAGAACGGAACCGCACTAAGGTGAGGCAGTTTCTCCAAGTCGGAGTTTTATCTGTTACCCGTTGTTCAAGGGTTGGATTCAGAGTCCAGATTAAAAATATTTAAAATATTTAAATTAAAAATATTTAAAGAGATTAAAAATATTTAAAATAAAATGTGTTTTACCTTAGAGACTTGAGATGAAATATTAACAATAGAACCTTCTATTTTGTTATCTATCATCATTTGTACAACAACTTGGCTTACTACAATAACAGATTTTAAATTCACATCAAACACCCTAAAAATAAATTGAAAATTATTTAAAACAAATTCTAAAGATAAAGATATTTGCACAATATGGGTAATAATAACCACTATTGACTACCTGGAGTGGGAAAACTTCCACACAAAAATGTAGAAAGATGTTTTCGCGTTTTCTGCCTCCCTCTTTAGGGAGGAAACCTGCTTATTAGGTCGACTCAATGACGCAATCATCTAGTCAGATAAATACCAGAGGTTCAAATTTCTTTGTGGACATATGTATGTATGTATATATATATATATATATATATATATATATATATATATATATATATCATTAAATTCTAATGGATCACTGTCTGTACATGGAAAAAAATACGCAATAGTACCCAAAACAATGATTTTTAGAATTTTTGTCTGTTTGTCTGTGCGTACTAATCTCCATTTTTAAAAACATCTTGCTAGAACTCTATACCACCTGCAATTTTCATAATGTACTTATTAATTTTATATCTGTATCCATGTTACCCGTCTAGGTCTTAAACCAGTATTGATCTACCTCTAATTTAAGCTCTAGCTATAGCACATGCTTACTGTATAATGTTAGTTTTTAATAAATGGATCTCCTCTACCTACTCCAACATCTTCCATTTATTAAAAACTCCATCCTAATCCCCTATACCGCCTGCAATATAGCCCTTTATACCTGCCTCCCTTTCCATGAACACAACATTTTATGACTTTATGACCCCTTACTGTACTTCGCCACTCTTTCTTTCATCTTCTATGTTCTCTGTCCATTGGGTGGTCCAGAACCCCCCCCCCCCCAAACTCCTTTCTTCCTATGTTTCCCTGTATTAATTGTCAGAAATGATCCCGCATTTGTGAGGAATAGTTCTCTATCTTCCCATCAGTAAGTCCATATTGTTATTCTTATATCTAATCTAATATGTAATCTGTTATTCTTATATCTGTTTTCCTAATAATCCAAACACTTCTAGAGCACATTGTTCTTCTATATATTATGTTCTAGTATTTTATGTTTTTGGTATTTTTCCATATATGTATGTATGTATATTTGTATGTGTATTTGTGTATGTAGGCATATATATATATATATATATATATATATATATATATATATATATATATATATATATATATATGTATATTTCAGTATTACATCCGTCCTACTTGTTTTTTACAGCCCTGATGAAGGCTTGAAGTTCAAGTCGAAACGTCGGCACAATAAAACCATTTTTATGATAAAATGTAGTTTTATTAAGTAGCAGTGACCGAACCCCGACAATCCCTACCTTAAAATAGAGTTGGAAACAATTGACTTATATTGAAATAATATACAATTTATATGTTTTTGGCATGGCTGATACTAAATTAAATATATAAAATAAAAGGTGCTTGACTCAAATAATTGTATGAATTTTGGGGTATTAAAGAAAAATTAGCACATAATTAAAATATTGAACTTATATAATAAAATATAAATATTGACCATTATTGATTCTTTGCTAGCTTTTATACTTTATATTGAATTTACTTGAGCATTGGCAGTTATTTTATTATAGAGATATACTCAGCTTATGATGCGGATGGTGTTCTGGAAATGAAGAGGTAGCCTTGTAGTAGTTATGTCGGCATGCTGAGGAGAATGATGGTCGCTGCTAGGTCATTGAGTGAAGATGAAGTTGGCTGCCGGCTGATGGGAAGTGCCTGTGCGCCGCCCGTGGATGCTGCTATCATCCGTGCTCTGGCCCTTCGCTGGCGCTGGAATGAGATCGAGTGGTGCCTTCTTATAGGCATTACTCCCACCATACCAAGAGACTCCCGGATGCGAGCCAGACACATCGGTGTACAAATGGCATCCTTCGAAACACCTGTCTTCTTATCTTCCTGGGAAACTAGTATCTTTCTTTGCCTTGTCACTACTAGCCGAGACATTTTAAATCCTTTTATATTTCACACTTCCTTTTTAAAAATAAGCACTGCCAAGATAAGAACTGCCAATGCTAAACCTTTTATTATAACTGCTTTCTTTTTCAATTATTTAGTTGTTTGACAAAAATAATATTTGTGCTGGACTTATTGTATAGGAATGCTACTCTTTGCTATGCCAGAAACTGACACTTTCTAGAGCACCCCCTTTATAGATCATTACAATATATATATATATATATATATATATATATATATATATATATATATATTAGTATTAACTCTGTTCTACTTGTTTTACGGCCCTGATGAAGGCTTGAATATCAAGACAAAATGTCAGGAAACAATAAAACCCATTTTCCTATAAAAAAGAAAGAAAAATCCAAATGTATTCACTCTAGAGATTTTCCCAAGATGTCAAAAGATTTGTAATGAAATGTTCTATAATGTCCCATTATTGAGAAATATTAGTATTTAATCTCTGCATTTAATTACAACAAAGTTTGAAAAAAGGTAAAAATATACATTATTTATATCATTTTTTTTTTTTTTTTTTTTTTACAGCTTAAAATGCATTTAGGATCTTCATATTCTAGCAGGAAAATGATGGTTATATTGTAATACAACCTACAAAATGTAGTTTAAATCGGTTTGATATTTTTTCTAAAATAAATTTTGCAATTGAGGAATTAGCGAAAAAAATTTACATTTTGCAAATTGTTGCTAAATTCAAACGACGTGATTTAAATATTTTTAAAAAACTAAGGCATTCAAACCTTCAAAAACATTTTACGGATTGAAAAAGGGCTAATTTGGAGAACAGTGAATAAATATTAACGTTTCTAAATAATGGGGAATTATAGGTAATTTCATTACGAATCTTTTACACAGCATGTTCTTGATTGGTTGGGGGTCGTGTCTACTGAAGCACGAAGCAAGAAAATAAAACTAACGGCTGATGCAGGAAAACTAATAATTTGACTTGAGAGTAAACCCCCCCCCCCCACTTCCTAATGGATCAATTTACTTTATTTTTACAACACATTCTTATTTAGATACCCAGAACGTTTGGCAAGTTTCATTGCAATATAACAAACATTTCAACCATTGGCGGCTTTTAGTACCTTGTGTCTGGGATAACCCCCCCCCCCTTTAGATGAAGTGGTTCCACCATTGTGTTAACAGACACTAACGCACATACATACATTCATACATAAATATATATATATATATATATATATATATATATATATATATATATATATATATATATATATATATATATATATATTTGATGTTATGTTTCGTCGCTCGGATAGTATTTTTAGATGGAACGGCATTTTTCTCCAGCGGTGGTACTCCTCCTCACTTCTTCCCGGAATATTTCGATGGATTCATCTCCATCTTCTTCAGCCAGGTACTTGTTTCTTCCTCGGTGGTAGCCAAGGGAATGACATTTTTTCTCGATCTGGGCTCCTTTTCACCCCTCTAGCCACAGTATCGGCGGACGAATGGTGTTGAAGCTCCCTGGTGTAGTTGGGATTCTGTCCGTTGGCAGCGCTGATGGTATTGCGTCTTTTTTTTCCTACTGCTTCTATTTTCCTCGCCGTAAGGTTTTATATGTACGAGGAAAAAAAAGACACAATACCATCAGCGCTGCCAACGGACAGAATCCCAACTACACCAGGGAGCTTCAACACCATTCGTCCGCCGATACTGTGGCTAGAGGGGTGAAAAGGAGCCCAGATCGAGAAAAATGTCATTCCCTTGGCTACCACCGAGGAAGAAACAAGTACCTGGCTGAAGAAGATGGAGATGAATCCATCGAAATATTCCGGGAACAAGTGAGGAGGAGTACCACCGCTGGAGAAAAATGCCGTTCCATCTAAAAATACTATCCCAGCGACGAAAAATAACATCAAACATATAAAACCTTACGGCGAGGAAAATAGAAGCAGGAGGAAAAAAAGACGCAATACCATCAGCGCTGCCAACGGACAGAATCCCAACTACACCAGGGAGCTTCAACACCATTCGTCCGCCGATACTGTGGCTAGAGGGGTGAAAAGGAGCCCAGATCGAGAAAAATGTCATAGTGTGTCTGGTCATTTTGTTATCAGTTTTGTTTTGTCATAAGTTCTACTAATGTTCTTATCATTGACCCTATCATAGACCCTATCATAGACCCAGACGAATACAATTTTGTTCTGACTATTATAGTAAAACTGAACAAGACGTACAAACTGACCGCATACTATCGGAGACCGAGAGGACGACTTTCACGACTGGGACTTCTCCTTTCGGAAACTTCGACAGACAGACGACACATACTCATAGGTGACCTGAACGCTAGACACACTGCCTGGCATAATACGAGAAATAACCCCGCAGGGACTAAGCTGACAAAATACCCCCTGACAGTCATACACCCAGGCACACACACATTCAGACACTTCGCAGATCCCAGAATGACTTCAACGATTGACTTGCTAGTTACGCGACAACCACACGTAATAACCGCGTGCACTGCACTCGATTTTATCACATCAGACCACAGGCCGGTCTTATACGAACTTCACGGGCACATCCCCATACCCACAGCCACAAACTACCACTACAGTAAGGCAGACTGGCACAAATACAAACACCTCATACACGAACACACCCCCCCTATCACACCCATACATGACACACAAATTCTCGACGAGGCCATTAAACAATTCACAGACACAATCACCTTCGCGGCCGACTCGAGCATTCCTAAGTTCGCGCCAGCACCTCCAAATCTTAGGAAACCACCACAACACATTCTCACACTCATCAAACAACGAAACAATATCAAAAACATCTGGTACAGAACACGAGACAGACACTATAAAACTGCACTAAATTCACTCACTACACAAATACGCACTCTCATGTCACAATGGAAGACGTCCATGTGGCATGAGAAACTCAGGCAGACACATGGTGACTATAGGCAATTCTGGAGGCTCATACGAACACGCACGCATAAGACTAACACAGTAAAAATACACAGACAAGATACTCTACTAGACGAAAAAGACCAGGCGGACATACTCGCTACCTACTACTCACATGACGCTCAGACTCGCAACAAAGACCGTACACCTGAATACAGACTCACACTACAAGACAATTACATGTACGTCTCACCAAAACAACTGACAGCCATACTCAGACAGACACGAGGGAATAAATCCCCAGGACATGACAGACTTCAGTACATACTACTCAAACAGTTACCGAGAAAAGGACTACACTATCTCGTACACATATATAACACATGCCTCCGCCTCAGACACTTCCCCGAACACTGGAGACACGCTATAATCACACCACTACTCAAACCCAACAAAAAGGGCGACACACCTGAACACTACAGACCAATTAGCCTACTGCCTCATTTATCAAAACTATATGAAAAGATAATACTGAGATATCTTAAAGACTTTTGCGCAGAGGAGGATATTATCCCTGCTGAGCAGTTCGGCTTCCGCCCTGCACACAGTTCAGAACACCAGCTAGTAAGGCTCCAATCACATATCACAAACAACATGCTCATGAACCGGACTACAGCACTCATATCCATTGACTGTACGAAAGCTTTTGACTCTGTTTCACATAATATACTCATGCAGCAACTCAGAACTTACGAATGTCCAGAACAACTCTATAACATAATACACTCTTTTCTATACGGACGTACTATGACGGTTAGGGTAGGGGCAAGCCTCTCCAGCACACACCCAATCCCCTGCGGTGTACCACAGGGGTCAGTACTCGCACCAACACTCTTTTCCATTTACACATCAGAAATCGTCGGTGAACAGTACCCAGACACAAAAATAGCCGCATACGCCGACGATATCGCGATATACAGCACATCCATGTCACATTCAAAGGCATTAAAACAAGCTGAAGAGGTTTGCGCAGACGTAGTAGACGAACTGCGACGAATACACATCACAGTAAACCCGACCAAGACAGACGCACTACTCTTCGCCTTTCATGGCAATTCAACACGAGCACGCCCCAAGTATTTCACGGTTAGAAACAAAAGAAACAAGTTAAAAAGACAAATCAATTACTTGGGGATACACTTAGGAACACACCTCAGTTTTCACACACACTTTACCAAGAAGCTAAAGCTTGTCAGGACGAAAGCCCGCTCTCTTGGATACTTACTCAATTCACCAAACCTCTCACTCAGACTGAAGCTACTCATATACAAAGGAGTCCTACGACCGGCACTACTATACGGCACACCACTCTTTCGGTTTCTGAACCCCACCATACTCAGAACACTACAATCTTTTCAGAACCGAATACTCAAAACAGTCACACGGAGCACCAATAAACTCAAAGCCCCCGACTTACACAAACTTTTAGAACTCCCTACAGTTTCAGAATTCATAAAACGACGTCACATCAAATTCTTTGACGGACTTAAGTACCACGACAATCCACTCTTTAACGACATCACACCACCTGGACGACCAGGACGCTGGCAAGGACCAACAGAGTTCACACGACGACTAGTAGACGTACTAGAACACAACACATTTTAGAACACACTAGGAACAATCCAACAAACACAAATTACACTGACACTTGACACGTAAGACAGTATAACTGACCTTCTTCCCCTTTCTTCTTTCTTCTACTCTCCGACTATCTTTCGTTTTACCTCCTCCTCTATCGCTGTGCCCCACACAGCACATTACACATACCTCCCTTTGGGAATCCTACACCTTTTTCTCCTTTACTTACCGCCTTCAAGTGCATTAATGCAGAATAAGGACACCTCCTCCCTCATCCTCCCTCTACCTGTGGCCCTTACGCCCGCCTGTGTCGTTCGAGGTCCTTAGTTTTTCTTTGCGTTTCTGCACGTTCTTCTTTCACTTTCGTTTTCATCATGCCCTTCCTTGCATGCTTTTTATTTCTCTTTTATCTAAAGTGGGGTTTAGGAAAAAAAAAAAAAAAAAAAAAAAAATGTCATTCCCTCGGCTACCACCGAGGAAGAAACAAGTACCTGGCTGAAGAAGATGGAGACGAATCCATCGAAATATTCCGGGAACAAGTGAGGAGGAGTACCACCGCTGGAGAAAAATGCCGTTCCATCTAAAAATACTATCCCAGCGACGAAAAATAACATCAAACATGTAAAACCTTACGGCGAGGAAAATAGAAGCAGGAGAAAAAAAAGACGCAATACCATCAGCGCTACCAACGGACAGAATCCCAACTACACCAGGGAGCTTCAACACCATTCGTCCGCCGATACTGTGGCTAGAGGGGTGAAAAGGAGCCCAGATCGAGAAAAATGTCATTGTATATATACCGAAGGCTCATGTTGGAGACCAATCGGCTATCCCGCGGGGTTAACGTCATACTCAATTTAAACACGAACGGACTAACTCCAAAACTACAAGACGTGGACTTACTTCTACGACAAAAACAGCCCACTGTATTCGTACTAACCGACACACGACTGACCAGAGGTAGTTACGCACACTTCCAGGGCTATACACTTCTCCGGCACGACATGGACAATACACTAGCCGGTGGAGTCGCCATCGGCCTTCGACACGGTACACGCTTTCAACGGATAGACCCTATCATAGACCCAGACGAATACAATTTTGTTCTGACTATTATAGTAAAACTGAACAAGACGTACAAACTGACCGCATACTATCGGAGACCGAGAGGACGACTTTCACGACTGGGACTTCTCCTTTCGGAAACTTCGACAGACAGACGACACATACTCATAGGTGACCTGAACGCTAGACACACTGCCTGGCATAATACGAGAAATAACCCCGCAGGGACTAAGCTGACAAAATACCCCCTGACAGTCATACACCCAGGCACACACACATTCAGACACTTCGCAGATCCCAGCATGACTTCAACGATTGACTTGCTAGTTACGCGACAACCACACGTAATAACCGCGTGCACTGCACTCGATTTTATCACATCAGACCACAGGCCGGTCTTATACGAACTACACGGGCACATCCCCACACCCATAGCCACAAACTACCACTACAGTAAGGCAGACTGGCACAAATATAAACACCTCATACACGAACACACCCCCCCCTATCACACCCATACATGACACACAAATTCTCGACGAGGCCATTAAACAATTCACAGCACAATCACCTTCGCGGCCGACTCGAGCATTCCTAAGTTCGCGCCAGCACCTCCAAACCTTAGGAAACCACCACAACACATTCTCACACTCATCAAACAACGAAACAATATCAAAAACATTTGGTACAGAACACGAGATAGGCATTATAAAACTGCACTAAACTCACTCACTACACAAATACGCACACTCATGTCACAATGGAAGACGTCCATGTGGCATGAGAAACTCAGACAGACACATGGCGACTTCAAGCAATTCTGGAGGCTCATACGAACACGCACGCATAAGACTAACACAGTAAAAATACACAGACAAGATACTCTACTAGACGAAAAAGACCAGGCGGACATACTCGCTACCTACTACTCACATGACGCTCAGACTCGCAACAAAGACCGTACACCTGAATACAGACTCACACTACAAGACAATTACATGTACGTCTCACCAAAACAACTGACAGCCATACTCAGACAGACACGAGGGAATAAATCCCCAGGACATGACAGACTTCAGTACATACTACTCAAACAGTTACCGAGAAAAGGACTACACTATCTCGTACACATATATAACACATGCCTCCGCCTCAGACACTTCCCCGAACACTGGAGACACGCTATAATCACACCACTACTCAAACCCAACAAAAAGGACGACACACCTGAACACTACAGACCAATTAGCCTACTGCCTCATTTATCAAAACTATATGAAAAGATAATACTGAGATATCTTAAAGACTTTTGCGCAGAGGAGGATATAATCCCTGCTGAGCAGTTCGGTTTCCGCCCGGCACACAGTTCAGAACACCAGCTAGTAAGGCTCCAATCACACATCACAAACAACATGCTCATGAACCGGACTACAGCACTCATATCGATTGACTGTACGAAAGCTTTTGACTCTGTTTCACATAATATACTTATGCAGCAACTCAGAACTTACGAATGTCCAGAACAACTCTATAACATAATACACTCTTTCCTATACGGACGTACTATGACGGTTAGGGTAGGGGCAAGCCTCTCCAGCACACACCCAATCCCCTGCGGTGTACCACAGGGGTCAGTACTCGCACCAACACTCTTTTCCATTTACACATCAGAAATCGTCGGTGAACAGTACCCAAACACAAAAATAGCCGCATACGCCGACGATATCGCGATATACAGCACATCCATGTCACATTCAAAGGCATTAAAACAAGCTGAAGAGGTTTGCGCAGACGTAGTAGACGAACTGCGACGAATACACATCACAGTAAACCCGACCAAGACAGACGCACTACTCTTCGCCTTTCATGGCAATTCAACACGAGCATGCCCCAAGTATTTCACGGTTAGAAACAAAAGAAACAAGTTAAAAAGACATATCAATTACTTGGGGATACACTTAGGAACACACCTCAGTTTTCACACGCACTTTACCAAGAAGCTAAACCTTGTCAGGACGAAAGCCCGCTCTCTTGGATACTTACTCAACTCACCAAACCTCTCACTCAGACTGAAGCTACTCATATACAAAGGAGTCCTACGACCGGCACTACTATACGGCACACCACTCTTTCGGTTTCTGAACCCCACCATACTCAGAACACTACAATCTTTTCAGAACCGAATACTCAAAACAGTCACACGGAGCACCTCACACAATAAACTCAAAGCCCCCGACTTACACAAACTTTTAGAACTCCCTACAGTCTCAGAATTCATAAAACGACGTCACATCAAATTCTTTGACGGACTTAAGTACCATGACAATCCACTCTTTAACGACATCACACCACCTGGACGACCAGGACGCTGGCAAGGACCAACAGAGTTCACACGACGACTAGTAGACGTACTAGAACACAACACATTTTAGAACACGCTAGGAAGAATCCAACAAACACAAGTTACACTGACACTTGACACGTAAGACAGTCTAACTGACCTTCTTCCCCTTTCTTCTTTCTTCTACTCTCCGACTATCTTTCGTTTTACCTCCTCCTCTATCGCTGTGCCCCACACAGCACATTACACATACCTCCCTTTGGGAATCCTACACCTTTTTCTCCTTTACTTACCGCCTTCAAGTG
Source organism: Gonocerus acuteangulatus (assembly GCA_946811695.1). Lineage (NCBI taxonomy): Eukaryota > Metazoa > Arthropoda > Insecta > Hemiptera > Coreidae > Gonocerus > Gonocerus acuteangulatus. The sequence goes on from OX328126.1 coordinate 3,788,957, forward strand.
CATTAATGCAGAATAAGGACACCTCCTCCCTCATCCTCCCTCTACCTGTGGCCCTTACGCCCGCCTGTGTCGTTCGAGGTCCTTAGTTTTTCTTTGCGTTTCTGCACGTTTTTCTTTCACTTTCGTTTTCATCATGCCCTTCCTTGCATGCTTTTTATTTCTCTTTCTCTCTAAAGTGGGGCTTAGGAAAAAAAAAAAAAAAAAAAAAAATGTCATTCCCTTGGCTACCACCGAGGAAGAAACAAGTACCTGGCTGAAGAAGATGGAGATGAATCCATCGAAATATTCCGGGAACAAGTGAGGAGGAGTACCACCGCTGGAGAAAAATGCCGTTCCATCTAAATATATATATATATATATATATATATATATATATATATATATATATATATATATATTGTAATGATATTTTACATTACATTAAATTTAAAAGTTTTAAAACACAGAAAATTCTGAAGATAATCAAAAAGCTCATTGATATGTTAAATTCATTGGGATAAGCAAATATTATTTGTTATATTTGTCTAGCAGTCGATACTGGATACCGGTAGGACGCTCCCACCAAAAACTCGTTCAGTTGAAACGAAGCTCCAGTCTCATACATGCAGTTCAGTTGAAAAGAAGATACAGTTGAGTTCAGTTGAAACGAAGCTCCAGTCTCATACATGCAGTTCAGTTGAAAAGAAGGTACAGTCACATACAGTTGAGTTCAGTTGAAAAGGAGATCCAGTCTCATACGGTAGTGCAGTTCAAAAGAAGCTACAGTCTAAATCGTGATCCAGTTAGATGCAGTCCTAATGCAGCTCTAGTTCAGTTCATAGCTAATCTCATATGGTCGTCAGTTTTCATGAAGCCTAGGCTCAGTCCGTTAATGGAGATACAGTTGTAAAGAAGATCCTGTCTTATGCACTTAATACGAAGCTGGCTTTATATCAGGTAGTGCTTGTTTATATACATGTAGCTTATCCATGAGTTTTTTCTTTTTTATTTATTTTTTTTTATTATTTAAAATTATCTCTGTTCTACTTTACAGGACTCGAACCCGACCCCTGAGATAAAGAGTTTTTAAAATTAAATATTATAAATTTTTTATTTAAATTATAACATATTGGCGACCCAACGTGGCGCATTCTTTAATTTAAAAATATTTTAAATCATTCTTTTAATTTAAATTATAACAATATATATATATATATATATATATATATATATATATATATATATAGTGAAGATGGAGATAGTTAGCCGTTGCAGAGATACGAAGACAAGGTATAGTTGGGATTCGGCTAGGAGAAAAACGTCAGACTTTCAGGAAGAAATCTGTATTTGGACGTTTCCGCATTTTCATTGTTTAAAAATAAGATTGGTTAAAATTTATTGTCTTGATGTGTATACTACGCTCATTTCTGCCTGTTTTTTACTTACAAGTTGTATATTCATTTTTTACTTATAAGTTGTATTTTTTTAGCTGAAGAAGGCTGCCAATGTGCAGCCGAAACGTCCAAATACAGATTTCTTCCTGAAAGTCTGACGTTTTTCTCCTAGCCGAATCCCAACTATACCTTGTCTTCGTATATATATATATATATATATATATATATATATATATATATTTATATATATATATATATATATATATATATATATATATATATATATATATATTGTGGTGTTTTGGTTTGGGCAAGAAAAAGAAAATTGAATTGTATTTAAAAATTATTATAGAAAAAGTTGACTTAGAAATGTTTTTTATTATATTTTCATTATATCTCAGGGTTCATTTAATATTACCAAACTCACCACATACGGATTTATGAATAAAACTATTTGAATAATTACTGTTGATTTAATAAATTTCCTGAAAGAAAAGCTTGAGAAATATATAATTAGAACCACTTTTTACCATCTGCCCTGTTATGTGTTGAGACCATATTAAATACCAGGAGAAAGGTTCATTATAAATAAAATAGAGTTGGGAACAAATGACTTATATTCAATATAAGATAAAATTTAAGATTTGGCATGGCTGTGATATAAACTTAAATATAAGAAAGAAAAATTGCTTGACTCACATAATTGTATCAATGTTGGTTATTAAAGATAAGATAATTAAAATATTAACTTATATATTAAAATATAAATATTGGCCATTATGAAATTTTAGATAGCTTTTGATTTTAATTGAAGATTGGCAGTTATTGAGTTATACTCAGCTTATGATACGGATGATGTTCTGGAAGCGAAGAGGCAGACTGGTTGTAGTTGAGGAGAATGATGGTCGGCTGGTAGATCATGGAGTGGTGTCTGGCCATCAAGTGAAGATGAAGTGAGAGCTTGGTGTCGGCTGACCAGCTGGTTCTGCAGCGAGATCGTGTGCCCTTCGTCTCTGGCGCTCGAATGAGATCGAGTGGTGGGGGAAGGCCCTTTTTATAGAGGCGTTACTCCCACCATACCAAGGGTGTTTGTCTTCAGTGATCGCCACCTGGATGTTCAAAGGGCATCTTTTGGAAGCCTCTATTCTTATCTTCCTGGGAAACTTGTATACCTTATCGCTCCTAGCCGAGATATTTGGACTCTTCTTTTATTTCCCACTGCCTTTGTTAAAAAAAAAAATAAATACTGCCAAACTAAGCACTGCCAATTGCTATCCCTTTTATTACTCTTTTATTTATTTAGTTGGTTGACAAAAGATAATATTTGTGATGGACTTATGGAATATAACTTAGCCTTTATTTTGAATAGGAATGCTACTCTTTGCTTTACCAGAAACTGACTCTTTCTAGAGCACCCCCTTATAGATCATTACAATATATATATATATATATATATATATATATGTTGTTATACGTGTGTGTGTGTGAAGTTACATACAATGTTTACAGGAGGTAATTTACAGTCTAGTAGGTAGGATCAATAAAGGATAGGTGGGATCTCTTCGGAAAGTGTTAACATATAAATTAACATTGACATTTCAATAAGTAACTTCTTACCTGTCAAAACTCTCCACTGTCGCTTCTAAAAATAATTCTATTCCTCCAATTCCAACATTATTAACAAGCCCGTGATAAGGTCCGTGAGCAGACACAAGCTCCTGAACCTTTTTACTGTCAGTAACATCACAGGTGATTGTAGTAACTTCTGGTAATTCTTCCTTCAAAGTTTTTAATTCTTCTTCTATCAATGACAAAGCTACTACATTTGCACCACATTTTACCAGTTTTTTCACAATGCCTTTACCTATACCTAAAATGATAAATGTTTAAGACTTATATATTATCGGCCAAACATTAAATTAGGTATTTTTATGGTTATTTAAAAAAAAAATAATGTGGAGGTAGGAATTGAACTCGGTCTTATAGTTAACATTTCTAACAGGTCTGCTCTCAGTCCATTATGGTAAAATCTTAAATAAATTATGGCAACATTTTACTTAATCATATTTCGTCTTGATCCTTCAGTTTTATATTTTTCTGGGTAGTTTCTCATTGTTATATTTTGTATGAATTGACTATCTTCGTAATATTTTTTTTTAATCAGTCCATGCTAATTGTACAATTAATTCTGTCCAAAAGAGCTTTAAAAACTACTTTTCCAGTCTGTGTAAATGATCTTGGCTGGAAACAAATCTCAAAAAATTAGTTTTTCAAAATCATTTTATTAAGTTGCTGAAAATCATTTTATAAATAAAATGTATTTTATTTTTTTGCGTGCGCCCGTCCCTCCCTCCATAGAGATATAATTCCTCATGAGGCTGACCTCGTGATGGACCCCGGATATACCGACTACTACTAAGACTATTTTTAAGAGAAATCCTAAATCTTTTCCTTTACTAAAGATAAAACCTATTTATACTCTCTGATATCAATAGGTACAGAACCAAATCATTTAATGTTCTCAAAATAGCGTTTTTATTTGTTTAAAGGTGCTTCGACTGCAAAGTTCATTAGCATCAATAATAGTACTGTTATTTCTTGAAATTTAAAGTAAATGATCAATACCCGAAGTACACATCATAGAAAATAGCAAAGGCGTTATACATTTCTGATACTAATTAAAACAAATTTAAGAATTTTTCAACCTTTCCACTCTCTTTTTATCGATTTCAAACTTAAAAATCATACAATAAATGAAAATTCCAGAGACTTTTCTATGTTTTATAGTAGGGCATGGACAACATGAGACAATGCAAATTTAATTGTACGAGTCAACTCTTTTTAAAAATATGTTTTACCTCTCCCTGCTCCAGTGACTAAAATTCTTTTGTTGGAGAAACTGATTTCCATCTTGTTCTATGTGCTAGTGAAGTATCTTGTCTACTAAATGTGCTGTTTGGTCTAATTTCAAGGGGGAAATAAGAATGTTTGCTCTTCTCGATTGTGTAATGTTCATATTTATTCTGTATACCATTATATACTATCGCTGAGTGACTATTTAAAGAGATAATGAATTTCAATATTTACAATTTAATTTTTTAACCACTGCATTACATTTCATTTGTCCTATGTGTCTTTTTAATAAAACAACAAATAAAAAGTCCGACGAGATTTTTTTTAGAAAATATACAAAGAGCCGAAAACTTTTCATGTCTATTAATAAAATTTTTGTTTCTAATACTTCCTTAACTCTTAGTTTAGAAGGATGTCAAACGTCTGGAACAAATTCCAACTGATTCTGAAAATTAGTTCGTAAAAATAACTTTCCGTTTTCTTATAAACAAATACAGATATTGCTTTAAAAATGAGTTCATTCATTTTCCTATGTTAAGGAAACTGCTGTCATATGAACTCAACAACGCAAGCATTACGATTTTTTGTCACACAAATTTAGCCAAACCATATTGCGATGTACGGATTCTGTGGATTAACGAACTTGACATTTCAAATTAGACGAAAGACTTTTGTACCAATTTTTTTAAAAAATTAGTCCTTTTTTGAGTAGGTGAGAGAGTGAACAGACAAATATATATATATATATATATATATATATATATATATATATATACACAGGGTGTCCCGTAAATGTCTAGTCATACTGTGAGAGGTGATAGAGGACCTTTAGGGGAACAAAAAAGGTTCTATGTAGATTTTCCGAATTCTCATACATAAGGGAGAAAACGTCGTTTTATTGTTTTTTCGAGACAAACGTGGTTTTTAGATGAATAATCATTGTAGCTCCGGCCCAGATGGTTCTACTAGAATGGAAGTGAAACCAATCGAAAGCTGAGTAAATTTATTATAAGACCAGTTGATAGTAAACATAAAAATAAATGAATGTAAGTATGTATATCTTACCAAAAGAAAGCTATTCTAAATTTTCAGACATTTTCTTGATATTTCTTACCAGTGTTACTCCTCAATGGGCAGGATCTGAGATTTCCGGGTTTCTGAAAAACTTCTTCATTTAACCAGCTTTCCATTCATGTATAACAACCCTGTGTAATTGAAGTATTTGAACGATTTAGGAACAAAAGTTTAATAAAAAACATGGATCTGTGAAAAGAAAATTATATTTTTTTCTTCAGTTTATTCAAAAAGCTTAAAGGAAAAAATTGTTTTTATAAATATTTACTTAAATATTAAGTAAATATTTACTTAAAAAATAAAAAAAATTACTTCCACGAAAAAAAAAAATCCTAAAACAAAAAATAAACAAAATACACATTTATTTTCAATTTATTAATTACAGTAACTAAAACTGGGTCCAGGAGGTGGCCATTAATGAGCCCCATTCACACATTTACCTCAAAAATTATTATTTTTACCTAGATCACGCATTTGAACACATTTTTATAGGACTATCAACATCTTATTAGGGATGGGATATTTAATTGTAAAAATGTGTTCAAATTCGTGCTTTAGGTAAAAATAATAATTTTTGAGGTTAATGTATAGTTGGGGTTCATTAATGGCCACCTCCTGGACCCATTATTAGTTATTGTAATTAACAAATTCAAAATAAATGTGTTTTTTGTTTTAGGGCATTTTTCTGGAAGTATTTTTTTTTTTATTTTTTAAGTAAATATTTAATTAAATATTTATAAAAACAATTATTTTTTTAAAGGTTTTTGAATAAACTGAAGAAAAAAATATAATTTTCTTTTCACAGATCCATGTTTTTTATTAAACTTTTGTTCCTAAATCGTTCACATACTTCAATTACATGAAGAAGTTTTTCAGAAACCCGGAAATCTTAGATCCTGCCCATTGAGGAGTAACACTGGTAAGAAATATCAAGAAAATGTCAGGAAATTTAGAATGGCTTTCTTTTGGTAAGACAGACATACTTACATTCATTTATTTTTACGTTTACTATCAACTGGTCTTATAATAAATTTACTCCGCTTTCGATTGGTTTCACTTCCATTCTAGTAGAACCATCTGGGCCGGAGCTACAATGATTATTCATCTAAAAACCACGTTTGTCTCGAAAAAACAATAAAACGACGTTTTCTCCCTTATGTGTGAGAATTCGGAAAATCGACATAGAACATTTTTTGTTCCCCTAAAGGTCCTCTATCACCTCCCACAGTATGACTAGACATTTACGGGACACCCTGTATATACATACACACACACACACACACACACACACACACACACACACACACACACACACACACACACACACACACACACACACACACACACAAAAATTTGAACCAACATTCTTTTCTTTGTCAATGGGTTCTGAACATGGAACTTTCTAGTCGCCACTTCCGGGTTGCGTCATGAGGTCAACCTCACAAGCGGGTTTCCTCCTGATGGAAGGGAGGGGAGGCCTCTGGGCCCTTGTGGCCTGTTGCACCTGGTTACACAATAGCAGCCAAAATGTTTGTTTTTGTCAACACAAAACTTGGTATATTTGTCTATATATATATATATATATATATATATATATATATATATATATAAAAGTCTCACTCTTCAGGATAATGCTGTGAGAAGGAAGGTTCCCCCATCAACTTCCCTAGGATTTCTATGTACAGTTGGAAGTCCTCAGACCTGGTTGTTTTTTCCTTGATTACGAATAACAGAAGAGTGATTATAAGTGCAAAGTATATTATCGCGGTCTTGTCAATAAAGAACCCGAGAATAGCAGAATTTGCCGTTTGCAGAGTACCGGAAGTGGCATCGAGGCAAAGGAATTTAGTCGAATAAGCTGTGTGCAATATTATTGAAGGTAAGAATTGCTATCTTCTATCCATATACGTTTTCTCATTTTAGTGAGCATTGCTGTGTGTCAATGTAATTTATTATTTTATTTAAAAACATAATAGACATTAAAAATCTTTCAATTACTTCGAACCCACTAAGATAGAATCTCTTGCTAAGATTAAATTAAATCATATTGCCTGCTATATCAGTGCTTGCAGAAACCAGTGCCTGCTATATCAGTGCTTGCAGAAACCAGTGCCTGTTATATCAATCCTGTCAGAAACCAGTGCCTGCTATATCAGTGCTTGCAGAAACCAGTGCCTGCTATGTCAGTCCTTGTAGAAACCAGTGCCTGCTATATCAGTCCTTGCAAAAACCAGTCCTTGCAGAAACCAGTCCCTGCTATATCAGTCATTTTTACCACAGTCAATTTACATTTTACCATAGACAACTTGTTTTTGAGTAATGTTACCATCGAATAAATATTGACAAATATTGACATTAATATTTATACGATACTAAAGTCACTCAATTGTTTTGCCTTCCTGGAACCACTCCACTAACATTTAAACTTTATGGTATGGTATTAAAGTTCAAATTGACCTTTAAGTATTATTATGAATCTTTTGTATAGGAATATACCTATAAAAGTGGGGTCTTTTTTACTTTCCTAACGCAAATATAAATTGCATTATTGACATGTGATTCTATTGTCACCTAGTGATTACATGTTCTATTTATTTAAATTTTTACGTCCATTATTATTAACTGAGAATTTTAGGACGGGTTACCTATAGGTTACCACCCTTTTATAGCCAGGATAGGGCTGATGCCTTTTATTTTTTCTAAAGAAAAGCCACCACCCCTAGTGGGAATTGAACCCTCGACCTTAGGCATGAAATGTTTAGTGCTCACGCCTTAATACACATGGCCACCGGGCCTCCACATGTTCTTATTATTACTATTATAGTTATAACCTTAAATAAAAACGTATTTATTTTAAAACAATATAAACAAAGAGTGAATTTTTGCTTATACACAAATATCCTAATATGTTAACTGTTAAAAATATTATAATTAAGAACATATGTTTTTATTGAAAAATGAATTTGCATTAATGAAGTAAAAAAAGACCCGAAAAGTGTTGTTTTTAGACTTTTTCAGGCAATTTTTCTCTCCGTAAGAACCATCCTTGTACTTCAAGGAATATTATAAAAAAAGAATTGACGAAATCGGTTCAGTTGTTCTCGAGATTTGCGCTTAGCAACACATTCAGCGATTCATTTTTATATTATAGATACACGCACGCAAGCAAGCACGCACACACACACACACACACATACATATATATACATATATATATATATATATATATATATATATATATATATATATATATATATATATATATATATATGGGTGAGATTAGCTTAGAGGTAGATTACTCGACTTATGTTCCAGGGAGATCTGAGATCAAAACTCGAGCACGCACTAAAGAATTTATCTTCGAGTGGTATCATTCGTGGGTAAGATTCGGGATCCCAGATCGTCCCTAGGCCCTCCATGCCCTTAATGAGTACCTTCAGAATTTAAAGGGGAAATATAAAGGCCGGATCATAGTACTGACCATGGTATCTCCCTAGTGTGGGTATGATCTGGGATCTGATATCTCTACAGTATCTGCCCAAGTGGGTGAGCCATTGTGGCCTTTTACTCGACTGATTTTTTTTGTTTATAATAATTAGAATCAATTAAAATTAGTCTCTGTGAAAATAAGCATATGCAGATAAAGTTTGAATCTGAGTAATTACAAAGTAGAAGTTATAAAATAAAATAAATTGTACCTTGGAGCATTGGGAGGAAATATTAACAATAGAACCTTCTATTTTGTTATCTATCATAATTTGTGCAACAACTTGGCTTATTACTATAGTAGCCTTCAAATTCACATCAAACAACCTAAAATATTAAAAAATATATTATTTCACTATAATTCTAGTGATTAATTAGTCTAATTTACTTCTTACCTACCTATCAGTCGCTTCTAAAAATAATTCTGGTCTTGTGACTCCGACATTATTAACAAGCGCATGATAAGGTCCATGAGCAGACACAAGCTCCCGAACCTTTTTATTGTCAGTAACATCACATGTAATTGTAGTAACTTCTGGTAATTCTTCCTTCTGGATTTTCAATTCACATTACTACTTCTGCTCCACATTTTACAAGATTTTTCACAATTCCTTTACCTATGCCTAAAACAATAAATATGAAGCAATAAGATATTATAAGCTGGAATTTAATAATATAACAATAATTAATTTAGTTATATTTTTGTTATTCTAAAAATAATGATTGTTTGGGTTGAAATTGAGTCTTTGTTATAATTGAAGCTTTTTAAGGTACAGTCAATGAATCAATTTCAGTCCAATGGTTCTCTTTTAAAAGTATCATATGTTCTTTCATAGTTCAGTTCAGAAATAAACGGGCAAACTTCGGGAATCGATGCAGGATGAAAAAAGGAAAGAAAAAAAAAGTCCTTTCATACATTCCTCGTTTTTGCTTCGTTTTCGAGAAAAACACAAAAAACTAAAACACATTTGTGAATAGGCAATCTTTCATAATGACTATATAAATATCATTAAAAGTATGTTTAATCTTTAAACCCCTCCTCTCACCTTCCCAGCCCCACTCCAAAAATATAGGAGTGAGCCTGCCTCAGATTTTGCGTGGAATAATGAAATAGTAGGTCTCCATTTTTTTACCCCTCGACTTAATGCAGACATTCCATGCATTCCTCCATAATAACGTGTCCTTGTTTTTGGAGGAAGTCCTTTTGGCACAGAGATTGGGAAGCTGGTTCCAAGTCGATGGCTGTCCAACCCACTACAGTAAGGCCGTCCGAAATTGGTTGGACACTAACTATCCATGGCGTTGGGCCGGTATCTTTGCCAGCTCGATCTTCAGACCTCACACCCTTGGATTTCTTAGCATGAGGACACATTAAAGATTTGGACACTTTTAATGATTTTTATATAGTTACTAACTGTTACCTGGTTTGCCATGCTACACCTATTTTCTGCATCTTGAATAGCAAAAATAAATTAGAAACTAAATAAGTAATATTATAATCTAATAACACAGATCTGTAACTATTTGGGTTCATACTTTCGAACCCGTGGCCTCCGAACTGTGAGTCCTAGACAATTTTAACCTAGCCTATGACTCTCCTCGAATCAAGACCTACATGTGTGCCAAGTTTGGTCAAAATCAGTCAAGCGGTGTGGATTTGTATAAGGAACAAACATACAGACAGACAGCTGGTAGACGTTTTTGACAGCCTACGACTCTCTCCAGATCAAGATCTGCCTGTGTACCAAGTTTGGTCAAAATCCGACGAACGGTGTGGATTTTTATAAGGAACAAATATACAGACAGACAGCTGGTAGATTTTTTTTGACCTAGCCTACGAGACTTCCAAGGTCAAGACCTACCAGTGTTCGAAGTTTGGTCAAAATCGGTCAAACGGTGTGGATTTGTATAAGGAACAAACAGATAAACACATAAACAGACAGACGTGATTTTTATATATATAGATTATGAAAGAATGCCTATTCACGATTGTGTTTTTTGCGAGTTTTTTTTCTTTTCTTTTTTTGTCCTGCATTGATTCCTGAGGTTTGGCTCTTTTTTTTGGGGGGGGGGACACCCTGTGTGTGTGAGTGTGTACACACACACTTCTTGAAATGTAAAGTAAAAGATCAATGATTATTTTCTAAAAATAAAATAATAGTAGTAAAATACACTGTCATAGGAAATAGCAAAGGTGCTACACAGAAGCAAAACTAATGAAAACAAATTAAATAACCTTTCTGCTTTTTTTTTTTATTGGTTTATAATTGAAATGCCATACAATAACTAAAAATTCTAGGGTCTGTTATAGGTTTTATATTTCCCAGATAGGATATGGGCAGTATGGGGGAATGCAAACTGAAATATAGGATATGGGCAGTATGGGGGAATGCAAACTGAAATATAGGATATGGGCAGTATGGGGGAATGCAAACTGAAATATAGGATCCCAAAAAAAAACATAAATGTGAAATAGAGGCCAAGTTCCTCCCCCACAAAGAAACACTCCCTTCCCCAAAAAGGGAGAAATATCTCCTTCTAAAACATCCAAAAAACGCCTTACCATCCTACACTCCAAAAAAAGTAGTACGAGTTGGTGTATTTGGTGTACCATATATTCAACCAAAAATATTTGCCAATACAAGAGATGATACAAGAAAGAAATGTCCAAGTTCATTACTTAGAAGACCTCGTAATTACTTACTAAGAAGAGTAAAGACTCTTCAACTGACCTTTAAAAACAACAATAAAAATACTTATATCCATTTACTAAAATATCACATCCCTCAACCAGGTATATTCTTAAACTTGGCAATGTTTATTTTTCTCTCTAAATATAATTTCGGCACAAAAAAAACATTGCCAAGTTTAAGAATATACCTGGTTGAGGAAAGTGATATTTTAGTAACTGGATATAAGTATTTTTATTGTTGTTTTAAAGGTCAGTTGAAGTGTCTTTACTCTTCTTAGTAAGTAATTACGAGGTCTTCTAAGTAATGAACTTGGACATTTCTTTCTTGTATCATCTCTTGTATTGGCAAATATTTTTGGTTGAATATATGGTACACCAAATACACCAACTCGTACTACTTTTTTTGGAGTGTAGGATGGTAAGGCGTTTTTTGGATGTTTTAGAAGGAGATATTTCTCCCTTTTTGGGGAAGGGAGTGTTTCTTTTTGGGGGAGGAACTTGGCCTCTATTTCACATTTATGTTTTTTTTGGGGATATCATTACTTTTTTCTAAGTATAAAATAAAATTTAGTTGCCACATACCTACTGGTTTTTTTACTTCATATAAAACCAGGGTCTTTGGATTCTGCATAAAGTTCTCCTTAATGCTTGATATTTGATACCAATAATCAACCTACATAAATCTAATCACTAGACTAGAAAAGTTAGAAGCTTTTCCAGATGACATTACTCTAGAGGTCAAATTGATTTCTCGCCTAACTAAACTATTACACTGTAAAACACAGGAACCTCTTCCCGATGATAAAGATCACCACAAGGAAAGTGTAGAAGGCCTTCAAGAAAAAGAAAAGAACCAAGATGATACATTTTGGGTTTGTGATCCTAAACTTTGTAATTTAGATGACTTTGAAAAACTTAGTATCTGCTTTCAAGTATATTATGCATTTAACCCTTACGACATTATTTACAACATTTAAGAAAGAAGTCACACGTGTTGTTGTTAAGATGCATCGAAATGTTTCTTAAAACATCAAATATAGGTTCTCCTTACCAAGACGATTCATTTGATACCCCACATGATGGGTTTCAGAAGGAATGATGGTTTTCCGATGGGACAAAAAGTACAAAACGTCATAGGTAATATGACACTCCCGTAACAAGACCTACCTGCGTGCCAAGTTTGGTCAAAATAGGCCAAACGGTGTGAATTTGTGTAAGGAGCGAAAATGCAGACAGACAGCTGAAAGAACTTTTTTACCTATCCTAGTGCATTCCCCGTATCAAGACCCACCTGTGTCCCAAGTTTGGTCAAAATAGGCCAAACGGTGTGAATTTGTGTAAGGAACGAACATGCAGACAGACAGCTGAAAGTCCTTTTTTACCTGTCCTAGTGCATTCCCCGGACCAAGACCTACCTGTGTGCCAAGTTTGGTCAAAATCGGTCAAAAGGTGTGAATTTGTGTAAGGAATAAACAGTTAGGCAAACAGCTGATAGACGATATTGAACTAGCCTATGATTCTCCCCGTATCAAGACCCATCTGTGTCCGAAATTTGGTCAAAATCGATCAAACGGTTCGGATTTATATAAGGGACAAACATACAGACAGACAGCTGGTGTACGATTTTTACCAAGCCTATATGCGCCTAAATGTTTCTTAAAACATCAAATATAGGTTCTTCATACCGAGACGATTCATTTGATACCCCACATCATGGGTTTCGGACGAAACGATGGGTTTACGAAGGAAGTACAAAACTGGCGCGCCCCCGCCCCGGAAGCAGCGTCAAACACAACTTTTCAGGATTTTTCGATTTTTTCCTTTAATAACACCTTAATATCTATCATCCTGCAAAATTTCAAGTCTCTAGCATCATGGGAAGTGCCTAATAATTTTGATGAGTCAGTGAGTGAGTCCTATAAATCCCGATTTTCGATCGCTCATATCTCAGAAACTATTCGAGGTAGAATTATGAAAATTTTCAGTTTTACTCACATCTAGTAGTATAATACCTCTGTAAAATTTCATAACTTTATCTTTACCTGGTTGAAAGTTATGAGAGAGTAAATATCGGCTCTAAGACCTCCTGTAATATACACACAGTATGCTTAGGCCGGAACTTGGCCTGGCGCACTACCGTGCGCCTAGATATGGGCAGTATGGGGGAATGCAAACTGAAATATTGGTGTCAAATGTTTTTAAAAATATGTTTTACCTCTCCCTGCTCCCGTGACTAAAACTCACTTGTTGGAGAAACTGATTTCCATCTTTATTTTATTAGGGGCACAATCTTTATTTTATTAGGGCAACAATAAAACCATTTTCACTTGTAAAATGTAGTTTTATTAAGAAATAATGACCGAACCCCGACAATCCCTACCTTCGCATCATCAACGGTCAATCATCTCCTCTCAATGATTTCTATCTTGTTGTACGTGCTAATGAGGTATCTACCAAATGTGCTGTTGGGTTTAATGTCTAGGTGCGAAGTCTGAATGTTTGTTCTTCTCGATTGTGTAATGCTTATTATCTAACTCTGTATATCATCACTGCCTAGCTTTTAGAACAGACCTTATATTATATTTGGTCTGAATTGTCATACCTCAAGACCCCTCCGTCCTTCCTGTCTCTTCCTCTCCTTGTCTTCACATAGCACAACCCTTACACATTTGTTCTCTCGTCCGTTTTAATGTGTTGGGGTTGCATATTGATAAAATTATGGGTTGGTTAACTGCGTCAAAACACACTCATTAGAACACTTTCTAATAGAACACATTACAAAAAGGCGGTTAACAACTAAATTTAAAGTTACAAGGAAGTCAGTTAGACCAATGCCACTACTATATAAATAATCCAATAATATAAATAATAGAATTGCCAAATATTAATAGATTTTTATTATTTGTTTTGTTTTAATTAGCTATAAATTCGCCACTCTTCATTTATTCATCATTAATTCCATTATTCATTCACTTATTTCATTCATTTATTCAATTCATTATTCATTTGTTTATTACATTCAATCATCAAGATCAAGATATTTTTTTTATAAATATGTTGCCCAATAAAAATTTTTATTACTTGAAATTGTTTTCTTTTCTTTTTTAATTTAGCTTGTTAGATAATAACTTGGGGTAACATTGAATTAATCTATAACATTTGTTATTATTCAAATTTATTTCATTGTGTTATATTACAATATCTAATAGTAAAGTTACATTAGGTTTTTTTTTTTGGTTTTTTTTTTTTTAAGTTACAAGTAATCCACCATCGATCGGAAGAGTAGCACCATTTATCATCTTTGATAGATCACTTAACAAAAATATCACAGCATTTACTACATCTTCAGTTTCTGAAAAAAAAAATAAATAAAAATAATTTGGTAATATAAGCAGACAAAATATTGGTGAAATTAATGAGCCACAACCATGTATAGAATTTCACAGTAGAAATTGTGTTCTTGTATATTAAGTCATATTATAAATTATTGGGGGCGAGGTTAGCTCAGTGGTAGAGCACTGGACTAATAAGTCGGAGGACCTGAGTTCAAATCCCGAGCAAGCACTAAAGATTTTTTCTTCTAGAGTCTTTGTTCATGGGTTGAATTCGGCCTCCCTGACCGCCCCTAGGCCAACCCAGCCTTTAATTAATTTTTATTTAATGGGTACCTTGGGAGCTAATGACTCTAGCAGTCGAAGCAACCAAGAGGAAAATCAGGCGGCCGGAGCATAGTACTGACCACACTATCTCCCTAGTATGGTCATGAATCAGATACCTCTATAGTATCTGCCCCTCAGGGCCCTCGTGGCCTGTTACGGGACTGTTTTTTTTTTTTTTTTTTTTTTTTTTTTTTTTTAAATTATTATTAACAAAATATACAGGCCATTAATTTTTAGAATTTAGAAATGTTATTTTCCAAGGCTGGGATGACACAAAAGTAGAAAGTATAAGTGCAAGAAACGTGAATTTAATCACCAGCAATGTATAAAAAGCATTCTACATAACAAGGAATACTCAAGATAAAATGTTCTGTATTGCATTGATGTTTGTCAAAAATACTAAAGTTATATTTTAATATTGCTTATATCTATCCAGTTTATTTCGGATTTCAGGAGTTACCTTCAGGAAATAAAGGACTTCCACTGCCTAGGTATGCTGAATGGAGTTCCAGGAGCGATTTTCACCATTAGTAGTTAGTGTTGTAAAATTACGAGCAAATAGTGTTGAAAAAACTCTTCTTGGAAGACTCAAGCTTCCAAATTCACACAAGGTTTGGGTGGAGAGGTCTCATAAGGTTCTAACTTTGGCTGGATGAGAATGGCGCAGATTCTCCAGCCATTCATGCACTAATCTTCTCATGCTATCCCATTTTTACAAGCGTACACATCTTGAAATTCTTACGCAGAATTCTTTCCTTTTTATTTGTGTTAGAAGACAATTATAAATAACTACATTTTATTTCATTTTTTTTTTAATTTAAATTTTAACGTCCATTTATTATTGACAACGATTGGCCTAATGCCTTTCCTTTTTTCAAAATAAAAGTCACCAACCTTACTATGAATCTAACCACTACCTTAGGCACGGAGTGAACACACCTTAGGCACGGAGTGAACACACCTTAGGCACGGAGTGAACACACCTTAGGCACGGAGTGAACACACCTTAGCACTCTCAGCCACCAGCTCTCCAATTTTTTTTAAGTCGGAATTTATTTCATTAGAATTTATGAAATATCGAAGTTTTAATTGTTGTTATGCAAGAGCCTAGATAAACACAAGCATTACGAGATTATTAGAAAAATTATGGTCTTTGGGTTTTGACCGTGTCACCATCTTCTTCGCCGACTTTTGTCATGCTGCTAGCTTCCTCAGGGTTAAGTCTGAAAATGAGGATGTTTGTCTGGTTCAATCGATATAAGTAGTTATTTTCTTCCGGATCCTAGTCTGTTCTTCCATGGTTGATGGGACCACCTGCAACCGACCAATCAAAACCATGGAAGAACAGACTACACCCATGCAACTGGACTAAAATAACTACTTATTCTGATTTACCCAGACAAGCATCCTTATACCCTTCTGAGGGAGATAGCAGTATGACCATCGTTAAGTTGGTGAAGAAGATGATGACACACTCAATACCCGAAGACCGTAATGTTTGTAATAACTTACATTATAAAGTTATATTAATCCATTTTGAAGAATATATAATATGAAAGAATAGCTTATATTGAAGGATATGTCATAAGCAACCAATAGTTGGTAGAATGGGGTAGGCCGAGGAAGGTTGTTGTTCTAGGATTATTAGATTTATGAGTTAATGGCTCAGACTACTTGTGCTTTAAAAGCACAGTCTTTCAGACTGTTTTGGTTCGCTTTTTACAATACTAGGAGTGAGGTACAGCTGATTTTTAACAGGTTCATTAGAAATAGGACAGTGTCCCAGATAAGTTTGGGCAACTTAAAAATGACTTCTTGGATTGAATATAATTTTCCATCAACCAACATTTTCTTTAACAATTACAATATGTTGCTAATGACGAATAAGCCAATGCACCGTTAAAGAAAAGTTACAATAACTACGCTATAACATCTTCATGTAAATCATCTGGAAATGCAATCGTAAGACAATAAGTATCAATTACAAAGTTTATTTTGTACTTATCAATACCTGGAAGTTTGCCGAGTGGTATTCTGCTGAGTAGGGCTTTAGTCTTCTCTGGAGCGCTCCAATATGTCTTCCCCATATTTGTCATAACGACTGTCGGATTAACACAATTTACTCTGATTCCATGGCTTCCCAATTCCAATGCCATCACTTTGCTCATTATATCCAATGCTCCTTTTGTCCCGCAATATACAAGAAGGTTTTTTACTGCAGTCTGTAAACATTTAAATATTTTCTTGTCAAATAGTATATATACTATGGATGTAGTGTATCCTAGGTCAAATAAGGTATTTTTCATTTAAAAAATTATTTCACTCTAATGGGAAATGAGTTTGATCATGAAAATGCCATTAGAAAAGTAAAGAAAGTCCGACTCGAAGGAACTGCTTCATCTTAGCGTGGTTTCTAATGGCACTAGTAAAGGAATAGAAGCAATTATTGAAAGGTTTTCATCTTTCGTGATAAATATAAAATAAAATTTAAAAGAGAAGGAAGAAGGCACCACAACAGGAAACTGATTGTATCGGAAGCGGAAATTACTCCAACCTCTATCTCTACATCCGCTTTTGAAAAACACTATTACCAATGCGTTCTCATTTTCTTAACTTGATAATAAAAAACTAATTTTACTGTTAAGTGCAAATTAAAAAAATAAATAAATTTATAAACAAAACCGTGAACAGTTTCATACCTCCTCAGGAACACTGTACATAGTGCTTACGGGTTTCTGTTAAAATGCTTCGAGATTAACTTTTTATAAGTATTTTGATGTGTATATGTTGAAGGCAATATCTTTAACTGTTTATGAAAATAATTTGATTTTTTGGACACTCAAAAATATCACACTGACTAGTCGCACATTCATCAAAATTAATATATATAAATTATGGTTCCATTTGAAATAGAGCAAATTAAATAAAAATTATCAACTGACAAAGCAGTTTTGAACTTTCTATATTTTCTTAAATATTTTGTAAACAGTTTTGAAATCATGGTAAGTGGAATGTGATCATTTCAAAGACTAATAAATTGCCTAAAAAAAAAAAATAATAATCTGCCAAAAAATTTGATAGGACTATCTCGGATATGTGAGAACAGTCCTTGATATTTCCAATGTGTTGGTTTTGTTCCTATGAAGACTAAATACTAAGATTTTTTGTTCCAAACTTTCCTGACCACACAAGATATAGAATTATGCAGAAAAACACGAAGATAATTCTGCAAGTCTATTTATTCTTATTATTAATATTCTTTAACCTTTTAAAAATAAATGTAAAAATAGTTTCATAAAAAAATTGTAACTGTGGATCCACTGAAAACAGATAAAAGAAAAACCTGATTAAGAAAGTGGAAAAGTATCATATAAATTTCTACTGAATCACTTAGAATTGTTAAAACACTAATTTTTTCATGTGCTTTACGGCAAGAAAATAAAAACACACCAAATTACCTTAGCAGCTCGTGATGAAACATTGACAATAGAGCCCTCTATTTTGTTGTCTATCATCATTTGTGCAACAACTTGACTTATCACCAGGACAGCTTTAACATTTACGTTAAATAGCCTTAAAAAAATAAATAAAAAATTAGAGATCATTCCAAATTCATTTCACCTAGAATCTCTAGAATTTCTTACAACCAAATAAATTGGCTTAGAATTTTCTAAATAAAAATAATCCTTTGTACTTCATTTTTTTAGAATTATAAAATATTCAATCTTTTTCTAAATAAATGGATTATTTATATTTACTCGGAGCATTTCATGCACATAGAAACAGGGAAAATCCCAGTTGTTTTATTTTGGCATGGGAACATTATGTGTCCAATATTTTTAAAGTTTATCTTTCTATTTTTATTCGTATCTTTCGGTTTCTTATTATTAACTCAATTTTTACCTTTCAAAGTTCTCTTCAGCGACTTCTAGAAACGGTTGGTAATCCATTATACCCGCATTATTAACGAGACAATGATACGGCCCGTGAGCTGAAACGAGCTCTCGAACCTTCTTGCTGTCTGCTACATCGCACGTTATGGTAGTTATCTGCGGTAATTCCTCTTTCAGCGTGTTTAAATGCAAAGCTGTTCTTGACAATGCAACTACATCCGCACCACATTTGACTAGTTCTTTAACCAAGTCTCTTCCAATTCCTGAAAACAGCAGAAAAATATATTTTTTTTAATAAATCAAGATGTAAATAAATGAATTCATCACCTATAAAAATGTGAGAACTGCCAAACCTTTAAAGAAAAACTTATCTATAAAAGAGGATAAAAAAGCACATTAAAAAAAATAGATGAGACTGACTACTTTGGTGGACCATGCATTTAAACATAGAATGTGTTAAAAATGTGTAAACGTTAAAACCCAGGATTAAGAAAAGAACTTCAAACAAGTAAAAATAATATAAAATTTATATATAAAAAAAAATCAGTCCTGTAACAGGCCACGAGAGCCCTGAGGGGCAGATACTGTAGAGTAATCTGATTCATGACCACACGGCACACTAGGGAGATAGTGTGGTCAGTACTATGCTCCGACCGCCTGATTTCCCCCTTGCTGCTTTGACTGCTTGGGTCATTAGCACCAAGGTACCCATTAATAAATTAATTAAAGACTGGGTTGGCCTAGGGACGGTCAGGGGGGACGAATCCTACCCATGAACGAAGACACTAGAAGATAAAAATCTTTAGTGCTTGCTCGGGATTTGAACTCTTATTAAATAATGTAAATTCCAATAGCCAGATGTTTTGATTGGATCTAACGCATAGGAAGGTTGATTGCAAAGATCACGATTCTCTCTAGATATTTCCGCAGTCCGGGATTAGTTACCAAAGCAGCTCCCACTTGCTAAACTCTAGATATTTCCGCAGTCCGGGATTAGGTACCAAAGCAGCTCCCACTTGCTAAACTCTAGATATTTCCGCAGTCCGGGATTAGGTACCAAAGCAGCTCCCACTTGCTAAACTGCCTAGCGAGAGTATTGGTTTTTGTAATCATCTACCAGCACCTTAGATCCAATCAAAATGTCTGGCTTCTGGAATTCACTTAATGTAATAGGTAAACATTTCTTACACAAAGTTTCACACGGGTGTTTGATAACGTCGCCAAGCATCAATTTTCCGAACTACTTTTCCAACACTCTTGCTTGAACTTGTCCCACGAGTCATATATGTTATCCTTACATAAATGTTAAGCTATAAGAGTACATAACTGTTAAGCAATGATTTTTAATTATTATTATTAAATTTTAACGTCCATTTATTATTTTTAATTACCAGGGTGTTCAGTTGTTCCCCAATAATTAAAAATAATTGAGACTTTTGAAGCTGCCATTTCCAAGTGTCCCAGACACTGACATATATAGAAAAACATTTGGGGGGAGGGGGCTGGAAGCATTTGGAGGGTATGGAATACTAACCTTCTAGAACTTGGAATAATTAGCTAACTAAAGCGCGATTACACCAAAAAAAAAAATTTCTTCTGAACTAAGGGAACTTATTTAATTTAATTTTAAGGTTTTTATGGCACATTTTTTTCGATTCCATCAACATTTTGGGGGGCTGCAGCCCCCTTATATACATGCATGGTCCTAGACTTGGTAGCAAGATATGCAACTTCTCTGTTCTGCAAGTAAGCTTTCCTAAAATATCCTGAATCCATCTGGGTGTTCAAGCGGACCACTTTTTCCTACTAACTCTTGGACTATAACCTGTAAATAATCTACCCTAAAATTCTGTACTACTTAAAAATGTAAGATGAAATTTTAAATAAATTAATATTTCTTGATAAAATTTTAATATTTCTTTGATGGGAAAAGCTTTCTCAGAAAATCATCTATTAATCCATTTGAGACGAAGATTTTTTTTTTTCACACGGTCCCCAGAAGCTCGGTTTTCTTTTTTTTTTTCTTTTTCTTTATATATATATATTGTTCATTTTTAATAATAATAATAAAAAAAAAACATGTTTACTATGGCAAGCACCCAATTCGTAAGTGAATTCACATAAATATGATCATTGCACACCAGGTGTGCAACTCGCTCCTCGGGAAAAAAATTTTAATTTTTTTTTTTTACAACGGATTGGGCACGTGTGCAATGTAAAGTAAAATGAAAATACAGATAATTTTTAATTTTTTGATACACAGTAAAACCAGTGCTAAATTTTATTTTCCTATATTTTACAGATTTCATTAGCTCAAGAAAAATCATATTTCGACGACTAATTTACTCAGAATAACTTATAATTGCTCATTACTGTTATTGCACACACGGTGTACAAGCTCTCTTATAGCCTCGGAAATCTATTGCACACACCATGCTGTGCAAGCTGTCTTATAGCCTCGGAAATCTATTGCACACTCAGTATGCAGGCTGTCTTATAGCCTTGGAAATCTATTGCACACACCATGCTGTGCAAGCTGTCTCATAGCCTCAGAAATCTATTGCACACTCAGTGTGCAGGCTGTATTATAGCCTCGGAAATCTATTGCACACACCATGCTGTGCAAGCTGTCTCATAGCCTCGGAAATCTATTGCACACTTAGCGTGCAGGCTGTCTTATAGCCTTGGAAATCTATTGCACACTCAGTGTGCAGGCTGTCTTATAGCCTTGGAAATCTATTGCACACACCATGCTGTGCAAGCTGTCTTATAGCCTCGGAAATCTATTGCACACTCAGTATGCAGGCTGTCTTATAGCCTTGGAAATCTATTGCACACACCATGCTGTGCAAGCTGTCTCATAGCCTCAGAAATCTATTGCACACTCAGTGTGCAGGCTGTATTATAGCCTCGGAAATCTATTGCACACACCATGCTGTGCAAGCTGTCTCATAGCCTCGGAAATCTATTGCACACTTAGTGTGCAGGCTGTCTTATAGCCTTGGAAATCTATTGCACACTCAGTGTGCAGGCTGTCTTATAGCCTTGGAAATCTATTGCACACACCATGCTGTGCAAGCTGTCTTATAGCCTCGGAAATCTATTGCACACTCAGTATGCAGGCTGTCTTATAGCCTTGGAAATCTATTGCACACACCATGCTGTGCAAGCTGTCTCATAGCCTCAGAAATCTATTGCACACTCAGTGTGCAGGCTGTATTATAGCCTCGGAAATCTATTGCACACACCATGCTGTGCAAGCTGTCTCATAGCCTCGGAAATCTATTGCACACTTAGTGTGCAGGCTGTCTTATAGCCTTGGAAATCTATTGCACACTCAGTGTGCAGGCTGTCTTATAGCCTTGGAAATCTATTGCACACACGGTGTACAAGCTGTCTCATAGCCTCGGAAATCTATTGCACACTCAGTGTGCAGGCTATCTTATAGCCTCGGAAATCTATTGCACACTCAGTATGCAGGCTGTCTTATAGCCTCGGAAATCTATTGCACACTTAGTGTGCAGGCTGTCTTATAGCCTTGGAAATCTATTGCACACACGGTGTACAAGCTGTCTCATAGCCTCGGAAATCTATTGCACACTCAGTGTGCAGGCTATCTTATAGCCTCGGAAATCTATTGCACACTCAGTATGCAGGCTGTCTTATAGCCTCGGAAATCTATTGCACGCACCATACTGTGCAAGCTGTCTCATAGCCTTGGAAATCTATTGCACACTCAGTGTGCAGGCTGTCTTATAGCCTCAGAAATCTATTGCACACACGGTGTACAAGCTGTCTCATAGCCTCGGAAATCTATTGCACACTCAGTGTGCAGGCTGTCTTATAGCCTCGGAATTCTATTACACACACCATGCTGTGCAAGCTGTCTCATAGCCTCGGAAATCTATTGCACACACCATGCTGTGCAGGCTGTCTTATAGCCTCGGAAATCTATTGCACACACCATGCTGTGCAGGCTGTCTTATAGCCTCGGAAATCTATTGCACACTCAGTGTGCAGGCTGTCTCATAGCCTCGGAAATCTATTGCACACTCAGTGTGCAGGCTGTCTTATAGCCTTGGAAATCTATTGCACACACGGTGTTAATGGGTTAAGCATGAAACAATGGATTCTCAACAGCTGATTGCTAGATTTATTTTCTTAGTCTGGATGTTGCCCTACAGTGGGAATTCGTCCTTGATTAGGGTAAACATGCTTTGTATCCAGTAAAGTTGCTCCTGAGGAGCCATCTTATGACGTGAAACATGTAGGGCACCTAATAAAGGATATTAATGAGAATTTGAAGTGCTTTAAAAATATAATCTTTCACCGTTTTTAAAATAAATTATTGAGTAGAAAGGTTTACAATCTTATAATGATTAGAAGATTTACTATCACATAAAAGAATGGCAACTTTTAGATTCTGAAGAAATGATGAGAGCCATTAAACTAGTTGAAATAATGAGATTATTTATTACAGGCTTATGATGGTCTGTGATTCTAGTTTTAGGATTAAGTATGAGGCCTTCAGTATTATGTCATCAATCAATATTTATTTGAACCAATACATATAGTATTATTTACAAATGGTGAAGGGAGAAAAAAAAAATATATACATTAACAAAATAATACTAACAAAAATAAAATAAAAAATTGGAATAAACTGACAAAATAAAAATAGAACATGAACAAAAGGCAAACAGAACATGATAGGTAAACGGAACATGAGGTAAAAAGAACATGAATTAGAAAATAACAAATTATTGTAAATGAAAGAAATCTTGATAACATCTTGGCTTTAGCCGTGTTGCAATCCTTTCTCCTAGCTGAAAGTAGCTGGCTCCATCTATCAGTATTATGTAAAACAATTAAAACTTTTAGCAACACAAAAACAAAAAATATACAGCAAAATATTCCTTTTGATCTCGGTATCAGCTAAAAAATTGATCTTTCGGACAAAAAATTAAAACTTTTATCATCAAGCAAAGGAATAATAGTTTATAATATCAGGCAAAAGCTCATAAGCCTCTAATTCAAGATAAAAGAACGGGGGAAAAAATAAAGACAAATTTAGAACCTTATAAATTAATTAATAAGGCAATCCCTACTTTCTTCCAATATATCGGTAATCAATAACTCAGTCCTTCGTTAAAAAGTTTAACAATTTCATCTTTAAGACGAGAACTCAGTTCATTCTGCACCTCATTTGCTAAGAATTATATTTGAAAACTGAGCTTTTAACTGTTTCTCATGTTGAGATTAAATTTTTTATTTAATAAAGAATAAATGAATATCTTTTGAAAAATTGTCCCCTGCAAGAAATTTAGAGTTATCATCGGCCTGTATTAAGTGTATGAATTTTTTTTCCTTGACAATTTTTCTATTTTTTTTTTTTTTTTTTTTTATTAATTGAATTTAACGAGTTTCTAATGTTGGCTCTTGCATCAAATTAATGTGAAATGTTATCCGCTATCATTATCTGGAGTTATTTTGGGTTAAAAAAATAAAATACAATTTTTTTGACCCATAAATCATGTAAAATAATTATTTAACCCACTTTGTATTGAATTATTATTGTTATTGTTCAAATCAAACAATTGAATTCTAATTTTATTTTCCTTTAACCACGCCTAAAATAATATTGTTGTAGTAGATTCCTTTTAATTTCATCAAATTATATAAAATAGGAAAATGGTTCTATTATTGTTTACCTTGTCCAGCTCCCGTCACTAATACCCTCTTGTTGTTGAATGTTGGTTGCATTGTACAGCAGCTGCTTCTGAAAGTTACAACCAGCTCCTGTCTTATCAAACTGACACCCGCACTTAACCTTGAAGCTTTGTCTTCTAATTGTTATCAGTCAATCCTTTTTTTTTTTTTATGATAATCAGCCAACTAAATCTTCTCAAATCTTCAATATAGATAACATAATAAAAGGAAACATTGAAGATTTAAATTCTCATTAAAAAATAAAGAATACCAATGAATTTTTTGCCAAAGAGTGACACAGGAGTTTTTAAATTGACTAATTATTTATAGAAATAGTTGTTGCATCCTCTGTAATCATGTAGTGATTTAATATATTTGTCTACAAAAATTAACTTTTTTTTCTGTTAAAAGGATAAAAATTACAGATTATAGAAGCATATATCATATTGAATTAAAATATTATTTCATTTTCCTCCCATCAGGCAGGTGTATTGAGTGATAGTCAATTGATTTCTTTATAATTAAAAAAACAACAACAACATACAAATTTCTATACGTCTACCAACTTAATTTAACTACCAATTGTAACACATACCTTCCATCTGTCAGTACACTTCCTCTATGTAACACATACCTTCCATCTGTCAGTACACTTCCTCTATGTAACACATACCTTCCATCTGTCAGTACACTTCCTCTATGTAACACATACCTTCCATCTGTCAGTACACTTCCTCTATGTAACACATACCTTCCATCTGTCAGTAAACTTCCTCTATGTAACACATACCTTCCATCTGTCAGTACACTTCCTCTATGTAACACATACCTTCCAACTGTCAGTACACTTCCTCTATGTATAAAAAATGTTTTCTTTCATATTCCTTCAAAATAAAATTATTGTTTTCGTATAAAATGATTGTTAATATTAACTCTGTATTTCCTTGTTTACAGCCCTGATGAAATCTTCAATCTCAACCTAAAATGTCTGCTCAATAAAACAAACACATTTTATATCTACAATTGTTGTTTTATTAACCAAATCACCGAACTCCAACAATATTCACCTTTTAGTACTTTTTGAACGATTGAGATTGCACTCATGGAAGAATTTTTTTTAAAAATGTCTTCAAGTCTTCATTCTACTTTTAGTACTTTTTGAAGGTTTGAGGTTGCACTCATGGAAGATTTTTTTTTTTAAAATGTCTTCAAATCTTCATCCTACTAGATACTAAAAATTACCCCAGTTAAAATGTATATATGTATCTGCCTGTGTGTGTGATTGGTTACAATTATTCCACCCAGCCATACAAAACATACGAAATTCAGGATATTTTTTGCCCAGCTCCAATAAGAAGCACCAACTTTTCATCTGGAGTAATAGTCATACGGCTTTACCTGAAAACCATCAGTCCAAATCAACTTGTGTGCCCTCCCTGGGTAACACTAATTGTTGCCTTACCGTAGTGTAACTGTTTATTTTTCTTCGGGACTGATACACTTCTGGAAGTTTGATTGGTCTCTCAACCTCTCCTTCATACCTTCAACAAGGTAATCGAAGGTTTCTATGATCATTCGGTGATATTATTTAAATTTGCATGATTCCTCAAAGGGGTTGGTTTGTACAATACCATCATCCAGATCTATACGAATTGAAATCATACATCCAAGCCTTCCTCCTATGCCTCTTATGGAGGACATTGTTTTCTAACAATCAAATCAGCACAGAAATGTGTCCTCAGAATCACTCATCTTCACTGCACGCGTTCACTTCTGGCGAGCTGCAACTACATCGGATCGATCGATGTCAGGTCCAATGTAGGCCCTGATGTCGGGCCCGATCGGTCAGCCGATATCGGATCGGTGGAGGTCGGGACCAATGTAGGCGCCGACGTCGGGCCTAATTGGTCAGCTGATATCGGATCGGTGGAGGTCGAGACCAATGTAGGCGCCGACGTCGGACCTGATCTGTCAGCCGATATCGGATCGGTGGAGGTCGGGACCAATGTAGGCGCCGTCGTCGGGCCTAATCGGTCAGCTGATATCGGATCGGTGGAGGTCGAGACCAATGTAGGCGCCGACGTCGGACCTGATCTGTCAGCCGATATCGGATCGGTGGAGGTCGGGACCAATGTAGGCGCCGACGTCGGGCCTGGTCGGTCAGCCGATATCGGATCGGGAGAAATAAGGATCCAATTTAGGTGCACCCTTAGGAGTGTGTATTTACCTCAATTGTAGCCTGCACAGGTATATGGAAAAGTTCAATTGTGCATGTGCAAACTTTTGAGAGAAATTTACCTTTTACTCTCCCTTCTGCAAAGCCGTTCATCGTGTATTCACTTTACACGGAACACTAAAAAAAAAAAACTAATTATGTCTCGTTTATGACCAGGGAAGGCTTTGAGAGGTCAGGCAAGGGAGATAGTGTTTAATGTTTATATATTCTTAGCCAAAGCTAAGGCAGTAAACAATTTAAACTATACTCTGTTCAAATAGATATTGTAGTTTGAGGGAAAAGGCTGTGGCCTATACCCTAGTGGTACTACCCTATAGTGGGAAAAGTGTTTAGGCCTTAACACTCACGGCCACCGGGCCTCCAAAAGTAACCAATGAAGGACTACTGAGTTGCGATTATGGCTAGTTGAAAACTGATAGTTTTATGGCCAAGGTTGCGTAACAACTTTTACCCTAGATGTATGTGGTTACGTATAATACTTCTGTAGCACAACGCGGTCGATATCACGTGGTTGCTGCCGAGGCAGCGAGTGCCAGGCAAAAACTGACTAAACATCGTTAGACCCGCCTATAGTGCTAGCCGGAACCATTACAGTATTGTCTTTGGAACTCTCGCCAATAAAACAAAGCAGTTAGAGGGATCTAACGATATTTCGTCTAGTGCTGTGGCTGGAGCGCGCTGCTTACGCACCGACCACGTGTACCCGACCGCATTGTGCTGCAGTGCTTATGTCCGATATATAGGCCATACGTATTAAGTGGTGACTACGTTTACATTTTAAACACATTAAAATTCAGAAAAACAAAAATATTTAATTATTTTTATTCACCTTCATCAACATGGGATTTCTTTTCTTCAACCTCGACAGAAACACTCATACCGGTCTCGGCTTTATGAAATTTCGAAAACAGCGAAGGCCACAAAAGAACAATTGATACAGGTTCCGCTAAATATGATAGCAAGAAAATAAATTGTAGGCATATGTTGGTAGAATTTTCCGGTTTGAGAAGAAATTGTGTAAAGGAAACTAGCGCAGCGAGGAACTGTTTTATCGCCAGATATCCCGAATGGTTGTTCTTACCGATGATACTTATTGCAACATTCAGAAGAACTATCAGTGGGAAGGTCTTCAAAGTCACTTTGATAAGCGCATACTCCATTGAAGAAGGAGAGAAAAAAGATGGCAACCTGTTCAACCAAGATTGTACTTCTAAAGAATTTCCCAAGACAATGAACGAAATTATTACATATGAAAGATAGTAAATACAGCTCCTCACATCGGACCAAATAATACTTGCTTCACTGAATTCACATCTAACATTGGAAGCAAGAAATTCACGAATATCAGAAAAACCTTCGACCAATATCCAAGAAAGTATATGGACCAATGTAAAGAATAGGGCAGTAAGTTCTAAACTCTTTGAGAGCAGTGTGACAAGAATGCTCAGACAACAGCTGATTTGTAAAACGCGTACCGGCAGTCTGGAACTTCCTATAAATGGAATGAAGATTATGAGAATTGATGGTGACCATGTTATTGCTAATTCGGTTAAATTTGAAGGGGCACCGTGTAGAGTTATGAAAACCACATAAACCATAGGAAGTGTACCAGTAAGAAGCAAAGGAAAATCGAAATAAACGGGTTTTAAATTAAACAATAAAAATATCAACATAATTATCCAAACTGAACCACCAATAAGTAGCGAGGGGTAATGCAAAACGTTATTTTCGTACTGCAGAAAGAGCATTAAAGGTAGGGAAGACAGTGTCCAAAATGTAGGATATGGGTTCTGCTTTCTCCTGAGGTCTGTCAGACAAGAGAATGTAATACCTGTCATTATTGTACCACTTAAAACGATGGGATATTCAAAAATCATTGTAAAAAATATGAAAAATACGAAGTGCATTAATGGTTTACCAGCGGATCCTTGATATGGCTCGTTGGTATTGGAATTATACATCTCAGACCAAGCAAACATTTCCTTCAAGATCAGCCAAATCATAACAATGGTTAGAAGCATTGAGCATACGATGGAGAAAGGAACCGACATATATATGAACGCCCATAAAGAGCCAAGGAATATCGCGGCACCTAGGAAATCAACAATGAATTTGGGTGTTAACAACAATTTCAAAAACGTTTGTTTCGGTTTGGGGACTGCGGTTTCACTCTGGGATTCCGGGCTTGGCAGAAGTTCCCGTTGGATGAGAGGAGTTATTTTAACTTTCTTCATTACCCAGCCAAGAGTTACAAAAGTCCAACCAAGAAGACTCAGAAGAACACAAGCTGCGGTATTCCTGGAATTGAACTCGCTGTAATACAATATCCCATTGTAGGATACTTCCATTAGTTTATACGACAAGGCTATGGATCTGTTGTAATCCTTCGAAGCTATTAAATCTTCTGCTTTGGTGATGTATTTCAGAACGACACGGGGCTCCATTGGGGAAAAATATCGCGCCCAGGTGGAACTCAACTTACTCTCGAACTCGACAAATAGATTGGCTATTTGCTTAGCATTGTTGAGAGACACCTTCGCTCGAATAAGGTTGTTCTTCAGACAGTATAATGGCGATACACCAAACGAATTAACTGGTATTGGAATGCCTATAAGTGACGAGATTAAAGGTGTAATATCTTCAATGGTCATTTGATCCTTTTTCCTGTAAGGATGGACCTTTTCCTTGGCCAATTCTTCGTGTGTACAAAAACCTGCGCCCCAGGTGAGAAACGGCACAGCGCTAGCGCTAAAATTCTTTTCATAGTTTTTTTCAGAATAAGCAAAGCTGTTGGATGAAGTCAAAATGAAAGCGGTACCCGAATCGTTGAAATATCTTTCTAACTTATGATACAGGCCTTGAAGAGAGCGCAACGCATAACGCAGTTCTTCAGCAGTAAATGACGAAGTTGGTCCATAAATATGGTCGCTAATTTCGATGCCTGGCAAATGTAATATGATAAGTTTAATATCCTTCATTCCACAATCCCTATCAATTCTCCCAGAAAATAATCCTTCAACTCTATCGAATATCCAATCATTTATTAATCTTGGGTATGGATAAATGGTCCTATTTTCCCATTCGCAATTGTAAAAGTGTTTTTCCCCGTCGCCAAGGAACAAGGATTCCATCGAAGGCGATCCGACGTACAAAACCTTACTTAGTGAAAATACAGATTCCACTTCGGACTTCAAGCCAATCTTTGGAACTCCGGTCATAATTGTTTTCATACCAGATAAATAATTTTCTTCATGATTGAAGTAGTACCCGACAGTGCCATTAAAATATCTAAGAACCTTGTCCTTGCTTCTTGCCATATTGTACAAATCCCAGCTGAGTCCATCGACAATAGTAAGAACCACTCTTTTGGCCGGGCCGGATGAATTCGTCGCTTTTCCATGTAAACCGCGCAGAACTTTATCTTCAGGAGTTTTTCTCAGTTCAAAAGCACACTGGAGGAGTATCAGGTGTACGACAATCCCAAAAATCCATCTCACAAGAAACTCTTTTAAAAAAAACATCACTCGTAAATTTAAAAACAGGTTCGGAAAATTTACTTGTAAATTCTGGCATACAAGATCATTATTATTATATTCAAAAGTAACAAACATCTGTTTCTATGAATCACGAAATCTCACAATATATTATAAAGGCGGGAACTCGTACGGTTATTTATGCATTAGCTTCAACGGAGGTTAAAGAACCGGCTCTCAGAGATCTGGATCATCACCGGGACAGAGATCTGGATCAAGGGGTCCATTGAGTTTTTGCCAATATGGCGACGGGATTGACTAAAATTTCAATATAACCTTGAGCGAGCGAAAACACGTAGCACATATGTTAATGACACAATTGCTATGCGTTTCCGCTCGCTCAAGGTTATATCGAAACTCTAGTCAATCCAACTCGTTGATAATATAGATCAAGGATGGTTTTTCGGTGGATAAAGGACCGATATGCAATTTAACTGTGTTTCCTTTGTTTCGGCAAAATAAACAACAAATTAGGAAATCGCTTAACAAAAAACAAAGAAACTCAGGCGAAAAACACCAATCTACAAATGAATTGCTTTCTAAATAGAAAGGAAACAAGATGGTTACTATAAACACAATGGCCAATAGAATTGCTCATAGGAATAGACCAATAGAAATGCGTTATCCTTGATCCAGCTCTGAACGAGACCCACAGCTTTAACCTGCGTTGAAGCTAATACGTAAGTATTCGTGTCACCACCTTATACTCAGTTGGAAAGTCGGTTATAATCGTATTTATTTATTCAAATTTTACCGTAGAGACCTGGTGACCGTGCTTGCTAAGGCGTGAACACTCCGTGCCAAAGGTCGTGGTTCGATTTTTTTTTTAATATAATTAAAAAATCCGACTCACAGGAAGTGCGACATCTTAGAGCGTTCCCATCCTTATCTTCAGTGTCATTTGGAAAACTTTTTTTTTTCTTTTTTTTTTTGATATTTCGTAAAAATTTAAACACCTCCTAAAAGAACATATCGATGAAAAGCTAGATTCACGCGCCACAATAAACAGGAAACTGGCAATACCCAAACGGAAATTACTCGGTACACTTCCCCGAATTTCGCTATTACAAGTAATAAAGAACGCAGGAGCTGCATAATTAAGATCTTTCCTTAGAATTTGCGCAGCGTAGATTGTATTCCTGAATAATTTGTTTAAAATAACCCATATAAATAAAATAAAAAAATGAATAGTTGTGCTCCTTTCGTGGAGATTATTTTCCTTCCAGAGTTTTCTGTATGCATGGAACTACACTACTTAATCAATAAACAAAACTTCACATTTTCATCTTTTGATCTGACGCAGGAACGGGATGCAGTCCCCCTAGTGGTAGATATCAGAAGTCATATGAAAACAGAGGCGCTCCTAGTAGCAGCTTTGCCAACCACTACCACTTGTGGCGGGTGAATTCTATTCAAACATTGTACAATGTAACCCTCCCTTTCCGATAAACCGATTTAGTTGATTTTTACAACACTTTTTTCTTGTTAGATACCAACAACGTATACTGCGTTTCGTTACAATACAACAGATATTACAACCAGTATGAGTATATTAGTAATTTGGTTCCGGAGTATACCCCCCTTCAAGTGAAGCGATTTAGTTTACTTTTACAACAGATTATTCTCTTTAGATTACCACAACGAATATCGAGTTTCGTTGAAATATAACAAATATTACCACTGGTATTGGCAAATAACTACTTAGGCTCCAGAGTAAGCCCCCTCCAGATGGACGATTTTGCTGGTTTCGATCCTTTGCTGGTGGAATAATAATAAGTTTCGTGACGTTATATTCACACTGAATATAACTCATCACACACTGAATATAAGTATGAATATAACTCGTCCAGTCAACATGTTATGAAGATTCTTACCTGGATTTATTATCACTCTCAAAATTTAACAATTTAAAAATTATGGACCTCTGAATGAAGCGAAAAATTACAATAGACCTTAACACTACTTAATATAAGATTCCTGACGATGAATCTCAATAGCTTTGAAACGTCGCTAATTAAATTAATGTTTTAACAATACTTAAATTAATGTTTCAACACATAGACTCTATACTACATTACCTACACAACAATGGATTATACCAACTCATTTGAACGCAGCTTAATGTTTCGTTACCATAGAGTCCTATAGAGACCCATAGGCAGAATATCCCACCATAGGCAGATAATTTATCTACCTTCTGATCCATACTAATTTTCCTAGGATGCAAATGCAAAAAGACTGATGTACAAACATAATGTATTTTTTTTTTTTTTTTTTTTTTTTTTTTACGGCGCATCTACATCTAGGTCATTAGCGCCGACATCCAGGGTGCAGCGAGGAATTTTACCAGCGAGCCATGGGATGATAAAATTCCTGCCGGAGGTTGGGAATCGAACCCACCATCTCCCGCTTATGAATCCAAGGCGCTAGCCATTAGACCACGGGAGGCCCCCACATAATGTAAATAAACTTAATTTAAAATCATGCAATCTAATATTATATGTGTATGTATATATGTATGTAAATAATAAATGCAAACTTATTAAGCATAATGTGATGTAAATATATGATATAATGTAATTTAGTAATATAGATATATGTATGTATAAATGTATGTATGTGTGTATATATATATATATATATATGTATAATGTAAGTATATAAGACAATGTAATGTATGTATGTAATGTTTGTAATAACTATATGGATTGTAAGGTGTACAACGCCAGAAAGCGGAACACCAAAAAAAAAAAAAAATATATAAAATTAATGTTTTAACAATTTTGGAGAGAAACTCCTTCTAGTTACTTCAAGAATACATTGATTCTCCCCCACCCTATACGGCCATGACCCTCATCTTCAACTTAAATATATTAAATTTTTATAATTCATTTATTTTTATAAATTTCTTAACAATGTATTTTTTATTTTACTATGTAAAGATGTAGATACAGTGTATCAAAAGATATGGCATGGACTTAAAAATAAACTGCTCTACCATAGAATTAGTATGGTTGAGAAAATTTAAATAAATAAAATATAAAACTTTTTCCAGCCAGGATAGGAAGTGATGCCTTTCATATTTGTTTAACACGTTCAATACGGCGAGCACCGTTTGGTGCTCATCAAGTCCTTATGGTTGGGCTGGGTGCATCATGCGGTGCTCTCCCCACCCCTTCCCAGAGATCACGAGCACTGTAAGGAGCTCAGGCCCGTTCAGTTTTTCATTGCAATAAAATAATCAGACAGATGGGAAGTCAATTAGAATCAATCCCAGCGGTAGCCCAAAGTGAGCCAAGATGGCGGCAGAATTGAACGTGTTAAATAAAAGCCACCACTCCTCGTGAGAATTGAACCCTCAACTCTTCGCACAGTTTGTTCATGCCTTAAAACTTAACAATGCCATCAGGCTTGCCAATAGGCACACCACACTTTCAGAATTTAATCATTAATAACTCCTTGTTAAATTTTGTAAATGTTAAAAGGTTCTCCAGTATATATGATGTTAAGTATTTTTTGTTCTTCTCTCTTTTATTTCACTTTTCTGAATGCAGTTGTTGTTCCTTGAAGCTGTTGAGTCTTCATATGCGGTAAATTCACAATGAATATGGGACTTTACTTGAAGTCTGGTTAGAACTAATTACACTGCATGGTTATGGTAGTGAAATTAACTGAATTCTTATCGTTTTAAGATGATTCAGTACGATGTGGTACAAGATTAGCATTTTGTGAGATAAGGTATTCACTGTTTTTATAAACACTTAAAAGATGAACGGAAAGAAAAAAAAACAATAACATAAGTTTATTTTAGTATTTATAAAGTCCAGAAAATGAAAAAATAATAAAGTATTCCAAGTCCTGCTAGTTAGCAAGTGCACCACCATCTACCGGGAGAGTGGCTCCATTTATCATGTTTGATAAATCACTCAGCAGGTACATCACAGCGTTCACAACATCTTCAACTTCTACAATGATAAAACATTATCAATATAATGCAGTATTAAAATATAACAAAATAATAAGCAAATATTAGTTAGAAAAAGTAAATTATAAAATTAAAACCAGGGATCGAAACAATATTTAAATTTTTCAAAATGTTCTGATATACTTGTTATAAAGTATTTTTACATATAAAAGTTTTGACAAAAATTTTCTACTCTATTTTTTATTAAAATACATTTTTATAACAATTTTCAAAAAAAAATCTTAAAAAAAACAAAACGTTCTGATAGAATTTCTCTCAAAAATACAAGAACAAATTCTTACGTCTAAATTTTCAGTTTCTACAGAATACTTTTATAATAAAAGACTTCTATATAAAAGTCAAGTCCAAATCGTTCTTTGAAGAAGTTCTATTATAGTATATGATTTATTATAAAAGGTTATAAATAAAGGGTAAAAAGAAAACCCATGTTAGATATACAGATATTTTAATTAATAAAAATATATACTTTTTAGATAAGATGGGTAGAATTATTATTATTTAAATTTTCACGTCCATTATAATTAACTAAGAATTTTAGGACGGTTTATCTATAGGTAACCACCCTTTTTTTAGCCAGGATAGGGCTGATGCCTTCTGTTTTTTCTAAAGAAAAGGCATCACCTCAAGTGGTAATCAAACCCACGACCCTTGACACAGAGTGTTAAGTGCTCATGCCTTAACACTCACAGCCACTGGGCCTCTTGGTAGAATTAAAAAATAAGCGTAAAACCTTTTAAATTTAATTCTTGCTGCGACGTTTCGTAACTTATTGTCCCTCTTCAGGCTTATATTCTGTAACTTTGCCAATTTTATATTTATTATGAATTACCATGCATTGTATTATGTTTTGACAAAAATATACTAATGTTGTGAAAATATTAAATGCCTAAAACTTTCATAGGCAAAATGTTTTTGGGAGAAGCCTGGAACTTGGCCTCTTTTTTTTCAACGATAGCTTTTTTGAGGAGATAGATATTACTTAAACAATAATTATATAAAATATGTAAAATTACTGAATATATGCCTGAATATGGACAATAATGTCCAATACATCACAGTAAAAATTAAATATAAATTTGGAAGATTCTACCCATTTTTTTAATTTCTACTTATCTTATCTGAACACCCCCTTCCCTTGATCTTATCTAAACACCCCCTTCCCTTGATCTTATCTGAACACCCCCTTCCCTTGATCTTATCTGAACACTCCCTTCCCTTGATCTTAGCTGAACACCCCCTTCCCTTGATCTTATCCCTGGTCCCTTCCCTTGATCTTATCCCTGGTCCCTTCCCTTGATCTTATCCCTGGTCCCTTCCCTTGATCTTATCTGAACACCCCCTTCCCTTGATCTTATCTGAACACCCCCTTCCCTTGATCTTATCTGAACACCCCCTTCCCTTGATCTTATCTGAACACCCCCTTCCCTTGATCTTATCTGAACACCCCCTTCCCTTGATCTTATCTGAACACCCCCTTCCCTTGATCTTATCTGAACACCCCCTTCCCTTGATCTTATCTGAACACCCCCTTCCCTTGATCTTATCTAAACACCCCCTTCCCTTGATCTTATCTGAACACCCCCTTCCCTTGATCTTATCTGAACACCCCTTCCCTTGATCTTATCTGAACACCCCCTTCCCTTGATCTTATCTGAACACCCCCTTCCCTTGATCTTATCTGAACACTCCCTTCCCTTGATCTTATCTGAACACCCCCTTCCCTTGATCTTATCTGAACACCCCCTTCCCTTGATCTTATCTGAACACCCCCTTCCCTTGATCTTATCTGAACACCCCCTTCCCTTGATCTTATCTGAACACCCCCTCCCTTGATCTTATCCCTGGTCCCTTCCCTTGATCTTATCCCTGGTCCCTTCCCTTGATCTTATCCCTGGTCCCTTCCCTTGATCTTATCTGAACACCCCCTTCCCTTGATCTTATCTGAACACTCCCTTCCCTTGATCTTAGCTGAACACCCCCTTCCCTTGATCTTATCTGAACACCCCCTTCCCTTAATCTTATCTGAACACCCCCTTCCCTTGATCTTATCTGAACACCCCCTTCCCTTGATCTTATCTGAACACTCCCTTCCCTTGATCTTAGCTGAACACCCCCTTCCCTTGATCTTATCTGAACACCCCCTTCCCTTAATCTTATCTGAACACCCCCTTCCCTTGATCTTATCTGAACACCCCCTTCCCTTGATCTTATCTGAACACCCCCTTCCCTTAATCTTATCTGAACACCCCCTTCCCTTGATCTTATCTGAACACTCCCTTCCCTTGATCTTATCTGAACACCCCCTTCCCTTGATCTTATCTGAACACTCCCTTCCCTTGATCTTATCTGAACACCCCCTTCCCTTGATCTTATCTGAACACCCCCTTCCCTTAATCTTATCTGAACACTCCCTTCCCTTGATCTTATCTGAACACCCCCTTCCCTTGATCTTATCTGAACACCCCCTTCCCTTAATCTTATCTGAACACCCCCTTCCCTTGATCTTATCTGAACACCCCCTTCCCTTGATCTTATCCCTGGCCCCTTCCCTTGATCTTATCCCTGGTCCCTTCCCTTGATCTTATCCCTGGTCCCTTCCCTTGATCTTAACACTGGTCCCTTCCCTTGATCTTATCTGAACACCCCCTTCCCTTGATCTTATCTGAACACCCCCTTCCCTTGATCTTATCTGAACACCCCCTTCCCTTGATCTTATCTGAACACTCCCTTCCCTTGATCTTATCTGAACACCCCCTTCCCTTGATCTTATCTGAACACTCCCTTCCCTTGATCTTATCTGAACACCCCCTTCCCTTGATCTTATCTGAACACCCCCTTCCCTTAATCTTATCTGAACACCCCCTTCCCTTGATCTTATCTGAACACCCCCTTCCCTTGATCTTATCCCTGGTCCCTTCCCTTGATCTTATCCCTGGTCCCTTCCCTTGATCTTATCCCTGGTCCCTTCCCTTGATCTTAACACTGGTCCCTTCCCTTGATCTTATCTGAACACCCCCTTCCCTTGATCTTATCTGAACACCCCCTTCCCTTGATCTTATCTGAACACCCCCTTCCCTTGATCGTATCTGAACACCCCCTTCCCTTGATCTTATCTGAACACTCCCTTCCCTTGATCTTATCTGAACACCCCCTTCCCTTGATCTTATCTGAACACCCCCTCCCTTGATCTTATCCCTGGTCCCTTCCCTTGATCTTATCCCTGGTCCCTTCCCTTGATCTTATCCCTGGTCCCTTCCCTTGATCTTATCCCTGGTCCCTTCCCTTGATCTTATCCCTGGTCCCTTCCCTTGATCTTATCCCTGGTCCCTTCCCTTGATCTTATCTGAACACCCCCTTCCCTTGATCTTATCTGAACACCCCCTTCCCTTGATCTTATCTGAACACCCCCTTCCCTTGATCTTATCTGAACA
The DNA here is from genome assembly GCA_946811695.1 of Gonocerus acuteangulatus. Classification (NCBI taxonomy): domain Eukaryota; kingdom Metazoa; phylum Arthropoda; class Insecta; order Hemiptera; family Coreidae; genus Gonocerus; species Gonocerus acuteangulatus. The sequence goes on from OX328126.1 coordinate 3,826,881, forward strand.
CCCCCTTACCTTGATCTTATCTGAACACCCCCTTCCCTTGATCTTATCTGAACACCCCCTTCCCTTGATCTTATCTGAACACCCCCTTCCCTTGATCTTATCTGAACACCCCCTTCCCTTGATCTTATCTGAACACCCCCTTCCCTTGATCTTATCTGAACACCCCCTTCCCTTGATCTTATCTGAACACCCCCTTCCCTTGATCTTATCTGAACACCCCCCTTACCTTGATCTTATCTGAACACCCCCTTCCCTTGATCTTATCTGAACACCCCCTTCCCTTGATCTTATCCCTGGTCCCTTCCCTCGATCTTATCTGAACACCCCCTTCCCTTGATCTTATCTGAACACCCCCTTCCCTTGATCTTATCCCTGGTCCCTTCCCTTGATCTTATCCCTGGTCCCTTCCCTTGATCTTATCTGAACACCCCCTTCCCTTGATCTTATCTGAACACCCCCTTCCCTTGATCTTATCCCTGGTCCCTTCCCTTGATCTTATCCCTGGTCCCTTCCCTTGATCTTATCCCTGGTCCCTTCCCTTGATCTTATCCCTGGTCCCTTCCCTTGATCTTATCCCTGGTCCCTTCCCTTGATCTTATCCCTGGTCCCTTCCCTTGATCTTATCCCTGGTCCCTTCCCTTGATCTTATCCCTGGTCCCTTCCCTTGATCTTATCCCTGGTCCCTTCCACCATCTTCAAAACTTTTATTTATTTATTTATTTTTTTTTTTTTATTTATTTTTTTTTTTTTTCATCGAATTACAAAGTACAGTTCAATTGTAGATTGTAATATTCTATAAATAAATATATATATAAAAAAAAAATTATTTTTTATTGCAATATTGATGACAGTTATTTATTTGTTACAGATACATTACAATCTACAATTCAACTGTACTATGTTATCTCGTAATTGGAGTGCCCCCCATTGTTGACTAAATACCTTCCTTCATACGAAGGATTCTTAGGTTGACCTGAGATCTACTTTTGACTGATCAACCATCCCGACTAGTTAGAAGGAATGGAGGTGAATTAGATGTGTTTAATGCTGTCTTTAGGAGAGAAACTATCCATTGGTATTAAAATTAATAGATTTAACTCTTAGCAGTCTCACTCTTTTTTATCTATGCCGAGCTGGGACTGGCTACACAACCCATGCCATTTGTCTGTGCCCTTTTGTTTACATCAAGCCCTGTACAGTATTCAAGTTTTTATTGTTTGGGCCATACAGTATTCTAAGGAATGGCACATTTGGTTTTAGTGGTCATAAAAATAACAAAAATACTTATTTTAATTCTCGCAAAATCTTTAAAATCTCTTTGCCCTCCATAGACTAGTTAAATAAAAAGCCAGAAGAATAGGAAAGCTGAAGGCAAATCTACAGACGAAATTGCTATAATAACTACAACAAATATCACAAACAACTAGACGCCACTTCTAGAACCTGTGATTCACACGGCACCTATCTCTTTTCGCAGCAATTCCTTCCTCTTTTGAACTCAAATGAAAAGCTGATTGTCTAGAATAGCGAACCGTAATAAAAATATACCTAGAAGCTCAAGGCAAAGGACTAGAAGGGCAGGGATTCGATGCCGAGCAGGGACTGGCATAGGAGCTCTAGGGTTGAATATGCTTGCAGAACCCAGCTCGGGATGAGATCTGTAGGACAGGCTGTGGATAAATCCACTAGACTATATTCACAATTTGTTTCTGCTGGTCCAAGCTCGGGTTAGGACTTTTAAGGGTTAAAATTAATTTTCTTAATTTTATTTTGTATTCCTCACAATATACTTTTTATTGTAATAGAGAATCTATATTGAATAACTTTTCTCCTGAAATTAGGAACTTAACAAAAAAGTACATTATTGTCATAGAATCTAATTTATTAAATATAAATAAATCAATTGCCAAACCTGCAAATTTATGAAGAGGTATTCTATCGAGCATGGGTTTGGCCTTTGCCGGATCAGACCAGCCAACCTTCCCCATATTTGTCATAACGACTGTCGGATTAACACAATTCACTCTTATTCCGTGATTCCCCAATTCCAATGCCATCACTTTGCTCATTATATCCAATGCTCCTTTTGTTGCACAATACACTGCGTGATCTCTAATCCCTATCTGTAAAATTATATGTAATAAAGTTTTAGATGTATACGTTTTGCACATTAGAGATTATAAGGACTGTGTGTAAAGTATTACTTTTAACGTTCGTATTTTGGGAGTTGTATATTTTATAGACAGGAACCAAATAGTTGAAGAAACTGAAAGCAAAAGATTTAACATACATTCTCAATGCTTAGTAGCATGGTTAGATTCTCTATTTAATGTTTATGTCATGAAGTCCTCTCCCTATCTAGCGTCACCCATCCACTCTCTCCACCAAGGCAACTCAGAAGACAGTGGGCCAGAGATCTGCTGCAGAGACCAAGTGAAGTGTAAGCAATGGCTTTCTCTTTCTTTAAGTGCATCAATGTGGCAATGTGTGTTGGTGAGCTGTGGCTCACCAATCCCTCTTCGACTCCAACCACTGGTCAGAGCAGAAGGGAGCTTGGGTAGGCCCCTTTCAACGTCATCTGGCGTTCTTCTAGCGTTAATTATAATTCATAAATAGAAGAGTGCTTATTCGACGAGTCTTATTGTTAACTTTTAATAGAAAACGAGAGACTGGGTCATTTTTACTTCATAATGAAGGCGACCAATTCCAGGCAGCGTTAAGAGCAGATCATTGGTGAAGAAATTGAGTTCAACGCCTGGATAATGGCCAAAGAATCGACAAGAATTGCTTCAGCTATAATTCTTAATTGTTCCTCACTCACTCCCTTATATAGTATGATAAATTCCTACTTTGTCTCTTTGTCAATCTTGCTTTTTCCATTTTTTGTTCGGGAGTATTTAATAAATCAAATAAAACGTTTTATCTACAAAACTAAGCATTAGAACACTATAAAAAACATATTTAACTAAACATTAGAAAAATCTTTACCTTGGAAGCTTGAGAAGAAATATTGACAATAGTGCCTTCTATTTTGTGTTCTATCATCATTTTTGCAACAACTTGGCTAATTACAATTACAGCTTTCACATTTACATTAAAAAGCCTGAAACATTAAATACACAATTATTTAAGTTTTAAACTTTAGTGTCTTCTGAAGGTCTTCCATTGAATTCCTATAGAATACTATTGTAGAAAAACTCTGCATAACCCAAAACATAATACTTTTTGTAAACAAAAACAATGACTTCCCTTATTAATGTTTCAGCTTATAAAACTTTCTTTTTAAAAACTATTCTTGGATCATCATTAAATGTTTTAGTCAGCATAGTAAATGTTTCAAGAATATAGAAATTCCAATATTACTTAATAAATTATTTACGGATGAAAAATTATATAATTTAATTCATAATTATTAAAATAGATTGATAAGATATTTTTATTGAATTTAATACATAAGTAATTAAAGCTAGGGTTGACCCTCCTAAAAGTTTGTATCAGGTCATCCCATAAGTAATGTCGGTGGACTGTAGAATGTGTGGATCCAAGTTTTTCTGCTAGCTCTTTGACTGTTGCAACATGATTTTCTTCTACAGTAGCCTGCAGGAGTTGGTCATCAAGCTCTCTTGGTCTACCTGTACAAGGATTGTGATTTCCCGTTCAAAATTCTTCAAATCACTACTGCACTTGTTGCTCATGACATGTTCGCCTTATATTTCTACATGTTTTCGATAAGTTGAAGCAGCACTTTCTCCCGGCCGTAGTAGGGGCTCAGTAGCCTTTCATCTTGTCCACCAGCCAACCTCTTTTCAAGGATTAAGGATGGATTTACTGATTAAATGTCATGTTTAACCCTTTAAAAGCTGGAAAAAGTAGTGGAATGTCGCCCTTTGGAGATGGTTGAGGTCGGCTTCCCTTCTCTAACGGATGATATTACGCACAATAAACTTTTGCCATCTGGCTCTACTTACAGTCCGGTTACTAAATTTTTTGAAGATATTTTCAATCCTTAATATATCTTATAAATATCTCCCCAGACCAAAAAAAAGGCGAATAAAAGTATGGTATCTCTCCAAACAGTCCAATTAGCAAAAGAGCACATGTTCCTTGTCTCCTTTTAATCTTTTTATTTTTTCTGGCAGACAACAAAATATACCTGGGTGTGGCCTATGGAGGGTATCTGGCTGGTCGGAATATACTCGGGCGTAGTCTGTGGAGTGTGTCTAGCCGGTTAAGCAGTTAAGATTGAATTTATTGGCAAACTCCTGGATACACTGGTACTGCGAGCTCCAAACATAAGCCCTATTACTGCCCATTTTTAAATCTTGTATTTCTCTTGAAAATATGCAATGCAGTCCTCATAAATTTCTTCTTTTCTCCTAATCAACTGCCTTAGGCTGCCCTACCGCAATGCAATGTCAATTGAGTAATTCCTAGGACTAACATTTTATTTATTTATTTAAATTTTAACTTCCATTTATTATTAAATAAGAATTTTAGTACGGGTTATCTATAGGTTACCACCTTTTCTAGCCAGGATAGGGGTCCTGCCTTTTCTTTTTTTGAAAGAAAAGCAACCACCCCTAGTGGGAATCGAACCCACGACCTTTGGCACGGAGTGTTCACGCCTTAGCCCTCACGGCCACCGGGTCTCCAACATTTTATAAATATTATATTCATTTATTTCTTCTTTTTAAAGAAAATATACCAACACAGCATTTAAAACTAATCCTACATTTTAAGAGTGAAAGGCTATTTAAATATTTACACATTTTGAATCGAAAAAAAAAAAACCATGCCATAAATAAACTCATTCATTAGACACATACGGACACTAAATACTTGCATTCAAAGCTTTAAATTTAAAATTATAAATATGCATATTATCTGACCTATCGAAGCAGTCTTCTGGTACTTCCAAAAATGGCTGTAATTCTACAAGCGCAGCATTGTTAACAAGGCAATGGTATGGTCCGTGTTGAGCAACGAGTTCCCGAACCTTTTTACTCTCAGCTACATCGCATGCTAAGGTAGTTATCTGTGGAACTTCTTCTTTCAGCGTATTTAAGTGTGAAGCAGTCCGTGAGATTGCAACAACATCTGCACCACACCTCACCAGTTTTTTTACTAAATCTCTTCCAATCCCTAAAAAGAATATGTAAAAATGTGAAATACATTTATTTTTCCTTTATTATAGTACAAATGTTAAATACCAAATAGCTCAAGATAACCAATTTGAGACTGATAGCCACTATCGTGACAAGGCCATTTCTTTGCTTTGGAACTGAAAGCCACCGCTCTGACAGCTTTTTGCGATATCTAGCGGTAAGGTTTTAGCTCTAGTCACTTTAGTATCTGCTAGAGTTCATAAAAGTCCAATTAAATAGATACTAAATAGCGCCCTCTGGTATTTGTGTTTTACCTGTTGGTGTGTATATAGAGATCATGTTCCATAGAAATTACATGAATGCCAAAACCTTTTTAAAAAAATCCTTTCGCCTACCATTGTATGGCCCTTAGCCTAGAAGGAGAAAATGGTAACAGGCAACTTAAAGAAATAAATAACGAAAGCGTATTATGAGAAATGAGAAGAGACAAGTGGTAGAGACTCAGCTAATTTAATGCTCCTCCTGTAGAACCTGGAAAGTTGTGTTTAACACTGCCGCATAGGGTGGGGTGTTTGTTTTATCCTTGTTGAACCATTGAAAAACAATCAAGTGGGGTATCAAATGAATCATCTCAGTAAGGAGAACCTGAAATTAAAGGGAAAATTCCAAAATACAAAAAAGTTTTGTTGGGGCTTGTCCCCAGGGCTTTTCGTTATAAAAATATCCATTTCTATATGTCCTCATATCTCAGGTTCTAACTATTACTATGAAATGAAATTGTAACCTATGGTCATGTCCGTGTGTCATCCTCCTCAAGCCAAACGCTGATGGCGTCAACTCTAAATTCACTTACAAGAAGTATTGATATCCCCCAAACAAATTAACGTTGAAAAGTATAAGCCGTAGGCCTGAATCTTTAAATGCCAGAAGTTTTATAATAATTCCGATCCTTATAGTGGCCATCATTTAATGAAAACTGGCTAAGTTGGAAAAGCACAATTAAGTGAGAGGGTATATTAGGTTCTTGACAAGGTATTAAGGGCCTAAACGTGGCTCAATACTGTATCATAACTTATGGTAAATAACAAACTGTTTTTGGAAAGGGCCTGGAACTTGCCCTATTTTTTCAAACGTTAGTTTTTTTGGGGATACTTATTTTTTCCATAAAAGTTTTGTAAACACTGCTAAAATTATGTAAGTATTGCATAATATTTTTCTCTTTTGAATTTATTTCTTATATTGTTATCTTAATCTAATCTGCTACATAAGTAATGATAAGATTATCTCTAAATATTGACATTGAATACTGATAGTGATACTTATTTTTAGAATAATTGTAGAACAATCTTCTATTTTTTTATTTATTTTTTTTTGTTTTTCTTTTTTAACAAATTTGGGCACTGAACTTGTTAATACCCATTAAAGCAATTTATTTGCCAAAAAAAAAAAAAAAAAAAAAAAATCAGTCCTGTTACAGACCAAAAGGGGCCAGAGGGGCAGATACTACAGAGGTATCTGTTTCTTGACCGTTCAGCACATTAAAGAGATAGTGTGGTCATTACTATGCTCCAGTCGTCTGATTTTCCCCTTTGGAGGTATCAGTAAAGGCTGGCTGTGCTTAGGGACAGTCTGTGACCCTTACTCCTGCCCTCCAATGACATCACCAGAAGATAAAATCTTTAGTGCATCACCGAGTTTCAAACTCGGGTCCTCCAGAACATGCTCAATCACTGAGCTTAATCTGCCCCCAGTTTATTTGTTATAATGTTTAAAATTAAAATTCACATATACACCTCCTAGTCTCGATTATTTAGAAATAAATACAAATTTCAGATATTGGAGATTTTTTTATGAGATTTATAAAATAACAAATTATTGTTTGGTATGATAATAATAAATGTCTAGTACATTTTTCCATAGTAATATAGATTCAAGAGTATTTAAATTATAAAATTAAATAATTCTCTTATTTCTGTTATAAATGTAATATATATATATATATATATATATATATATATATATATATATATATATATTTACCTTTGGCCCTTAACACATTCAATGTGTTATGAAGACAATATGACCCGTGCTTGTCTGTCTTCTCGTGCGATTTCTAGGAATTCATGTGTCTCTAATTCTATTCTTATCAATGAGGTCTGGATTTTGCAGGAATATAAAGATCTTTTCTTTTATTAGTGAGGCGTTTTATCAGTGATAAATTCTAAAAATGGTCTGAGCATGGCCTATCTATAGGTTATCCTGGGATAAGGTTCAGATGTGGCTATTTTAATATGTCACAATAAAAGAAGCAGATCGCTTCATTGTGGGCTTGTAGTTCCTATAAATAGATAAATAAAATATCTCCTACGCAATAAAAACATTAAAATTGATATATGTGTTTGTGTGTGTGTGTTAACACGATAGCAACCACAATTGTGCTTCTTTTACCCCAAAAGATGGCCTACAATATTCTTATATCAAACAATTGGATAGTTTGTTAACCGCTAAAGTAACGTTGGTCCACTAGGAGGGAGTGGTTTAGCCTGGAACCAAATGACAAGTTTTCCCATACTGGGATTTTTGTTTGCTTATTTGCTACTCAATTTTGTGTTGTAAAAATATCCAAAATAGGCCCATTAGAAGTGGGAGATTACTTTTGAATCAAATTATTAATACTCATATTGCTGGTATTTTCTACTGTATACAAAAAATGTATGCAGTACAATTGGGTGTTTACATCAAGTGCTCACAAAGCTAAATGTGCACCAGTATGGCATATTTTTTACTGATTGTAAAGTATTAATAATTTTGATAAAATCTTTTTTATTTAAATACAAGCTGCACCAAGACAAATGAAAACGTTAGGTATGCAGTAGTCAAAGCAGGAACTACAGAAAGAAGTAACTAAAGAAATATAAATTACCTCCATACTCATCCATATTCACAGCTGAACTAGGTGCAGTAGCAACTGCATTATACTTAACCATCAGTAATGAGAATAAAAAAATCCTAATCTGTTCTGATTTCATCTTTGCGCTACAAAGTATCGGTAACAGGCCACAATAAATCCTGGCTCAAGTTGAAGAAGATTCACAGTCATTTCACCATTCTCAGCACATTGGGAAAACCCATACATTTTCTCTGGATCCCTGATCCCAGATGTATAGCTGGCAATGAGGCAGTGGGCAAAGCTGCAAGAATGGAGTTGTCTTCGCTACAAATTTATGAACAAGAAGTTGTCTAGTGTTAGGGAACCTGGCAGTCAAAGTACTGGTAAACAAAGTGTTAGTTTTCATACTTGGCCAACCCTCATGCGCGAATGCCCGTGGACACCTTCATGTGACACTTTTTTGTAACGCTAGGTCCACCTGATAAACCTATGTAAAGTAATATTATGTACTCTATAATAAGTCATCTTTTTCGTGCATGACCACTGCGCCTGCACGAACGCCACTGCGCCTGCACGAATGCCACTGCGCCTGCGTGAACACCACTGCGCATGCGCGAACACCAGCAGACACTCTTTTGTGACACATACAGTCTTCTTTTTTGTACATGACCACTGGACATGGGCGAGTGCCACTGTGCATGCGCGAACACCACTACACATGCACGAACGCGAGCAGACACTTTTTTGTAATGTTTTTTTCCAGTTTATTGGTGGCTAAAGCATATTTATGCTAAAAAACAAAACAAAAATAAAAAAAAAAGACGTCAAAACTTAGCTCAGCAGAAGAGTTTGCAGCCAATCCATGCAGACCGAAATACCTCGCACAAAAAAATTAAGAACCATTAAGCCCAGAACTAAACCATGGGGAAGTGCTATCAGAGGTAATAAGAGAGAAGAGGTGGTTTTGACAAGGATGAGAGTAGGCCATACGTACCTGACTCATGTCCATATCATAACAAAAGATCCTCATCCTATGTATGAAGCCTGCCAGAACCCTCTCAATATCCAGCACATAGAAGATTGCTCTATATTCAATAGATACTTTAGATTTCCTAATACGGGACAAACTATATCAGAGCTCTTTGAGGACTCGCCAGATCAGATGAAAAAATTGGTGGAAGTATTAAAGATTACCAGCCTGTATGATAAAATATAATTTATAATATAAAAGTAAGAAGAAATTAATCAATAAAATAGCGGAATAGTCAGAAGGGTTCCACATACGCATAGTTAAAGACCAAACCACTGAACGTGCGGAATAACCGTGCAGTTGATTCCCCACAACATAAAAACTATGTCATCCTTATATATTTATCAAATACAAACTCACAGAGAACAGTAACACCTCAGTCTGCAGAATTTGAAGCTCTACTGACAAGAACGTTTTCAATTTCAAATAGTTTAAAGATTAGAGTAAATCCCGCTTGTAAGATTATAGGATCTAACTACTTATCTAGATTCTAAACAGACTCCGAGCGAAGGCCTGCTGATCGTGGATGTTAAGGCATGTACAATCCTTGGGTAAGGTCAGGAGTACGATTCTTACTAGGGGTGATGGCTTTTCTTTCGGGGAAACAAAGAAAAGCATCAGGCCTATCCTGGCTAGTAAAGGGTGATTACCTGTAGAATGCCCAGTCCAACAATCTGTGTTTTTCATAAGTATACGTTAACATTTAAATAAAAGTAATAACAGACACAAAAAGCCAATTTTTGAAGAAGCTCCTATACTACATTTTATTGGTTTTTGACTTTTTTAAAAATTATTTTATCAATTCTCTCCCTCTCTCTTTCTTTTTTTTTTTTTTTTTTTTTTTAATATTTCTTACTTGTCTACCAATACTGTTCTTTAGTTTTATAAAGGTAAAGTTTACATAAATAATTTAACATATTTCTTATATATAAATGTCTAATTTTTTGTATGATGTAAGTTTTTACAAAATATCTTATAAGCAGGAGCTAACCGGCTGCTTATCAATCTTTTGAAAATCATGTCACCAAATTTATGATCCAACCTACCTTAATAGTTCCATTCATTTAAATTATTATCAGCATTCATTTATATATATATATATATATATATATATATATATATATATATATATATATATACATATATATATACATATATATATATATATATACATATATATATATATATATATATATATATATATATATATATATATATATATATATATATTTCTTTATTAAACATCTTAAAATTCATTAGAACTCATCGAAATTGATTATTTTTTTTGGGAAATTTCTAAATTAATATGAAACTATGTTTAAGGAACTGGAATGAATTGTCAAAAGATTGATATGTATGCTGTGTTTATAGCACCCCAATACATTTGGGCAGCTGACTATATTTTTTAAATAAGAAATTTCCTCCTTTCTAGTATATAAGTTTAATAATTATTTTCTCTATGTTTGTTGGTTTATTTATAATTATAACATATTTATTCTTTAGAACAACAAATAAATGATATAAGGTTTATGTATATCTACCTTGTCCAGCACCAGTCACCAAAACCTTCTTGTTTTTGAAACTTATTTCCATCTTGAATTGGCTCTTTCAGCTGGCTCTATTGAAATAGGCAAGCTACTGCTCTGTTATCACTTGTAGCTTCATCTTGCCCTTGAACTCACATATTCCACAGAGAAATTATCCATTATAGCCAAATTTTCTACCCTCCTCTCATTTTTTTAAATGATTTATTGTTTTTTATTCTTATCATTAGAAATAATATTATGCTACATCAATATTGTGGATTAAATATTGAATTTAAGCAGCAAACAGTTGATTCATAAATTTCAATAATACAAAAAAAAAAAAAAAAAAAAAAAAAAAAAAGAATAAATAAATAAAGGAAAAAATATTGCAAGATAAGAACCAAAATGATTGCTTATTTTTACCAATTAGCATTATTAAAATAGAAAATATATAAATTAGTGCAATTCATATTGAGAAGGAAACGAAATAGTGCGCACCTCAATTCAGCAGCACATCCCTGAGGAAGGTGGCTAATGTAACCCGCTTTCCACAAGAATTTTCTTAAAATAACCTATATACATTTAGAGTAAACATTAATACTTTTCCTCTTTTATATTTGTAATGAATGATGATGTAGATAAAGCAGTACACCATTAGTTCAATTCGACTAGTTTATTTGCTATCTTTTGCCTGACATGTTTTGTGTCGCACCTCTTCAGGGGCTTTCCTTATCACGAAGTCCTCTCGTCATTTATACTAGCTTGAATCAGGTGTAATACTTATATATATATATATATATATATATATATATATATATATATATATATATATATATATATATATATATTTAACAACAGGGGACATATTTTGAACCTACTGGATAGGGTCAATGAAGGTACAAAGAAATTTTTCCAAAATTCTGTCATGAGTGCAACTTGAATAGCTACAGTCGTTCAGACGGTGCTAATAAAAATCATAAGCACAGTATACCATTATTTGATGCACTAAGGATAAAAAGCACCCTCACACTAGTTGTAATAGTGCGGAAAAATTGGGATAAGTAGAGGCATTGTTAATAAATACATTTACACGTTTTCTTCATAAATTAATATATTTCAATAAATAATGCAATAAATAACTTAAATATATTTACAAGAGATGTACATATTTCCTTAAGATGGCCGTTGAATCGAATTATTTTTATATATTATGCTTTTTCAGAACATATTCAGGCTCTTATTTGTGCAAGTGTATGCAGTGCAGTCAGGAGGGTTCCCATTGCGGGCTTTCTCGTAGGCGATGATGTACGACTCGAACCTAGGATGGTCGACGTATATCTTCATCTTGTCCAGTGTCCTGAAATTGTATAAGAAAATTAATAAACAATAAAAAGTTCATCACGCAGGACCTGCATGACTAAGCACATTACACTGAAAAATTGTTAGTTTATCATGCAACCTCATGAATGTCCTTAAAGTAACCTATGTAAATTAAAAATAAGCATAAATAGTTTTGTTACTTTATATTTTTAATCAACAACTGGACCAATTACTAATTTTAGCGCGGTTCCTCCCTCCCTCCATAGAGAGGAAACCCGCTTATAAGATTGACCTTGTAACGCAATCCAGAAGTGCCGACTAGAAAATTTTATTTTTTAGAACCCACAGGTCAAAAAAATAATGTTGTTTTCGTATGTATCTTTATAGTCTAATCAAATATCTAATATATAAAATTCTTGCTACATAGTGTTTGCAACAAACTCCTTTGAAACGACTTGACCTATTTTTATGAAATTTTTTGTGCGTAGTCAGTAGGCCTGAGAATAGGATGTAAGCTATTTCCATACCTCTCTTTTTTCTCCCCACAGAGAGGGAAGAAACACACTAATATACTAATATTCCATATTATATTCCAAAGAAATATAATATGTAGAATAATGACATATAATAAAATAAACAAGAAATCTTAAATCTATTTATTATAAATTGATCACATACATTAAGAACTGAGCCCTCTTAATCTTCTGAACTTGTAATTATTTAATTTAGTTCTTTTTGACTATTTAAATCGCATATTTCCATCGCTTTTAATCTCTTGACTAATCGCTAAATAATCTATCTCAAAACAGAATACTTGAATTGATTATTTTAATAATCCTTCTTAAATTGTTGATATATGAGAAGATATAGTCGTCGGGGTTTCGGTCTTCTTCATTCAATAAAAAACAACATTTTATAGTTAAAATGTGTTTATTTATGCCAACCTTTTGGTTTCATATACGAGCCAGAATTCTTCACGACTGTAAAAACAGATATAAACCGAAATGACCCCAGCCTCGACACGGTCTAAGGTGAATCAACCTAAAAGCAACTCATTCCAAAAGATGTTTATTTATGTATTTAAATTTTAACATCCATTTATTATTAACTACGAATTTTAGGACGGGTTATCTATAAGGGTTATGCCTTTTCTTTTTTCGAAAGAAAACCCACCAACCCTAGTGGGAATCGAACCCACGACCTTTGGCACGGAGTGTTAAGTGCCCACGCCTTAACCCTCACGGCCACCGGGTCTCCAAAGGATGTTTACACGGCGATCTATAATTTAATTTAAATTTTAACGTCCATTTATTATTAACTATGAATTTTAGGACGGGTTATCTATAGGTTACCACCCTTTTCTAGCCAGGATAGGGGTGATGCCTTTTCTTTTTTCGAAAGAAAAGGCATCACCTCCCAAAGTGGGAATCGAACCCACGACCTTTGGCACGGAGTGTTAAGAGTTCACGCCTTAACCCTCACGGCTACCGGGTCTCCGACGATCTATAAGAACCTATGGTAACACCGTTGCTATGACAACTGGAATGGTTATGACGACATGTAAACAGATGTAGTTATCGCGAGTGTACCATATCACCCAGGATGCGTTCAAAGACAAAAGAAAATGAGGTCGAGAGACACATCATAATGAGGTATTATGACATTGAAAGGCGAATCGGTAAAGGGTCATATGGTGTCGTTTATATGGCTTTCAAGAAATCCAACAGTCAACCGGTTGCTCTGAAGAAAATATATGACGCTTTTAAGAGCAGCGAAGACGCTCAAAGGACTTATAGAGAAGTTGTGTATCTTAAAGCGTTTCGAGGCCATCCTAATATCATCCAGATTCTGGATGTTCATAAGTCTTCTAATAACAGAGATTTGTATCTGGTTTTCGAGTTTATGGAAATAGACTTGCAGAAATATTTACTCGAAGGAAACAAGATGAGAGAGAATCAGATAAGGCATATTATGTATCAGCTTTTGAGGGCTTTGAAATACATACATTCAGGCAATGTTGTGCATAGGGACGTCAAGCCATCGAACATTCTTTTGAATTCCGATTGCGTTTGCAAACTGGCGGACTTCGGCTTGGCGAGATCGTTGAACGAATGCAACAGACCGGATCCAGGAGGCGGTAAGCTGACGGAATACGTCGCGACGCGATGGTACAGAGCGCCGGAGATACTGATGGGCGCTAGGAGGTACCACAAGGTGGTCGATACCTGGAGTCTTGGTTGCGTGCTAGCAGAGATGGTTACCGGCAGACCGATATTCCCTGGTAGCTCTTCCTTGAACCAGCTGGAGCTCATAGGATGGACCTTGAAGACCTGCAGGGAAGAGATGGAGACAGCGATGGCCTATCTTGGCTGCAAGGTGAGACTCATTCTGCCATCTTGGCCGAAATGGCCGCTCAAAGAGAGGCTGTCTTCTGCGAGTTCTGAATGCATAGATCTTGCAGCTAGGATGCTGGAATTGGACCCCTTCAAGAGATTGACTGCAGCCGACGCACTCAGACACCCGTACATCTTCAGGTACAGGGGAAGGGAACCAGTTCTCAATAGACCAATCCTCCCTAAATATCCGGATTCGAAACAGTTGACCATCCACGACTACAGGACTGCGCTCTATAACTACGACAGAAGTCGTCAACAGTACTACCAACCTTCTTGCTTTCTAAAGAGGAACGTCAGGACGTCCAAACCATCCACAGATCCTGAACACAATCCGAGAAGACTTCATCCAATAAACTCACGACAATCGACAGCAAAAACTTCTGGAGAAATAATAAGTTGCCGAGGTTACAACCAGTTGAAATTTAGATAATACCACGAATTTTATAACAACAATGCTTTGTTTACGTTTTTATAATAAAGTGTTTTTATTATTAGATTTTTTTTCATCTATCCGGTGTTTTCTGCTTAAAAATATTTAATTTACATAGAAGGCGTGGTGACAGAAATGTGTACTCTGAGCATAAGGTAGTGGGGTTTCGTGATTTTTTTCCTCAGCCCCCTAACGGACTACAGATTCAATACTTACACGAAAACTTCTAAATTTAGTAAGCATTAAATCAATGCAAATGAAGTGGAGGTTCATTCAGGGATAAATTGAACAATTGGCTTCCTTTTGTCAAAAAATGTGGTATGTAGTTTTGTTACTTTCAAATACCTTGTGTCAAGAAATTAAAAATTATTAATTTTTTATTGGCCAAACTGTTGGAATGCATTGTCCAGTCCGGAAGGAATAAAAAGGAACGGAAAGAAATGATTGGAAAAGTTTTTCATTTGGGAGATATGTCACATTTCGTGTTTAATAAATTTCCATTGATTTATCTTTTACATGAAGTTGTTAGCACTAAAATATTTGCTAAAATATTTGAAAATTTGAAATTTGCCGAATTTGCAATTGGACTTTTATGAACTTGGGCAGTGGATCCATCTACTGTCTAACAGCACTGCTGCTGTTTGCAGGTCAGCAATCCATCAGGAACCATGAATCTATTTGCAAGCGGAACGTCTTCCAATGCAATAGGTCGGTCGTATTTAAATCGCGTGGAGGTTTACAAATATGTTGAATGAATCCTGTGAGGAATCAGGATTGGCTGAAGAAGATATTCGTCCAAAATCCCGAACCTCTTGTTAACTTGGAGCTGCTACTGATTGTGTGTGCACGGCATAAGGATTAACATGAGGCCAAGTATGCGAATTGGGGTTGTTAAATATTCCATTCCGTGTGAATGTGGCTTTGTCTGTTCACAAAATGTTGCGGCCGAATTGAGGATTAACATTTTTCCTCTCGCAATGTTTTGCACAATTTTTAGTTTTATTTCAAATTTTATTTGAAAACATTTCAAATTATGTGCAAATTCTGGATTAAAATTATTCAACTACCCTGAAATCTTTCTGAATTCTCCGCTCAAAATTTTTAGTCAAAACTGGGTGCCAAATTCATCATGTAAAACATAAATCAATGAAAAATTGAAAAACATGAAATGTAACAGATCTCTCAAATGAAAAACTTTTCCAATCGTTTCATTCAGTTATATTTATTGCTTCCGGAATGGACAATGGATACCCACAGTTTGGCCATTCACTGCTTCCGGAATGGACAATGGATACCCACAGATTGGCCATTAAAAAGTGGATAATTTTTAATTTCCTCACATAAGGTATTTGAAAGTAACAAAACTACATTTCACATTTTTTTGGCAAAAGGGAGCCAATCGTTCAATTTATCCCCGAATAAATCTCCACTTTATTTTCATAGATTTAATGCTTACTAAATGTAGAAGTTTTCCTGTAAGTATTGAATCTGTAGTCCGTTAGGGGGCTGAGGAAAAAAATCGCGAAAATACTCTGATTCATTGATAAAAACAGAAGTACGTTATTGGACGTCCAGAAAGTATCTTTTAATAATGATTTTAGTGAATTAAATTACTGTCTTTTTAAAGGAAATTTTGTCTATTTTATGATAGGATAATTAGAATTTAATTATCTTGAACATTTTTTGAGAAAACCTTTCTTATTCATTAAAAATCATGACTACGTTAAAAAAAAAAACAGAAAATTGGGCATAGCTCCTTTTCCTTTCGGAATCGGGCCATACTTGAAATTAACTTTTTCGTTGGGAATCACCCTGTATATATAGTATACTAAAGTTTACAAACTATTTACATGTACATAATTGTCTGAGCATTTTAAAAAAAAACTGAAATAAAAATGGTTCTTATGTAATGTTTGGTAGATTGATCTCAGACCGAGACATTGGTGGTTAAAATTCAAACATGTTGGTTTCGATCTTCTGAATGGTTTTGACTATGTTTTCCTCAATCTTTAATCATTAAAACAAAGAAAGTAAATGAGAAACGTGTCTGTATTAGAATTGTTATCCAATTTCTTCCAAAAATCAGCGAATTCAGGAGGTGGAGTGAGCAATTTCTGCTTAGTTTGCAGTAGTGCTTTTTTTTCGACAATTCGACAAATGTGGCTCTTACCGAAAAATGGACCAAATGTGGTATTTTTATTTGTCGCCGTGGCAATATGGCATTTGACAGGCTGTGATAATAACATAGCTAAACTATGATTAATACGGAGACGGGCAGAATTAATGAAAATGTGCTCCATAGAACGGATTGTAAATTATAAGTTATCTTGTAGTTGGCAGGAAACAAGTTGTGTGTTAAGATTAACAAACAATATTGTAATATGATCCAATTTTTTCAAATAATATATTAACAACTGGGAAGGTCTATAAAAAATATAGTTAGTTACACCTAACATCAATTATTTTATTTTAAGTTTAACACCTCTTTAATAAGAACTGTGAGGCCCGGTAGCCGTGAGCGTTAAGGCGTGAGCACTTATCACTCTGTGCCAAAGGTCGTGGGCTCGATTCCCACTAGGGTTGGTAGCTTCTCTTTCGAAAAAAGAAAAGGCATCAGCCCTATCCTGGCTAGAAAAGGGTGGTAACCTGTAGATAACCCGTCCTAAAATTCGTAGTTAATAATAAGAACTGAATAACGTTTAAGAAGTCGTTCTTAATAGCTAGCATTAACATTTAAAATTCCTTAATTAATAACGTCCCATCATTTATTTATTTAATTTAAATTTTAGTGTCCATTATAATTAAATCAGAATTTTAGGACGGGTTATCTATAGGTTACCACCCATTTCTAGCCAGGATGGGGCTGATGCCTACTCTTTTTTCAATAGAAAAAACCACCACCCCATAGTGGGAATCGAACCCAAGACCTTTGGCACGGAGTGGTATGTGCTGACGCCTTAACACTCACGGCCACCGTCCCATCATTTAATTAAACTGGCACTTCAGGTTTTGCGCCCTTTTTGATACCATTTGAAGAGCCAACAACTTATTACACCAGTAATAAAACCAAAGACGAACCTTCACCTGGAATGGGTATGTCAAGACTGAGATTTCTACCTGTGGAGCCAATCAGCAGGCAAGGGGGTAAGTTCAAAGACGAACCTTCACCTGCAATGGGCATGTCAAGACTGAGATTTCTACCTGTGGAGCCAATCAGCAGGCAAGGGGGTAAGTTCAAAGACGAACCTTCACCTGGAATGGGTATGTCAAGACTGAGATTTCTACCTGTGGAGCCAATCAGCAGGCAAGGGGGTAAGTTCAAAGACGAACCTTCACCTGGAATGGTTATGTCAAGACTGAGATTTCTACCTGTGGAGCCAATCAGCAGGCAAGGGGGTAAGTTCAAAGACGAACCTTCACCTGGAATGGTTATGTCAAGACTGAGATTTCTACCTGTGGAGCCAATCAGCAGGCAAGGGGGTAAGTTCAAAGACGAACCTTCACCTGGAATGGTTATGTCAAGACTGAGATTTCTACCTGTGGAGCCAATCAGCAGGCAAGGGGGTAAGTTCAAAGACGAACCTTCACCTGGAATGGTTATGTCAAGACTGAGATTTCTACCTGTGGAGCCAATCAGCAGGCAAGGGGGTAAGTTCAAAGACGAACCTTCACCTGGAATGGTTATGTCAAGACTGAGATTTCTACCTGTGGAGCCAATCAGCAGGCAAGGGGGTAAGTTCAAAGACGAACCTTCACGTGGAATGGGTATGTCAAGACTGAGATTTCTACCTGTGGAGCCAATCAGCAGGCAAGGGGGTAAGTTCAAAGACGAACCTTCACCTGGAATGGTTATGTCAAGACTGAGATTTCTACCTGTGGAGCCAATCAGCAGGCAAGGGGGTAAGTTCAAAGACGAACCTTCACCTGGAATGGGTATGTCAAGACTGAGATTTCTACCTGTGGAGCCAATCAGCAGGCAAGGGGGTAAGTTCAAAGACGAACCTTCACCTGGAATGGGTATGTCAAGACTGAGATTTCTACCTGTGGAGCCAATCAGCAGGCAAGGGGGTAAGTTCAAAGACGAACCTTCACCTGCAATGGGTATGTCAAGACTGAGATTTCTACCTGTGGAGCCAATCAGCAGGCAAGGGGGTAAGTTCAAAGACGAACCTTCACCTGGAATGGTTATGTCAAGACTGAGATTTCTACCTGTGGAGCCAATCAGCAGGCAAGGGGGTAAGTTCAAAGACGAACCTTCACCTGGAATGGGTATGTCAAGACTGAGATTTCTACCTGTGGAGCCAATCAGCAGGCAAGGGGGTAAGTTCAAAGACGAACCTTCACCTGGAATGGGTATGTCAAGACTGAGATTTCTACCTGTGGAGCCAATCAGCAGGCAAGGGGGTAAGTTCAAAGACGAACCTTCACCTGGAATGGGTATGTCAAGACTGAGATTTCTACCTGTGGAGCCAATCAGCAGGCAAGGGGGTAAGTTCAAAGACGAACCTTCACCTGGAATGGGTATGTCAAGACTGAGATTTCTACCTGTGGAGCCAATCAGCAGGCAAGGGGGTAAGTTCAAAGACGAACCTTCACCTGGAATGGGTATGTCAAGACTGAGATTTCTACCTGTGGAGCCAATCAGCAGGCAAGGGGGTAAGTTCAAAGACGAACCTTCACCTGCAATGGGTATGTCAAGACTGAGATTTCTACCTGTGGAGCCAATCAGCAGGGTAAGTTTATATATTTGTCTGTTCGCGTTCTACCATCTGCTAAACTGACACGATATTGATGAAATTTGGCCAAAAAATATTTCGTCACAAACGAACCAAGTTGTTTAACCAGCAAAATCCACCTACAAGTACACTGTAGTTTTATTTTGTTTTCAGCGAAATTCGTTTAAAAAAATCCTAGTGGATACAAATCGGTTTGCGTTGATATGTTTCCAGGTAGGTACTCATTTTATTGGTTCATTGGCTGGGAGAATCGTATACAACCTCTTTCAAGGTGACATCTTTAACCGTATTTGTTGAAAGTGGGAACAAATAGAATTTGAATTTCGTGTACTCTAAAAAAAAAAAACAAATGGAGTGGGCGATTTCTTCACAAGTTTGACATTTATTATATTACAGTAGAACCTCTCATATTCGACCTTCCCATAACCGACCCCTCCCGATATCCGACCGTCTTTGATTCACCGTAATAAACAACAGTTGAGAAGAAATCGACTCGGATGAAGACGAAACCACCAGTGACGACGCAGTGAGTCCTTCTGCTGCTAAGGACACCTTGGACAAAGTGCTCAAATACATCGAGCAACATCAAACATTGCAACCCCAATGGATGAATTGTGGGCAAAAAAGTGGAGGGCCACTTCTGCAAAGTAAAGATTAACAAAATTAAAACAAAAATCCATAACTGAATTCTTTAAATAATGTTTGCTTAAATTTTGTTCATCTTTTCAAAAGAGAAAATGTTTTAAATATATATATCAACAGTTTCACAATTACAATAAGTTGTATTACAGTATTCACTGTATATTATAGCTATTTTTATAACATTGAAAGGTGTTTTTTTGTTTCTCCCGATATCCGACCTTTTGGCCGTTCCGACCATGGTCCGGTCCCGTCTTGGTCGGATATAAGAGGTTCTACTGTATATACTTTCGTTACATTACGAGGAAGTATTAAAACAAAATTAATCAACAGATATGAGTAGGACCACACCCGAGTTTTTTTTTTTTTTTTTTTTTTTTTTTTTTTTTTTTTTTAACGGCGCATCAACTATTTGGCTATTAGCGCCGAGATATTTCGGATATAAGTACTGTTTCGTTTTTCCTTTGAACGAGTTAACTCGGCCGATGAAAATTGTACAGATATTTAATGCCGGATATTCAATCACCTGTAAAGGTATTTCCTTGATTGATATTGATATTAACTATTATTATCCTAGACTACAGTTTTGTACTACTTTTGGCTAGTTTGTGTTGTTTTCTCCGCCTGCTTTTGTAATGTTATAAATTATAATTAATATCTTGTTTTTTTTTAAAACATTGTTTTTGTTTAATCGGTAATAAAATGGTTTTAAAAAAAATATTTATATTATTTTCGGTACAGTTTTTTAAAATACCAATTAAGGGGTTAAAGGACTTTTTATACGCCAAATATTTTGATAACGGTTGCTTAGTAAGCTGAAGTTGATCATTCGAAGGTCTAATATATTTTCCACAAAAAATACTCAGGTATAAATTACGATAGGTCAAGTTCAGTCGGTAAACCCGTAATTGAAGTTTTCAATATTTCACGGAATATAGGCACTTTATTGGAAACAAGGCATGACACAGTTCTTGTGGTTCGGACTGACTAATATTATACTCTTAAAACAGGCTACACACGGCCAGGCAGGCCTGTCATTTAGGCGTGAACAATCCGCCTGAACGCCGGTGGGTCTGTCAGTTAAGACCGTTAAGGCGGCCAAAATATATACACGTTCAGGCAACCGGCGTTCACGCGGACCTGAATCATGTGTAGCCTGCTTAACTTTTACTTGAAACTTAACATCTGTTGTTTGCTTACCATGAAATAAAGCTGGAGTACAAAGATGGCGTCTTGTGTGACGCAATCTGGCAGGCTATCCTCTCTAGACAGTACTCGGACTCCATGACCTGACGGAGAGTGTGGAGAATGCCGACAGGTCTGACGGGCATCGGGATCTCCCGCTTCTTCCTTCCTGCAGCTGTGGTGGTGGTCTGTGCGAGGACGGGGATCGGGAGAAGGAGTAGCAGAGGAAGCAGAAGTGGGAGGAGGAGGAGAGGAGCAAGAAGCAGAGGCAGGAGGAGTGGGAGGAACAACGGGATGAGAGCAAGCTTCGCTAGCTTGAACAGCTTCACGGCGAACAGGAGCTTCGTAAGGAGCAGGATAAGGAGGATGGGCAACTTCAGAAGGAGGATGATGGCAATGCCGATAGTCTTAACCTTCACGATCAGCAGCTTCAGAAGCGCGAGGATACCTATCGAAGTCAGAGTGTCGGGTCCCGATTTGTGCGGCCGTACCCTGGTTTGGGTGTAATATCCTTCCGCCGACGGCTCCGAGACTTCTATCACTTCATGATGATGGTACTCCGATGGGTAGTGTCTAGCTTCATCTGCACCCTCGCAAAGCACTCCATGGAGGAGACTCAAAGCCAACAGGTAGACCAACAACATCTGAAACAATACGAAATAATAGGTTCAATTCAAAGCTTAAATAAGGTCATGCTTACACAATCTCATGGCTTGACCCTCTCACTAATGGTTAGTAATAAATACTCGTTCACACGTTAGTGGACAAGTAGTGTCCAGTACGTTCCGTTCAGTAATGAATACAACCGTCCATTACCATGAAGACAAAACGTCCGACGTTGTCACTTAGTAGACAAGCGTTATGTACGGTTCGGCTAGTAATACCTTATTTACACGAGCTAAGGACTTGTTACCTATTCACTGGTACCTACTTGTTTCTTTTTATGTGAGAACTGACAAATATTAGTAAACACCGCAAGTACAAGTGAATAGGAACGTATTCTATTTACTAAGCGACAAGTAAGCTCCTCCACCATCATTCAACTACGCAGTTGTCCGAATCGTATGAACACCCTAACAAGTGTTTAATGACAAGTTAGTTAGTGGACGGATCGTACTAGAGTATTTGTCACCTGTCATGGGATTCAGTTAAAATATTTTCCTCATGTACATCCAAACTAAAATGTTTAAGTTTTGGTTACGTTTGGAGTTAAGGAAGGAGGATTAGAATAAAATATTTTATTAAAAAACATGTAAAGTTTTGGGAACTTCATATATTTTCCTTAATGTCTCTAAAACAATTGCGTACCGGTTCGAAAGCTTCTCTACAGTGAAATACCTACTATTCCAAACTAATTTTCATTTTGGGAATTCAAAACGATTAATTCTGTTGGAACTTGTTCCAGAAGTTTGATATTCATCTAATCTAAGATAGATATATTTTGGTTCCATTTGGAATTATGGAAGTACTAGAAATAATGTATTACATTTTTTTTTTTTTTTACACCGAATCGACATACTAGGAAGGATCAGGTAAACATTTTTTTTTTTTTTTTTTTTTTTTTTTTTTTTTTTTTAATTTAAATATGTTTATTGAATAAAAGACAACGATTACAATTACACGTGTGTACCTCTATACCACACAAACACTCTATTTCTAGGATTAACACACTGCAGTGAAAATAAAGTCTATCAATTATTTGTAAGGGAAAAATGTCACAAAAACCCTGACTTATACTACTAACTACTAAGATACATCATATAATGTTAATATAAAATTAACGATAACTAAAATAATTAATGATAAATAATACTTAATTACAATGATAATGATAATAATTATTTGAAGAGATATTACACTGATAAGTAATAGGAGAGGTAATAATAATAGATAATAATAGTAATAATATTAATAATAATTACTAGACATAAAACTAATTGAGCAAACTAAATTCATTAAAGACTGATATGAGATAATAGGAGCAGAGATCAGGCAGTATACTAGATATTATACCACCTAGAGCTTACATATTTACTTTTCAGTAGTCCTGTTCATAAGGATGTGGTTAGTACGTTTGTGCACGTATCTTTTACTTGATGTTTTGGTGTAGTTACCTATTTCTTTTATCAGTGGATTCCTGCTTTCCCTACATCTTTGAAAGAAACTATACGTAAGTTTATATATATATAGGTAAACATTGGGAGGGTCAACATTAGTTGTAATAGAGACCGATTTTTTCTTTTTTTTTTTTCAACCCCCAACGAAAATAACCAAAGAAAGGGCTCGAGAACCGACGAGTCGGAACCTGGAGCTGGGAGTAGTAACGCCTTATTCTACCCGTGGGTAATGGAAGGGACGAAGCTAGAAAAACTGTATGTAAAGCCAAAGAGAAATGAAATATGGAAGATTTTTTTTTTTTTTTTTTTTCAAACCCCCCACGAAAATAACCAAAGAAAGTGCTCGAGAACCGACGAGTCGGGAACTGGAGTCGGGAGAAAATACGCCTTGTTCTACCCGTGTGCAATAGAAGGGACGAAGCTAGAAAAAGTGGAAATAAATCCCAAGTGAATAAATTTTTGAAGAAATAGAGGGACACGGGGAGGGACCGTTCCGGACGTGGAAGAAGAAAAGTCTCCTGCTCTATATATAGAAAAGGAAGTACCTGACTGCCCTGCCGAGAACTTAGTGCTGAAGTGGATCTTCATTTGCCATCGAAGAGACTTCTTCCAAATAACTAAGGTTTTTCGGATTGACATTTCTGCTCAAGGCTGATGGATATAAACTATATATTCTCACTGTACCCTTTATTTAAAACTAAATCATTCATAGAATATAGCAACCTCAATAACGATCTTCATCCATAGTTCTGAATATGTTGTAAAATAAGTCCGACTTGGAGGAACTGCGTCACCTTAGCGAGTTTTCGTTATTATGCCTACCCTCATTTTGACAGCTTGAGATAGAAACAGTTAATGGTTTGTTTTGAATTATCGTAACAAATTTAAACACCCGCTCCAATGACATCTCGAAGAAGAGCGAGATTTTATGCACCAAGCGGAATTTATTCAATCCACTTCCTCGCTCAATTTCAAGGTAAACTCTATAACAAACATTTTTCCCAATTACATAACTTGTTCTACTCGAATATTTATTTTACTGTTAAATTCAATTAAAAAAAACAATAGCCAAAATACCATAAAATTGTTTATGTAGGCCATTTAGATAGCTCTAATCTTTTATAGAAATTCATTATTTTAATTTTTTTTCCCCCTTAATATCATATTATTTTCATTTAACTGAAAAATGTACTGAGAATATTGTCAGGATGTATATATTTTCCTTTGTGATGTATATAGAACAGTGGAGAACCGGTAGGCGTGAGTGTTAAGGCGTGAGCTCTTAACACTCCGTGCCAAAGAGTCGTGGGTTCGATTCCCACTAGGGGTGGTGGCTTTTCTTTAGAAGAAAGAAAAGGCATCAGCCCTATCCTGGCTAGGAAAGGGTGGTAACCTATAGATAACCCGTCCTAAAATTCGTAGTTAATAATAAATGGATGTTAAAATTTAAATAAATATAGAACAGTTATTATTTTTGTTCCTAAGTAGATTTGTCGATTTCGGCTTCAATTCCAGAACTGTTTATTTTTGTGTTGAATGGAATAAATTATCCTAATTACTACTGCCATAAGAAAGAATACTGATAACACAGCTAATCAATGCAGATGCCGATGTGTTGCTCTTTCATCTTTAAAGACAGCATCGTGTCTAATCATTAGTATATTCATTATGCTTTTATAATAATTGAAGGGGTCAGGGCATAATAGTGCCAAACAAAACATAACTGTGGCTGCTATATGCTAGATATTATGTTGGACTATCAGTTGAAATGGTTAGGTGCAACAAGATTAAGTAGCATACAGAGCTTGTAGTAATATTTTAGTAGGATTTACATCATAGACTGATAGTCCCACATAATATCCAACATATAGCAGCTACAGTTAACTCATTATTATAGCCAACAAGATTAAGTAGCATACAGAGCTTGTAGTAATATTTTAGTAGGATTTGCATCATAGACTGGTAGTCCCACATAATATCCAACATATAGCAGCTACAGTTAACTCATTATTATAGCCAACAAGATTAAGTAGCATACAGAGCTTGTAGTAATATTTTAGTAGGATTTGCATCATAGACTGGTAGTCCCACATAATATCCAACATATAGCAGCTACAGTTAACTCATTATTATAGCCAACAAGATTAAGTA
Organism: Gonocerus acuteangulatus; assembly: GCA_946811695.1. NCBI lineage: Eukaryota > Metazoa > Arthropoda > Insecta > Hemiptera > Coreidae > Gonocerus > Gonocerus acuteangulatus. The sequence goes on from OX328126.1 coordinate 3,852,406, forward strand.
GCATACAGAGCTTGTAGTAATATTTTAGTAGGATTTACATCATAGACTGATAGTCCCACATAATATCCAACATATAGCAGCTACAGTTAACTCATTATTATAGCCAACAAGATTAAGTAGCATACAGAGCTTGTAGTAATATTTTAGTAGGATTTGCATCATAGACTGGTAGTCCCACATAATATCCAACATATAGCAGCTACAGTTAACTCATTATTATAGCCAACAAGATTAAGTAGCATACAGAGCTTGTAGTAATATTTTAGTAGGATTTGCATCATAGACTGGTAGTCCCACATAGTATCCAACATATAGCAGCTACAGTTAACTCATTATTATAGCCAACAAGATTAAGTAGCATACAGAGCTTGTAGTAATATTTTAGTAGGATTTGCATCATAGACTGGTAGTCCCACATAGTATCCAACATATAGCAGCTACAGTTAACTCATTATTATAGCCAACAAGATTAAGTAGCATACAGAGCTTGTAGTAATATTTTAGTAGGATTTGCATCATAGACTGGTAGTCCCACATAGTATCCAACATATAGCAGCTACAGTTAACTCATTATTATAGCCAACAAGATTAAGTAGCATACAGAGCTTGTAGTAATATTTTAGTAGGATTTACATCATAGACTGGTAGTCCCACATAATATCCAACATATAGCAGCTACAGTTAACTCATTATTATAGCCAACAAGATTAAGTAGCATACAGAGCTTGTAGTAATATTTTAGTAGGATTTACATCATAGACTGATAGTCCCACATAATATCCAACATATAGCAGCTACAGTTAACTCATTATTATAGCCAACAAGATTAAGTAGCATACAGAGCTTGTAGTCATATTTTAGTAGGATTTACATCATAGACTGGTAGTCCCACATAGTATCCAACATATAGCAGCTACAGTTAACTCATTATTATAGCCAACAAGATTAAGTAGCATACAGAGCTTGTAGTCATATTTTAGTAGGATTTGCATCATAGACTGGTAGTCCCACATAGTATCCAACATATAGCAGCTACAGTTAACTCATTATTATAGCCAACAAGATTAAGTAGCATACAGAGCTTGTAGTAATATTTTAGTAGGATTTACATCATAGACTGATAGTCCCACATAATATCCAACATATAGCAGCTACAGTTAACTCATTATTATAGCCAACAAGATTAAGTAGCATAAAGAGCTTGTAGTAATATTTTAGTAGGATTTGCATCATAGACTGATAGTCCCACATAATATCCAACATATAGCAGCTACAGTTAAGTTTTGGTAAAAAGTTTGCTTGGCACTGTTCAACTGGCAATTCAATTTATCTAGTGAAATTCTAGAAAGATCACCGCTGAATCGAGTACGCATGCTCTGAGTCTCAGAGCATGCGTACTCGATTCAGCGGTGATCTTTCTAGAATTTCACTAGATAAATTGAATTGCCAGTTGAACAGTGCCAAGCAAACTTTTTACCAAAACTTAACTGTAGCTGCTATATGTTAGGTATTATGCGGGACTATCAGTCTATGATGCAAATGCTACTAAAATATTACTACAAGCTCTGTATGCTACTTAATCTTGTTGCACCTAACCATTTCAACTGATAGTCCTACATAATATCCAACATATAGCAGCCACAGTTATGTTTTGTTTGGCACTATTATGCCCTGACCCCTTCAATTATTATAAAAGAATAATGAATATACTAATGATTAGACACGATGCTGTCTTTAAAGATGAAAGAGCAACAAATCGGCATCTGCATTGATTAGCTGTGTTATCAGTATTCTTTCGGACTCGGGGTAAACAAAACATCTAGGCGCTAATAACCTAGACGTTAAACGCCTTAAAAAAAAAATCACCTTCAATAACTTTCGTAATATCGTCTTAATACGAGTAAATTCATAATTTATTTGCGAATTTTATTGTGAATAAATTTTTATTCACAAATTATAATGTGAATAAATTTTTATTCGTATATTTTAATGTGATTTTTTTTGTAATCACTTGTTTTTTTGTAAATATTCACATTTTTGTGATTATTTACAATTTTTTCTGTGAATTTATTTGTATTCGCAGAAAAATTTGCGAATAAAATTTTATTTGTATTTTTATATTTAATATATGTGAATACGAATATATGAAGTACGAATTTATTTATATTCGTATTCACAAATATATGAAGTAGGAATAAATTCGTATTTTTATTTATAAATAAAATTATGCCCATCTCTGCTCTGAGGGTAACAGGCTGGAAAAAGTCTGGGCAAAAAACGAGTCTTGTGCAAGATATTTGGACTAATATCCTGAACCCCTACAATGGAGCTAGATGTATAATGTCTAACTTTTATTATTGTTATTAGGAGGCCCGGTGGCCGTGGGCTTTAAGGCCTGAGCACATAACACTCCGTGCCAAAGCGTCGTGGGTTCGATTCCCACTAGGGGTGGTGGGTTTTTGTTTTAAAAAAAGAAAAGGGTGGTAACCTATAGGTAGCCCGTCCTAAAATTCGTAGTTAATAATAAATGGATGTTAAAATTTAATAAATAAATATTTATTATTAATCATTCATTATAAAATGGAATGGGATTTTTATAAAATGTCGCACTTGAAATCTGTTTTCCCGGATATAACCTCTCCGGTTTTCCCGTTTCCCTAGGACAAGATGTTCCTCCGCCTGGAGGTTTGTGTGCCGAGTGTTGTTAAGGAAACACACGGGATGCTCTATTTGTATGAAACAATGGGATATAAGAGTCTTGGGCGTTGCTGAGTCACTCACACTCTGCCAGAAATCAAGGCTGTGTTCCTAGGCTTCATAAACACTAAAGCACTAAATATTGCTGGAGATATGCTCATATATATATATATATATATATATATATATATATATATATATATATATATATATATATATGTGGCCAGTCAATAAGTTGGTGCACATTAAAAGCATGCATGGGCTTTGCTATGATTCACTACTAAACCAATAACATTTCCAACATACTCACCTACGCTTCACTAATGTATTAGTCAGTACAACACCAATTGAAGTGATCATGAGACGCATATCGAACGTCCTGTTCTACACTTTTCTTTCCGTGAGGCGAATTTGCCAGCTCTACAGAGATAAAAATTAATAGTGTAAATTGTGAACATACGAACACTGTAAGGACTGTCTAGGGAACATACGAACACTGTAAGGACTGTCTAGGGAACATACGAACACTGTAAGGACTGTCTAGGGAACATACGAACACTGTAAGGACTGTCTAGGGAACATACGAACACTGTAAGGACTGTCTAGGGAACATACGAACACTGTAAGGACTGTCTAGGGAACATACAAACACTGTAAGGACTGTCTAGGGAACATACGAACACTGTAAGGACTGTCTAGGGAACATACGAACACTGTAAGGACTGTCTAGGGAACATACGAACACTGTAAGGACTGTCTAGGGAACATACGAACACTGTAAGGACTGTCTAGGGAACATACGAACACTGTAAGGACTGTCTAGGGAGGTCTAAAAATTTAAAATTCTAATTTTTTATTTATTTATTTTATTTTTATAATAGCTGATACCCGACATGCCGTGTAATATTTCAATAACGGCTGTTTCTTGTTCGAAATTTCATGCCGATTCTAAAAATTTGGCCTTTATTTACGATATATTGATCAGAAATCCCTAAAGCAAAGTTTTTCTTTAAAAAAAAAAACAGTAGTTTTTAAAATAGACAAAAGTTTGAATAGCTCTGCTACATGTTGAGATAGAGAGCTCATTTCTGCGTGACTGAACTACAAATGGGATGCAGAATAAACCCCTAAAGTTATGACATCTCAACGCAGGACATCCTGTATATTTGTTTAATTATTACTGGATATGTTTGTGTATAATTGTACTGAGCGAATCTCGTTAGATGTGGAAGCTTAGAAATAAATTAATTATCATGGAGAGAAATCGTATATATCAAAGAAAATATTTAATTTATATACATATATATATATATATATATATATATATATATATATATATATATATATATTGAAGGTTTTAAGATTGCTGATGTAAAGCCGGATTAACAAGACACAAGCTAAGCCGTTGAAGGTTTGAAGCTGTTATAATCCATGAAATGATGACACCCGTGAAGCTATTTCCTCTTTATATCTCTCCTTTAGATAGATCCTTTATTTCTTTTTATACACTTGTTTTTAGACCTTTCGAATATCCTGGGTCCTTTGAAGACCGTTATAGCGGCACCGGGGTACTTCAGTATGAATGGACCATTCAAAATGAACTAAGTATGCAAAATAATATTCTAATGAGGGGTTAAATAAGTCTGTATATTATAAGCTTATTTTCAGCATGAAATGTCTATCCGTGAACTGTTAATTCTATAGATTTACTGGCTGAATACCCGTGATTCGTCACGGCAGGTGAGTAGTTATTTCATTCCGTTAAAGAATGTATCATAAAAATTAACGTTACTAGATAATTTTTGCAGTTTATTATAGCATGGTTCCCGTCATACTATATGTTATTCATCAATTGATAAGTAATCAAAGTATGTATAATGTTTCTTGACATTGGGGCGCACCGGACCAGTGTTAACAAACAGATAACCTAGAGATAATCCGTTATCTATAGGTTAACAGTAACATCAGTTTAGCCAGTACACGTTAAAATTCGTTGTCAATAATAAATGTACGTTAAAATTTATGTTTCTCACATGTCATTTTGAAACACCCTTTATATTTGCTAGCATTACCAAGAAGTGTTCTGACTGGGGATGCTGATGGGTGAGGAGGCTGTGCAAGGGTTCGGGATATTACTACCTCGGATAGACCATCACGAGGTGTAGCGTAAACTCTACGAGGTACAAAATCACAGTTTATTTCTAGAAATTCAAGGTCTGCCATCATAGTTGAAATGAACCGCAAATAAAAATAATATTATGAAATACATACAGTACGGTAACAGCTAACCTGTTATCGTACTTTAAACCCCTCTAAAAATACTTAAACATTTGAATATAAAAAAAAAACTTTCTTAGCGAGTGTTTACGTTCTAAAGGGAGTGTCCATGCGAAATTTCAAATTTTTCTGTCAAGTGGTTTGGGCTGGGCGATGATAGGTCAGTGAATGAGTGGCTGAGTGATATTAGACAAATATATAGTAGATTTATACCACTTAAATACGTCCTACCATCATGGACGTATATGCAGCCCCCCCCCCCACGTTTTGTTTTAATCAGTAATAGATCGCCAGGCATCGACCGAAATTATTTTAGATCAGACTGTAAGATTCAAGATAGACGAGAATCATACCTTGGAGACCCAGTGGCCGTGAGGGTTAAGGCGTGAGCACTTAGCACTTCGTGCCAAAGGTCGTGGGTTCGATTCCCACTAGGGGCGGTGGCTTTTCTTTAGAAAAAAGTAAAGGCATCTCCCCTATCCTGGCTAGAAAAGGGTGGTAACCTATAGATAACCCGTCCTAAAATTCGTCGTTAGTAATAAATAGACGTTAAAATTAAATTATTAAATCATACCTTATTAGTTCAAAAAGAAAATAAATCCATTTATTAAAAGTGTATTCCATATTTCCGTAGAAATTATAATATCCAAAATTGGGAGGTAATTGGTATTATTTTTGGTGCAAGAGGTTTCATGCCTTTATTTGGCTTCTCGCCCGTGCTTTCCAAACGAGCACCGTAAAGATTATCGCTAGAATTTCATGAGCCCTCTTTGCAGTATCGAAAAGATTATCTGAAAATAATTACAGGACACGTGAAAATACAGCTCTTTATCATTCTTTATAGCGCTTGGATGGCAACTTGTAGATCACCCGGCTCTAAGTGTCCAAAAATTTAGCCAAAATTCTATTTATATTTCTGGACTCCAGAGTTCAAAGGGTCTAAGTAACAAACTCAATGTTTTGAGGAAAATTGAGTCAAAGTTGAACATATCGTCCCTACCATGTCAAACTATCGAGTATACAAATCAGAGCAAACTAGAGAACCAACATATTCTATCCATTGACCAAGTAATATATTGAAAAATAGTCTTATTCCTTACTTTATTTAAAGCATTAAAGGCTATTCTAAAGGGGTTTGCTACAAGCCGTATCCTCCACAATTCAAGAATCTGAAAACGAGATTTTTCATATTCGATAGTTTTCCTTAGTTGTTTATTATCGATAATACATAATAGGTACATCATCCGGTTTATGATTAATATGCAAAAGAATTGGAGAATCCGAACATAGACCCCTTATGGTCCTTCTGGACATAATATTACAAAAGTGACAATACTCAAGAGAACACAAGCTATATGACAGCATGGGCGTATATAAGAGGGTGCTCCAGCCCCCCCCCCCCCGAAATTTTGATTTGATGGTAAAAATGTGTCATAAAACCATTAAAAATAAATGACCAAATTCATAAAAAATATTTTATTTTAGGTGTAGTATCGTTTTCGTTGGCTACAACTATTCCATGTTTTAAATTGTTAGTATTCCATACCCCTATTTTTGTATACATTTTTTCATATTATATTAGATTTTGATATTATATTAATGCTATTGGTTCTTAAATCCAGTTCAGCTGATGGGCCTTGCCCAAGCCTTTATGTAAATATTAAATAATTCTTAGAGAAATGTACATCTTAAAGGAAATATATATTTATTTTATTGATTCATTCATACCCCGGAAATGATCCCAGCCCCCTATCCCCGGATATGATGCCAGCCCCCTACCCCCGGAAATGATCCCAGCCCCTACCCCCGGAAATGATCCCAGCCCCCTACCGCCGGAAATGATCCCAGCCCCCTACCCCCGGAAATGATCCCAGCCCCCTACCGCCGGAAATGATCCCAGCCCCCTACCCCCGGAAATGATCCCAGCCTCCTACCCCCGGAAATGATCCCAGCCCCCTACCCCCGGAAATGATCCCAGCCCCCTACCCCCGGAAATGATCCCAGCCCCCTACCCCCGGAAATTATCCCAGCCCCCTATCCCCGGAAATGATCCCAGCCCCCTATCCCCGGAAATGATCCCAGCCCCCTACACCTGGAAATGATCCGAGCCCCCTACCCGAAATTGTTTCCTATATACGCCCATGGGTGGCTGCAACTGTCAAGAAAATCACTTGGATCTCTTTATCGTCCACAAGATTACGGTGTTCACAACCCAGTCCTGTATCTAAGGGTGCGTTTACACCTGACACTTCTCGCAGGAAATATATGCCAGGTGTCGGATAGATATTCTCTTGAAGGTTTACATACTGACAGAAATAGCTAGACATTTATGTCATGGATATGTATAGGACAGCTCTGGATTTGTTCTAATTAGCAATAATTAGAAGGCTAATCATAGGTCATGCCGCAAATAATCAGTATTTACATCTGTTGGTATAGAAGTGTCGACAATACAGCCAGTAGCCAAGATATTTATCTCTGACATTAAATTCTTCTCTTTACAATCAGAGTTTACACCTGATGGTATAGAAGTGTCGACACTTATAGCTCGTCATAGAAATATATATCTCAGACAGAAATTGTTTGCAATTTTCATAAGTCACATTTCCTGTCTGACATAAATTTACTGTAATAACTATCAGGTTTAAACCCACCCTAACTCGTTTTTATGAAAAGTTTCACTTAGACCCACAGACTTCTGGGACCCACATTTATCATTAACATTGTAGAACAATTACAATAATTTCCAATGTACCTCTCCGACGTACGTTTTTTTTTTTCCTTTATGTTGTCTTTTTATTCAGAATTGCTCAATACTCCTTTTTAACTAAACGAAAAAAGCTACTGCCGTGGGCGGAAGAAAGATGAAATAACTTCTCTACAAAACCACTTCCTGAAGAAACTCTGACAATGGGGAGTCACATGTTTTGGGGCGATTGAAGGGATCGATTTTTTTGTTGTTCTTCTTGAGGAAAGAAACAATAAGAAGAAGAACCCAAATCATGAAGTAGAATAGTGTTATTCCTACATAAAATCCTACAATAGTTTGCAATAAAACTTATAAATTTCCTTTAAAAAAAAAAAAAAAAATGTCCATGAATAAGATAAAACCTCGGATCGTTTCCCATGTATATTTTCATGCTGAAAATATTGCATAGATTTTTTCACATTCATATTTAGTCAATAGCTCGGAAATTTCGGAAATAAATGAATGTTAAAAACAAAATTTGGTGAAGATGTTAAAATAATAACTCAATATGTTGGGTTTATCGCTCATTTGCCAAATTTTATTCGCTTGAATAATAATAACCGCATGAAATGATTTTTTTTAAGTTTATGAACTAATAATAATCTACAATTTTAACCACTATGCTTTTTTAAGAGCATACTTTCTTTTTTTAATGGATTAGAGCGATCACAATGGTATGAAACTTTAAATTAATGTACTTTTCTAGAATGACCTAAGGTGAAAATTAACAGTAATGTTGATACAAATTTAATAATTATACTAATAATTAATATTGTTATTAGATTATTTAATTCAATTAATTATTAATTTTTGATAAGCTCAATTACCACCAGCCACCTTAATATTTAACGACAAGAAATATGAATAATGGGTTATGTTCTTGAAGCTACTAATTTCAGGCGCCAAGTTTCAAGGTGAAGTTTTTCTTTTATCACAGATCCCAATAATCCCTTTAGATTTGCTCATTACATTCAAAGATTTGCAATTTCAGATTCAATATATAATTTATTTTAAAAAATTTACAGTTTTTTATTTATTTATTTACTTGGAGAGCTTCACATCAAGAATGATCTCCTCAAAAGAATAACAAAACAAAATAATAAGACATATAGTAAAGCTATAGTTTATGAATTTATTGTTCATGATTTGAAAATTAAATAGAATCCAATGATAGGTGATAAAATAGGGATTTAAACATTATAATAATCGGTTTAATAATATGATGTCCAACCGTAAAACAAAAAAAAAATAAATATTAAATACAAAAAAATAATAATAAATAAAAAATGAACAAAATAAGACAAATAATAATAAAAATGAATAATATATATATCAATCACTTGTCTGTTTGTTCCTTATACAAATCCACACCGTTTGATCGATTTTGGCCCAACATGGAACATTGGTAGGTCTTGATACGATGAGTGTCATAGGCTAGGTCAAAAACGTCTACCAGCTGTCTGTCTGTATGTTTGGTCCTTATACAAATCCACACAGTTCGACTGATTTTGATCAAACTTGGTACACATGTAGGGCGATTTGGGGGGAGTCATAGGCTAGGTAAAAATCGTCTAGGACTCACAGTTTGGAGATCACGGTTTCGAAAATACGAATCAAAATAGTTACAGATTTGCGTTATTAGATGATAATATGGATTCTAATTTTTTTTTTTTTTCTAGATAGAGAAAGTAGGTGTAGCATGGCACGCCGGGTAACAGCTAGTGAATAAAAAAAATTATTGATATTGTAAAATTTTCAGCGTTAAAACAGGATAACGTCTGTTGGGTCTTCTAGTAAATTATAGATTTTTTTGGAAAATCTGACTATTTTTCTTAGCTGAAACCAAACTATTCGCTGACTTTTTATCTTCTCAACGGCTAACTTTTTGCATTTCACTATAAAATATTATTTTATGTTGGACTAGTCTCCCCCTATAAGGAACTGTGGAAATTTTAAAATTTAAAAAAATAAATAAAAAAAAATCTTAAAGTCCGATACCTGGATATTTGTACTGTATAAGTTGTAGTTAGATGCCGACGCCTTGGCACAGACTGAAGTAAGTTTTTCCGGGACAACCCTTATGTAGTTACTGTCGGAAAACAGCGAAGAAAGCCGATTGGTCGAAATCCGACCAATCAGAGCAGCCCTTTTGTCTAGAGTTTTCCTCCTGAAAGGGGGGGGGGAGGGGGTTCACTCTCGCTGTACCCCCCCCCCCCCCCCCCCGAAAAGGAGTTTTCATTTCATTCAACTCCCTCTCTGTCTTATTTCTATTTGATGATTCCAACCAGTCCGGTTTCTCCTTCATCCTTTTCATCTCCTTGTTCTACTTCTTCTAGCGAGGATGGTCCGGCCACGTTTGTTCTTCAACAATTCATCAAACGAATGGAACGCCTTTTTCCTTAAACAGAAAAAAAAGTGAAAGAAAGATGATTCTTTGAGGCAGTTTTTAATTCCATGCGACGCACTGTGGGACCAAACGACATATTGTGTTCCAAAAACGTCTCCAGTCTCCAAATCTTAACCGATTTCTATGCATTTTTTAAAAAAATGAAAGATAACAACAACATTGTATACTCTCATTTTGTTTTATATTTCCCTAGTTCATTATTTATTTAAATTTGATCGTCCATTATTAACCAGTTATATATATATTTTTGAAGCTAATGGAATGCTCTACAACTCTATAGATGGCATACATCCGGTCAAAAGGAGAAAAAATGTGTGTTTTTCCAAAATAACAGAAATTCAAGAGCGGATATTTTGAAAACTAAAACTATTTCGAAAAACGTTATTAAGTTGAACTTGTAGCATACTTAATCAGCTGTCATTTGTTATAGAATGGTCATGTCAAGGGTGGCAACCTGTATATAGCCCTGCGCTAATAGCCCAAATAGTTGATGTGCCGTTAAAAAAAAAAAAAAAAAAAAAAAAAAAAAAAAAAAAAAAAAAAAAATCATGTCGCTGGGTTTCCGAGATATAAGTGAAAACCCTAAAAATGGGTGAAAACCCCCCTTCTAAACCTCGCCTCCCCCCGGCACAAAGGCTACGGGTGAGGAATTTAGATATTTTCACCTCCCAGAGATTGGCAGAATCGTATTCATTAATTCGAATCCGAATTTGATTTACAGCACCTTGACGTGTCAATCCGAATACAAATACATTCGTATTCAAAAGTGTGAATTCGAATAGATTCATATTTGCAAGTGTGTGAAACCTTGGCAGAAATAAACTTAATTTAACTATGAAATGTAGTTTTTATTGAATCAAAAGACGGAATTGTGATTTCTTAAGATTCTCACGTACACAAAAGTGTCAACACCACACAGCAACATCACATTGAAACATCACACAGCAACATCATATTGAAACACCACACAGCAACATCACATTGAAACATCACATGAATGAGAGTGAGGATTTATACGGTAATATTTACACGTTTTTGTAATTCGGCGAACGCTTAAAGTTTGGAAGTTGAATTTAATATATGGGTTTTGTGGTCTTTTAATTTAATATAGAGTCTTTTGTAGGCCCTAAATGAGATCATAAGGCTGTATCTGTTGAATAAGTTTATTTATAATTCAAATTAAAATAATTCAATTCTAATAAATTAAATTTTCCCAACTCGAAAGCCGGGGGGGGGGGAGAACTTTTGGCAGACGAGAAACCGGGAAATTTACAAACGGTTGATTTTGGTTAAAAAAAAAAAAAATCAAATAGAGAGTACAGAACATAAAATTCTACCTCAATAAAAAAAATCTTGTGGGGAATTAAGGTTAGCTCGACCCCCTCTATTTACTAGACTATGTATTATGTTGAAGGAAATGCAACACTCTACAGCCCCGGTTGTAGTCACCCTTAACCCAGACTATTTCAAATTATCGACCACTTGTTTATTAGTTTTTAGCAGCCGCATTCAACCTGACGCACAATAACCTTCCACTCCACTAAATGTCAAAACTCGCCCGCCAAGCTCGCGGCAAATCTATTATTTTCGAACCACGCCCTGCAACTCGCTAATTAGTAAATTACTGATTGATTACTTGCGCGGGTAATGAATCAGCTGTTGTGCAGTACCTCGTGTTTATCTGAAGCATTCCTTTGTGCTCCCCGAAATCAGTGCATTGTGGTGAATTGGACACGGAGACTTTTAATTATTATCGTCAGATGCGTATTATTTATTTTATTTTAATAAAGAAGGCTATTTTTTATAATTTTGTTTATTTATCATCTGGCCTGTGACAAGTTGTTCCCCTTCATCCTGCCTTCCCTACCTCCTACAGTCCTGACCTATTAAGACAGGATTCAGAAGCCAGACATTCTCAGTAGAAACTATTCTTCCCAAAAGGTTTTCCGAATCACCTTCCTATTACTTGCATATTCTCCCCTTCATGAGATTCCTCACTATTTACTCAGACAACAGTAACATCCTCTCAGTCCTTTCTATACACAACCCAAACAGTCTGACCTACGCTAACTGTATTTTTACTGTCACTTCCCTCCATCACTTAATATGGTTTTTTTCACTGTTAACAACAACAAAAGTTGTCTGCAAACGTTATTTCTATCCATCTTATATATATATATATATATATATATATATATATATATATATATATATATATTCTTTTTATCCTAGGAGGCATGGGGTCATTAATGCCTCCTAAGATAAAAAAGAATTTTGATATTTTGGGACATCTATAAGAATAAATAATATATATATATATATGTGATATGCTGATTATTGCATATATATATATATATATATATATATATATATATATATATATATATGTGATATGCTGATTATTGCATGAGACTTGCAGACAAAAATAAACTCCCTTCTTGCAGGGTTACTGTAAGGAGGAAACAAATAAAAAAAATATATATATATGTATATATATATATATATATATATATATATATATATATATATATATATATATATATATGTGTGTGTGTGTATTGGAACGTGTAGCACAAAATAAACGGCCTCTTTGCAGGGTTACTGCAGAGAGGAAACTAATAAAAAATAATAATAATAATAATAATAATATATATATATATATATATATATATATATATATATATATATATATATATATATATATATATATAGGTAGTTGTTAATAGCTTATTAAGTCTTCAATAGTTTTGTATTTTAATTACATATTTGTCGGGAAAACGTTTCGGCTATTCCACTATTGGCCCTTACTTAACAGTTTCATAGTCTCCCCCTCTACATTCTCGAGGAGATTGGGTATTAGCGCGGTTCCTCCCTCCCCCATAGGGAGGAACCCCGCTTATAAGGTTGATACAATGAAACAATCCGGAAGTGCCGACAAGAAAATTTCGCGTTTCAGAACCCCTAGAGACCGAAAATAACGGTGGTTCAAATTTGTATATATATATATATATATGTATATATTTATATATATATATATATATATATATTTGTCTGTTCGCTCTCTAGCTCGAAGACGAATGGTCCGATTTTGATGAAATTTGGTACAAAAATCAGTCGTCCAATATGAAAGATCAAGTTCGTTAACCAGCAAAATCCGCCCACTGGAAGATGGAGTTTGTGGCGAAATTCGCGCAGAAAAAATCGTAACGCTTACGTTTTTGAGTTCATAAGCTTGTAAGTACTCGTTTTATATGCTTCTTGGGCTAGGAAAACGAATGAAACCATTTTCAAGGCGATAGCTTTAACCGTTTTCTAGAAAATTGGAAAAATAGTTTTTGAATACCGTTTTTAATTTGGGTACTTAGAATCATGGGATTCAGTTGAAACATTTTCTGCATGTTCTACTTTCATTAAAACTAATATGTTGAAATTTTGGTTACGTTTGGAGTTAAGGAAGGGTTAGAATAAAATATTTTATTAACAGACATAAAAAGTTTTGGTAACTTTGTATATTTTCCTTAATATCTCGAAAAAGGTTAAGAATTTGGTAAACGAAAGAATACCATTAGAAAGCTTACTAAATGCTCTACAAAAAAGGTTCTGATGAAAGTTTTGATTAGGCGATTTCAATCGGAGAAATAAGTGCTTAAAACATTAAAGTAATTGATTTTGCTTATTCGAACTGTTCTTTTTGTCTGTTTTTATTCCTTGTTATTTTTTAATTGCTTATAGTTGGATAATGTATTTTACAATAAAACAGATTAGGCAAAATAAGAAAAACAATTCATTGTTAGAAATATAGCTTGCCAAGAGAAAAAGATTCGTTGACGTCTTTTGAATATTTTCAATTGCCTTTATGCTGTTGGTTTTTTTATTTTATTTTTTAATTGATTTTATCTGTAGAATTATTACTATAGTAAAAGAACACAGGAATGTGTGAAAATATTTGATATTTTCCAATTCATTGAAACGTATGAAATGAAGTATCGGTAGAAGAGGATTCTAGGGTCTTGTGGACCTGACCCCAGGTATAGCCAGCCATAAAACCCTTTGAACAAAGGCCGAGGAAAATATTATCTGTTTCTATTCTATGCTTTTAAAATGAGAATATGGATATGAACAGGAACCGGGGTCTCCCGTGGTCTACTGGCTAGCGCCATGGATTCATAAGCGGGAGATGGTGGGTTCGATTCCCAACCTCCGGCAGGAATTTTATCATCCCACGGCTCGCTGGTGAAATTCCTCGCTACACCCTGGATGTCGGCACTAATGACCTAGATGTAGATGTGCCGTAAAAAAAAAAAAAAAAAAAAAAAAAAAAAAAAAAAAAAAAAAAAAAAAAAAAAAAAAAACTGGAACCGCGCTAAGATGACGCAGTTCCTGCGAGTCGGACTTTTTTTTCCAATATTTTTGACTCGGTACTTGGAAATATCAAGAAATGCTTTAGCACAAACCATAGAAACCAAAGAGTTTTGCTGCACAACGAGTAAGGAACGAGTTTTGAAACACACTGAGCTATGGAACGAATCAGTTCTGCAACAAACCCCTATTTTTTATAGCTAAAAACTATATGAAATAACAAGTTTTGCTCCAACCCCATAACATATGTTGGAAGAGCATTAAAATATCTTTTAAAATCCGCTGTCATCTCATTAAATAATAATAATAATAACCTCCTCAAATATAGGTTAATAAATCCATAAATGTCAACATAACGCTCTTCAAAATTATTAATGTTTCTCATAATCACTTAAATTTGAACATTTGAGCAGTTTTTTACATACTGCCTTGAAATTAACGCTTCGAAGAGTTCCTACATTGGAAAGAATTTGATACATCCCTTTTCAGTGACCAGCAATAATTAGCTCACATATTTATATCCCACTTTCTCTGGTAGTGTCTTCCCATTTCCTTTCAAATCTTTCACCTTGCTTGTCACTAACAAAGTCGAGGAATAAGAATAGAACCGAGCTAAGATAATGCAGTTCCTGCTAGTCGGACTTTTTAGTTTTAAAGAGAGCATGCTCACCATACGTTGCTAGGACGATAGCAGAACAGCTGTTACCGTACTGTATATATTTCATAGTATTATTTTTAATTGCAACTATGATGGCAGACCTTGAATTACTAGAAATAAACTGTGATTTTGTCCCTCATAGAGTTTACGCTATGATAGACAAAATCACCATTTTAATTGTGTTCACTTTAACTTGTCCCCCATAGAGTTTTCCTGGTGATGGTCCATCCGAGGTAATTATATCCCTAAACCTTGCATAGCCTTGGAGTTGAGGAAGCTTTAAACAAAAATAAATTTTGTCGTTAAGCGGTCCCTATGGAGGGAGGGATGAAACCCGCTAAAAAGGGGTTCAAACATTCGTTTACCTAACAGTGGCGCAAAAATCGTCCAGCTAAATAGTAGAAGAGGCTGTCCGCTGGCAGCGCTGTGCAAGTAGCTTTTGCTCACAAATTACAGTAAGTATACTTCTCACTTATTTGACACTGTACGCGATAGTCAAAAATGTTGATTGTAGAAAATCCATAAAAGATTCTTAAAAAAATAATTCCATTATTTTTAACAGCTTACAGGTGTTTCCGGGTCAGTGATAAAACCGAGCGGGACACCAGGACAAGAGCAGAATACCGGGACTGTCCCGGTCACCCCCCCCCCTTTACACGCCCATGATATCTATTGAACACATGACAGACTCCACTATATAAGTCCTTGGGTGTATTAACGTCAACCCCGGGAAGATCCTTGAATCCATTAGCTTTAATCCTAGCTGGTTCTCCTTCCTGCTGGGTCAAGGCGATGAGAAGCAAATGGTTGCAGGATTTGCATGTCGTAGACTTCTTGTCGTCTTTACTATAGTCAAACACTTCATGACAATCCTAGTGCCTACGGCAGTAGCCTCGTTGAACGCTCTGGTTCTTGTAGATCACCGAAGTTAAGCAACGTCGGACGTGGCCAGTACCTGAATGGGTGACCGACCACGTGCTGTTGGCATTATAATTGGATAGCAATCTGTAGACATCCCGGCATTAATAGCTAAATAGTTAAACAATAAAAAAAATAAAAATCCTAGTACTAGAGGAAGTACTTATGTCCACCAAACATTCCTTAAATATCGTTCCGTAGAAAATTTAGTAGTTTTTTTTTGATTTAGTAGTTCTAAATCAAAGCTTGAAAGAAGTAAATTCCGCTTATAAACTGTCAGTTTCCTGTTGTGGCGCCTAAGATCTTGCTGCTCTTTAAAATTACATTTTTAACAAAAGATTAAGACAAAACATTATAAAATGTTTCTAATCAAGCTTTTCGAATGACACTAGGAACAAGGAAATTAAATCGCTAAGATGTCGCAGTTCCCGTAAGTCGAACATTTTTTTATTGACAACGCATGAGACAACGTGTGGCAGCTAGCGAGACGTAAACGCTAACCTAGCCAGTGTAACCTCCTCCTGCCATTAACCATACACGCCCACCGTCAGTGTTGCCAAATTTTTTTTTTTTTTTTTTTTTTTTTTCTTTCTTTTTTTTTTTTTTTTTTTTTTTTTTTTTTTTTTTTTTTTTTTTTTTTTTTTTTTTTTTTACGGCGCATCTACATCTTGGCCATTAGCGCCGTGTTGCCAAAATAACATACAAATTAATAATTGTACAGGGAGTACACTGCAAAGCACAACACTGCGTCACAAGACCTGTGCAGACCAGTGTGTTAATGGCGTCTACCTGTGCATGTGCTCTCCTGGTGTTCCAAGACCTGTGCAGACCAGTGTGTTAATGGCGTCTACCTGTGCATGTGCTCTCCTGGCGTCACAAGACCTGTGCAGACCAGTGTGTTAATGGCGTCTACCTGTGCATGTGCTCTCCTGGCGTCACAAGACCAGTGCAGACCAGTGTGTTAATGGCGTCTACCTGTGCATGTGCTCTCGTGGTGTTTCAAGACCTGTGCAGACCAGTGTGTTAATGGCGTCTACCTGTGCATGTGCTCTCGTGGTGTTTCAAGACCAGTGCAGACCAGTGTGTTAATGGCGTCTACCTGTGCATGTGCTCGCCTGGTGTTTCAAGACCTGTGCAGACCAGTGTGTTAATGGCGTCTACCTGTGCATGTGCTCTCCTGGTGTTCCAAGACCTGTGCAGACCAGTGTGTTAATGGCGTCTACCTGTGCATGTGCTCTCCTGGTGTTTCAAGTTTTTTTTATCAGACATTATTTATTCATTTTTTATTATTACCTTGAAGAACGTTTTATTTTTGTTATCAGTTTTTTTAATAATTTCTCTTTATTATCTTTTCATTTCGTCAGCACAGTGTTATCTTGTTTGTTTTTCGAAGCATTATAGTGACTTTTATTTGACAAGTTTTATTATTTTGTTATCCTGCTACCCGTACACTAAAAACGCAAGGAATCAGCGCCCCTAGTGGTGGAATCAACAACCAATGCCCAACTTCTATTAAAACGATTTAGTTTATTTTTTTTTTGTGATTAAGCAAACAAAGTTGTATATGATGATTAGATTACAATCTAAGGTTCCCTCCTCCCTCTACAGGGAAACCTGCTGATGATTAGATTACAATCTAAGGTTCCCTCCTTCCTCTACAGGGAAACCTGCTGATGATGTATATGATGATTAGATTACAATCTAAGGTTCCCTCCTCCCTCTACAGGGAAACCTGCTGATGATGTTCATCGTCTCACGCAATCCGGAACAGCAGATGAGAATTGTGCCTAAAATACCGGGGGTTCAAATTTGTATTCATATACAGGACCCCCAAAAAAGGGAAGATGGGTAGAGGGGGTGGGGGATCAAATATATAATATTTAATACAAAAAAATGTTGAAAGGAAAAAAAATGAATTTTTCAGTACATTCAAAACTATGTTTTTAAAATCTGGGGATAAGCTACCGCCTTCAATTTACCCGATCAACTTTAAACTTTAACTCCAGCTTCCTAAAGACACGCACGAAGATATTTTTCGATTTTTTGAATTATAATTGTTTAGGGATCACACATCCAGCTGAACGATAAATCACTATATAAATCATATGGTGAGAGAAAAAAACAAGAGAGTGCAGTGGATCAAAATTCAAGACCATCTTTTAAGAAAAGACTATTTTATTCCTTCTCACACTCTTTCAGTTCCATTATGAGTGAGTAGGAGAAGAAAACTATCCTGGCGCGGGAGGAGGGAGAGAGGGCCGGCCAGTAACAAACCACAATTTCAAACCTAAGTATGTGAGTCCAACAACCATCACATCCACCCCCACCATTAAGCTCAACCCCCTTAAATTTTTGTTTTCAATTAATATTTTTCAATGTTTCACTCAAATACAGTCCACAATCATTTAATTTTAGAACCACCCTAAGCAAGTTTCAGGTTTGGAGTAAAATTCAATCCAATTTATAGATTGAATTACCTATCCTGTACAGCACTCGTGCCATCCTTCCTGTCTTAATCCCCTACATAGGCCTGTACAGCACTCGTGCCATCCTTCCTGTCTTAATCCCCTACATAGGCCTGTACAGCACTCGTGCCATCCTTCCTGTCTTAATCCCCTACATAGGCCTGTACAGCACTCGTGTCATCCTTCCCGTCTTAATCCCCTACATAGGCCTGTACAGCACTCGTGCCATCCTTCCTGTCTTAATCCCCTACATAGGCCTGTACAGCACTCGTGTCATCCTTCCTGTCTTAATCCCCTACATAGGCCTGTACAGCACTCGTGCCATCCTTCCTGTCTTAATCCCCTACATAGGCCTGTACAGCACTCGTGTCATCCTTCCCGTCTTAATCCCCTACATAGGCCTGTACAATAATTTATAGATTGAATTACCTATCCTGTACAGCACTCGTGTCATCCTTCCTGTCTTAATCCCCTACATAGGCCTGTACAATAATTTATAGATTGAATTACCTAGCCTGTACAGCACTCGTGTCATCCTTCCCGTCTTAATCCCCTACATAGGCCTGTACAATAATTTATAGATTGAATTACCTATCATGTACAGCACTCGTGTCATCCTTCCCGTCTTAATCCCCTACATAGGCCTGTACAATAATTTATAGATTGAATAACCTATCATGTACAGCACTCGTGTCATCCTTCCCGTCTTAATCCCCTACATAGACCTGTACAATAATTTATAGATTGAATTACCTATCATGTACAGCACTCGTGTCATCCTTCCCGTCTTAATCCCCTACATAGGCCTGTACAGCACTCGTGTCATCCTTCCCGTCTTAATCCCCTACATAGGCCTGTACAATAATTTATAGATTGAATTACCTATCATGTACAGCACTCGTGTCATCCTTCCCGTCTTAACCCCCTACATAGGCCTGTACAATAATTTATAGATTGAATTACCTATCATGTACAGCACTCGTGTCATCCTTCCCGTCTTAATCCCCTACATAGGCCTGTACAATAATTTATAGATTGAATTACCTATCATGTACAGCACTCGTGTCATCCTTCCCGTCTTAATCCCCTACATAGGCCTGTACAGCACTCGTGTCATCCTTCCCGTCTTAATCCCCTACATAGGCCTGTACAATAATTTATAGATTGAATTACCTATCATGTACAGCACTCGTGTCATCCTTCCCGTCTTAATCCCCTACATAGACCTGTACAATAATTTATAGATTGAATTACCTATCCTGTACAGCACTCGTGTCATCCTTCCCGTCTTAATCCCCTACATAGGCCTGTACAATAATTTATAGATTGAATTACCTATCATGTACAGCACTCGTGTCATCCTTCCCGACTTAATCCCCTACATAGACATGTACAATAATTTATAGATTGAATCACCTATCCTGTACAGCACTCGTGTCATCCTTCCCGTCTTAATCCCCTACATAGGCCTGTACAATAATTTATAGATTGAATTACCTATCATGTACAGCACTCGTGTCATCCTTCCCGTCTTAATCCCCTACATAGGCCTGTACAATAATTTATAGATTGAATTACCTATCATGTACAGCACTCGTGTCATCCTTCCCGTCTTAATCCCCTACATAGGCCTGTACAACACTCGTGTCATCCTTCCCGTCTTAATCCCCTACATAGGCCTGTACAATAATTTATAGATTGAATTACCTATCATGTACAGCACTCGTGTCATCCTTCCCGTCTTAATCCCCTACATAGGCCTGTACAGCACTCGTGTCATCCTTCCCGTCTTAATCCCCTACATAGGCCTGTACAATAATTTATAGATTGAATTACCTATCATGTACAGCACTCGTGTCATCCTTCCTGTCTTAACCCCCTACATAGGCCTGTACAATAATTTATAGATTGAATTACCTATCATGTACAGCACTCGTGTCATCCTTCCTGTCTTAATCCCCTACATAGGCCTGTACAGCACTCGTGTCATCCTTCCCGTCTTAATCCCCTACATAGACCTGTACAGCACTCGTGTCATCCTTCCTGTCTTAATCCCCTACATAGGCCTGTACAGCACTCCTGTCATCCTTCCTGTCTTAATCCCCTACATAGGCCTGTACAGCACTCGTGTCATCCTTCCTGTCTTAATCCCCTACATAGGCCTGTACAATAATTTATAGATTGAATTACCTAGCCTGTACAATAATGATTTTATGACAAATTTCTTAATAAAAAATGATGAATGGGTCAACATTCTCAACAAAATTAATATTAATAAAGCTCCGGGCGTCTCCCGTGGTCTAGTGGCTAGCGCGCTAGATTCATAAGCGGGAGATGGTGGGTTCGATCCCCACCGATGCCAGAAATTTTCTCATCTCAGGGCTCGCTGAGCAAATTCCTGGCTAACCCCTCGACGTTGGCGCTAATGGCCAAGATTTATGCCGATGCGCCGTAAAAAAAAGAAAAAAAAAAAGCCCTTACTTCTGTTAACACAATTTTAGTTTTTGTTCAAGATTAAAAATTGTCTCCTGCACTCTCTTTGGTCTGCTAGCCTATTAAGACATGTATCTAGTTCAGGAAATCCTAGTTCGGAGGTGGTAGCCCCTACTACTGCTAGCCTATTAAGACATGTAACTAGTTCAGGAACTCCTAGTGTGGAGGTGGTAGCCCCTACTACTGCTAGCCTATTAAGACATGTAACTAGTTCAGGAAATCCTAGTGCGGAGGTGGTAGCCCCTACTACTGCTAGCCTATTAAGACATGTAACTAGTTCAGGAACTCCTAGTGTGGAGGTGGTAGCCCCTACTACTGCTAGCCTATTAAGACATGTAACTAGTTCAGGAACTCCTAGTGTGGAGGTGGTAGCCCCTACTACTGCTAGCCTATTAAGACATGTAACTAGTTCAGGAAATCCTAGTGTGGAGGTGGTAGCCCCTACTACTGCTAGCCTATTAAGACATGTAACTAGTTCAGGAACTCCTAGTGTGGAGGTGGTAGCCCCTACTACTGCTAGCCTATTAAGACATGTAACTAGTTCAGGAAATCCTAGTGTGGAGGTGGTAGCCCCTACTACTGCTAGCCTATTAAGACATGTAACTACTTCAGGAACTCCTAGTGTGGAGGTGGTAGCCCCTACTACTGCTAGCCTATTAAGACATGTAACTAGTTCAGGAAATCCTAGTGTGGAGGTGGTAGCACCTACTACTGCTAGCCTATTAAGACATGTAACTAGTTCAGGAAATCCTAGTGTGGAGTTGGTAGCCCCTACTACTGCTAGCCTATTAAGACATGTAACTAGTTCAGGAAATCCTAGTGCGGAGGTGGTAGCCCCTACTACTGCTAGCCTATTAAGACATGTAACCAGTTCAGGAACTCCTAGTGTGGAGGTGGTAGCCCCTACTACTGCTAGCCTATTAAGACATGTAACTAGTTCAGGAAATCCCAGTTCGGATGTGGTAGCCCCTACTACTGCAAGCCTATTAAGACATGTAACTAGTTCAGGAACTCCTAGTGCGGAGGTGGTAGCCCCTACTACTGCTAGCCTATTAAGACATGTAACTAGTTCAGGAAATCCTAGTGCGGAGGTGGTAGCCCCTACTACTGCTAGCCTATTAAGACATGTAACTAGTTCAGGAACTCCTAGTGTGGAGGTGGTAGCCCCTACTACTGCTAGCCTATTAAGACATGTAACTAGTTCAGGAAATCCTAGTGTGGAGGTGGTATCCCCTACTACTGCTAGCCTATTAAGACATGTAACTAGTTCAGGAAATCCTAGTGTGGAGGTGGTAGCCCCTACTACTGCTAGCCTATTAAGACATGTAACTAGTTCAGGAAATCCTAGTGTGGAGGTGGTAGCCCCTACTACTGCTAGCCTATTAAGACATGTAACTAGTTCAGGAAATCCTAGTGTGGAGGTGGTAGCCCCTACTACTGCTAGCCTATTAAGACATGTAACTAGTTCAGGAAATCCTAGTGTGGAGGTGGTAGCCCCTACTACTGCTAGCCTATTAAGACATGTAACTACTTCAGGAAATCCTAGTGTGGAGGTGGTAGCCCCTACTACTGCTAGCCTATTAAGACATGTAACTAGTTCAGGAAATCCCAGTTCGGAGGTGGTAGCCCCTACTACTGCTAGCCTATTAAGACATGTAACTAGTTCAGGAAATCCTAGTGCGGAGGTGGTAGCCCCTACTACTGCTAGCCTATTAAGACATGTAACTAGTTCAGGAAATCCTAGTGTGGAGGTGGTAGCCCCTACTACTGCTAGCCTATTAAGACATGTAACTAGTTCAGGAAATCCTAGTGCGGAGGTGGTAGCCCCTACTACTGCAAGCTTATTAAGACATGTAACTAGTTCAGGAAATCCTAGTGTGGAGTTGGTAGCCCCTACTACTGCTAGCCTATTAAGACATGTAACTAGTTCAGGAACTCCTAGTGCGGAGGTGGTAGCCCCTACTACTGCTAGCCTATTAAGACATGTAACTAGTTCAGGAAATCCTAGTGTGGAGTTGGTAGCCCCTACTACTGCTAGCCTATTAAGACATGTAACTAGTTCAGGAAATCCTAGTGTGGAGTTGGTAGCCCCTACTACTGCTAGCCTATTTAGACATGTAACTAGTTCAGGAAATCCTAGTGTGGAGGTGGTAGCCCCTACTACTGCTAGCCTATTAAGACATGTAACTAGTTCAGGAAATCCTAGTGTGGAGTTGGTAGCCCCTACTACTGCTAGCCTATTTAGACATGTAACTAGTTCAGGAAATCCTAGTGTGGAGGTGGTAGCCCCTACTACTGCTAGCCTATTAAGACATGTAACTAGTTCAGGAAATCCTAGTTCGGAGGTGGTAGCCCCTACTACTGCTAGCCTATTTAGACATGTAACTAGTTCAGAAACTCCTAGTGCGGAGGTGGTAGCCCCTACTACTGCTAGCCTATTAAGACATGTATCTAGTTCAGGAAATCCTAGTGTGGAGGTGGTAGCCCCTACTACTGCTAGCCTATTAAGACATGTAACTAGTTCAGGAAATCCTAGTGTGGAGGTGGTAGCCCCTACTACTGCTAGCCTATTAAGACATGTAACTAGTTCAGGAAATCCTAGTGTGGAGGTGGTAGCCCCGACTACTGCTAGCCTATTAAGACATGTAACTAGTTCAGGAAATCCTAGTGCGGAGGTGGTAGCCCCTACTACTGCTAGCCTATTAAGACATGTATCTAGTTCAGGAAATCCTAGTTCGGAGGTGGTAGCCCCTACTACTGCTAGCCTATTAAGACATGTAACTAGTTCAGGAAATCCTAGTGTGGAGGTGGTAGCCCCTACTACTGCTAGCCTATTTAGACATGTAACTAGTTCAGGAACTCCTAGTGTGGAGTTGGTAGCCCCTACTACTGCTAGCCTATTTAGACATGTAACTAGTTCAGGAACTCCTAGTGCGGAGGTGGTAGCCCCTACTACTGCTAGCCTATTAAGACATGTAACTAGTTCAGGAAATCCTAGTGCGGAGGTGGTAGCCCCTACTACTGCTAGCCTATTTAGACATGTAACTAGTTCAGGAAATCCTAGTGTGGAGGTGGTAGCCCCTACTACTGCTAGCCTATTAAGACATGTAACTAGTTCAGGAACTCCTAGTGTGGAGGTGGTAGCCCCTACTACTGCTAGCCTATTAAGACATGTAACTAGTTCAGGAACTCCTAGTGTGGAGTTTGTAGCCCCTACTACTGCTAGCTTATTAAGACATGTAACTAGTTCAGGAAATCCTAGTGCGGAGTTGGTAGCCCCTACTACTGCTAGCCTATTAAGACATGTAACTAGTTCAGGAACTCCTAGTGTGGAGTTGGTAGCCCCTACTACTGCTAGCCTATTTAGACATGTAACTAGTTCAGGAAATCCTAGTTCGGAGGTGGTAGCCCCTACTACTGCTAGCCTATTAAGACATGTATCTAGTTCAGGAAATCCTAGTTCGGAGTTGGTAGCCCCTACTACTGCTAGCCTATTAAGACATGTAACTAGTTCAGGAAATCCTAGTGTGGAGTTGGTAGCCCCTACTACTGCTAGCCTATTAAGACATGTAACAAGTTCAGGAACTCCTAGTGCGGAGGTGGTAGCCCCTACTACTGCTAGCCTATTTAGACATGTAACTAGTTCAGGAAATCCTAGTGCGGAGGTGGTAGCCCCTACTACTGCTAGCCTATTAGACATGTAACTAGTTCAGGAAATCCTAGTGCGGAGGTGGTAGCCCCTACTACTGCTAGCCTATTAAGACATGTAACTAGTTCAGGAAATCCTAGTGCGGAGGTGGTAGCCCCTACTACTGCTAGCCTATTAAGACATGTAACTAGTTCAGGAAATCCTAGTGCGGAGGTGGTAGCCCCTACTACTGCTAGCCTATTAAGACATGTATCTAGTTCAGGAAATCCTAGTTCGGAGGTGGTAGCCCCTACTACTGCTAGCCTATTAAGACATGTAACTAGTTCAGGAAATCCTAGTGTGGAGGTGGTAGCCCCTACTACTGCTAGCCTATTTAGACATGTAACTAGTTCAGGAACTCCTAGTGTGGAGTTGGTAGCCCCTACTACTGCTAGCCTATTTAGACATGTAACTAGTTCAGGAACTCCTAGTGCGGAGGTGGTAGCCCCTACTACTGCTAGCCTATTAAGACATGTAACTAGTTCAGGAAATCCTAGTGCGGAGGTGGTAGCCCCTACTACTGCTAGCCTATTTAGACATGTAACTAGTTCAGGAAATCCTAGTGTGGAGGTGGTAGCCCCTACTACTGCTAGCCTATTAAGACATGTAACTAGTTCAGGAAATCCTAGTGCGGAGGTGGTAGCCCCTACTACTGCTAGCCTATTAAGACATGTAACTAGTTCAGGAAATCCTAGTGTGGAGTTGGTAGCCCCTACTACTGCTAGCTTATTAAGACATGTAACTAGTTCAGGAAATCCTAGTGCGGAGTTGGTAGCCCCTACTACTGCTAGCCTATTAAGACATGTAACTAGTTCAGGAACTCCTAGTGTGGAGTTGGTAGCCCCTACTACTGCTAGCCTATTTAGACATGTAACTAGTTCAGGAAATCCTAGTTCGGAGGTGGTAGCCCCTACTACTGCTAGCCTATTAAGACATGTATCTAGTTCAGGAAATCCTAGTTCGGAGTTGGTAGCCCCTACTACTGCTAGCCTATTAAGACATGTAACTAGTTCAGGAAATCCTAGTTCGGAGGTGGTAGCCCCTACTACTGCTAGCCTATTAAGACATGTATCTAGTTCAGGAAATCCTAGTGTGGAGGTGGTAGCCCCTACTACTGCTAGCCTATTAAGACATGTAACTAGTTCAGGAAATCCTAGTTCGGAGGTGGTAGCCCCTACTACTGCTAGCCTATTAAGACATGTATCTAGTTCAGGAAATCCTAGTTCGGAGTTGGTAGCCCCTACTACTGCTAGCCTATTAAGACATGTAACTAGTTCAGGATATCCTAGTTCGGAGGTGGTAGCCCCTACTACTGCTAGCCTAATAAGACATGTAACTAGTTCAGGAAATTCTAGTGCGGAGGTGGTAGCCCCTACTACTGCTAGCCTATTAAGACATGTAACTAGTTCAGGAAATCCCAGTTCGGAGGTGGTAGCCCCTACTACTGCTAGCCTATTAAGACATGTAACTAGTTCAGGAACTCCTAGTGCGGAGGTGGTAGCCCCTACTACTGCTAGCCTATTAAGACATGTAACTAGTTCAGGAAATCCTAGTTCGGAGGTGGTAGCCCCTACTACTGCTAGCCTATTAAGACATGTATCTAGTTCAGGAAATCCTAGTTCGGAGTTGGTAGCCCCTACTACTGCTAGCCTATTAAGACATGTAACTAGTTCAGGAAATCCTAGTGTGGAGTTGGTAGCCCCTACTACTGCTAGCCTATTAAGACATGTAACTAGTTCAGGAACTCCTAGTGCGGAGGTGGTAGCCCCTACTACTGCTAGCCTATTAAGACATGTAACTAGTTCAGGAAATCCTAGTGCGGAGGTGGTAGCCCCTACTACTGCTAGCCTATTAAGACATGTAACTAGTTCAGGAAATCCTAGTGCGGAGGTGGTAGCCCCTACTACTGCTAGCCTATTAAGACATGTAACTAGTTCAGGAAATCCTAGTGCGGAGGTGGTAGCCCCTACTACTGCTAGCCTATTAAGACATGTATCTAGTTCAGGAAATCCTAGTTCGGAGGTGGTAGCCCCTACTACTGCTAGCCTATTAAGACATGTAACTAGTTCAGGAAATCCTAGTGTGGAGGTGGTAGCCCCTACTACTGCTAGCCTATTAAGACATGTAACTAGTTCAGGAAATCCTAGTGCGGAGTTGGTAGCCCCTACTACTGCTAGCCTATTTAGACATGTAACTAGTTCAGGAAATCCTAGTGCGGAGGTGGTAGCCCCTACTACTGCTAGCCTATTAAGACATGTAACTAGTTCAGGAAATCCTAGTGCGGAGTTGGTAGCCCCTACTACTGCTAGCCTATTAAGACATGTAACTAGTGCAGGAAATCCTAGTGCGGAGGTGGTAGCCCCTACTACTGCTAGCCTATTAAGACATGTAACTAGTTCAGGAAATCCTAGTTCGGAGGTGGTAGCCCCTACTACTGCTAGCCTATTAAGACATGTAACTAGTTCAGGAAATCCTAGTGTGGAGGTGGTAGCCCCTACTACTGCTAGCCTATTAAGACATGTAACTAGTTCAGGAAATCCTAGTGCGGAGGTGGTAGCCCCTACTACTGCTAGCCTATTAAGACATGTAACTAGTTCAGGAAATCCTAGTGTGGAGGTGGTAGCCCCTACTACTGCTAGCCTATTAAGACATGTAACTAGTTCAGGAAATCCTAGTGCGGAGGTGGTAGCCCCTACTACTGCTAGCTTATTAAGACATGTAACTAGTTCAGGAAATCCTAGTGTGGAGTTGGTAGCCCCTACTACTGCTAGCCTATTAAGACATGTAACTAGTTCAGGAACTCCTAGTGCGGAGGTGGTAGCCCCTACTACTGCTAGCCTATTAAGACATGTAACTAGTTCAGGAAATCCTAGTGTGGAGTTGGTAGCCCCTACTACTGCTAGCCTATTAAGACATGTAACTAGTTCAGGAAATCCTAGTGTGGAGTTGGTAGCCCCTACTACTGCTAGCCTATTTAGACATGTAACTAGTTCAGGAAATCCTAGTGTGGAGGTGGTAGCCCCTACTACTGCTAGCCTATTAAGACATGTAACTAGTTCAGGAAATCCTAGTGTGGAGTTGGTAGCCCCTACTACTGCTAGCCTATTAAGACATGTAACTAGTTCAGGAACTCCTAGTGTGGAGTTATTAGCCCCTACTACTGCTAGCCTATTAAGACATGTAACTAGTTCAGGAAATCCTAGTGTGGAGGTGGTAGCCCCTACTACTGCTAGCCTATTAAGACATGTAACTAGTTCAGGAAATCCCAGTTCGGAGGTGGTAGCCCCTACTACTGCTAGCCTATTAAGACATGTAACTAGTTCAGGAAATCCTAGTGCGGAGGTGGTAGCCCCTACTACTGCTAGCCTATTTAGACATGTAACTAGTTCAGGAAATCCTAGTGTGGAGTAGGTAGCCCCTACTACTGCTAGCCTATTAAGACATGTAACTAGTTCAGGAAATCCTAGTTCGGAGTTGGTAGCCCCTACTACTGCTAGCCTATTAAGACATGTAACTAGTTCAGGAACTCCTAGTGCGGAGGTGGTAGCCCCTACTACTGCTAGCCTATTTAGACATGTAACTAGTTCAGGAAATCCTAGTGTGGAGTTGGTAGCCCCTACTACTGCTAGCCTATTTAGACATGTAACGAGTTCAGGAAATCCTAGTGTGGAGGTGGTAGCCCCTACTACTGCTAGCCTATTAAGACATGTAACTAGTTCAGGAACTCCTAGTGCGGAGGTGGTAGCCCCTACTACTGCTAGCCTATTTAGACATGTAACTAGTTCAGGAAATCCTAGTGTGGAGGTGGTAGCCCCTACTACTGCTAGCCTATTAAGACATGTAACTAGTTCAGGAACTCCTAGTGCGGAGGTGGTAGCCCCTACTACTGCTAGCCTATTAAGACATGTAACTAGTTCAGGAAATCCTAGTTCGCAGTTGGTAGCCCCTACTACAGCTAGCCTATTAAGACATGTAACTAGTTCTGGAAATCCTAGTGCGGAGTTGGTAGCCCCTACTACAGCTAGCCTATTAAGACATGTATCTAGTTCAGGAACTCCTAGTGCGGAGGTGGTAGCCCCTACTACTGCTAGCCTATTAAGACATGTAACTAGTTCAGGAAATCCTAGTGCGGAGGTGGTAGCCCCTACTACTGCTAGCCTATTAAGACATGTAACTAGTTCAGGAAATCCTAGTGTGGTTGTGGTAGCCCCTACTACTGCTAGCCTATTTAGACATGTAACTAGTTCAGGAACTCCTAGTGTGGAGGTGGTAGCCCCTACTACTGCTAGCCTATTAAGACATGTAACTAGTTCAGGAAATCCTAGTGTGGAGGTGGTAGCCCCTACTACTGCTAGCCTATTTAGACATGTAACTAGTTCAGGAAATCCTAGTGTGGAGGTGGTAGCCCCTACTACTGCTAGCCTATTAAGACATGTAACTAGTTCAGGAAATCCTAGTGCGGAGGTGGTAGCCCCTACTACTGCTAGCCTATTAAGACATGTAACTAGTTCAGGAAATCCTAGTGTGGAGGTGGTAGCCCCTACTACTGCTAGCCTATTTAGACATGTAACTAGTTCAGGAACTCCTAGTGTGGAGGTGGTAGCCCCTACTACTGCTAGCCTATTAAGACATGTAACTAGTTCAGGAACTCCTAGTGTGGAGTTGGTAGCCCCTACTACTGCTAGCCTATTAAGACATGTAACTAGTTCAGGAAATCCTAGTGCGGAGGTGGTAGCCCCTACTACTGCTAGCCTATTTAGACATGTAACTAGTTCAGGAAATCCTAGTGTGGAGTTGGTAGCCCCTACTACTGCTAGCCTATTAAGACATGTATCTAGTTCAGGAAATCCTAGTGTGGAGGTGGTAGCCCCTACTACTGCTAGCCTATTTAGACATGTAACTAGTTCAGGAAATCCTAGTGTGGAGGTGGTAGCCCCTACTACTGCTAGCCTATTAAGACATGTAACTAGTTCAGGAACTCCTAGTGTGGAGGTGGTAGCCCCTACTACTGCTAGCCTATTAAGACATGTATCTAGTTCAGGAAATCCTAGTTCGGAGTTGGTAGCCCCTACTACTGCTAGCCTATTAAGACATGTAACTAGTTCAGGATATCCTAGTTCGGAGGTGGTAGCCCCTACTACTGCTAGCCTAATAAGACATGTAACTAGTTCAGGAAATTCTAGTGCGGAGGTGGTAGCCCCTACTACTGCTAGCCTATTAAGACATGTAACTAGTTCAGGAAATCCCAGTTCGGAGGTGGTAGCCCCTACTACTGCTAGCCTATTAAGACATGTAACTAGTTCAGGAACTCCTAGTGCGGAGGTGGTAGCCCCTACTACTGCTAGCCTATTAAGACATGTAACTAGTTCAGGAAATCCTAGTGTGGAGATGGTAGCCCCTACTACTGCTAGCCTATTAAGACATGTATCTAGTTCAGGAAATCCTAGTGCGGAGGTGGTAGCCCCTACTACTGCTAGCCTATTTAGACATGTAACTAGTTCAGGAAATCCTAGTGTGGAGGTGGTAGCCCCTACTACTGCTAGCCTATTAAGACATGTATCTAGTTCAGGAAATCCTAGTGTGGAGGTGGTAGCCCCTACTACTGCTAGCCTATTAAGACATGTAACTAGTTCAGGAAATCCTAGTGTGGAGGTGGTAGCCCCTACTACTGCTAGCCTATTTAGACATGTAACTAGTTCAGGAAATCCTAGTGTGGAGTTGGTAGCCCCTACTACTGCTAGCCTATTAAGACATGTATCTAGTTCAGGAAATCCTAGTGTGGAGGTGGTAGCCCCTACTACTGCTAGCCTATTTAGACATGTAACTAGTTCAGGAAATCCTAGTGTGGAGGTGGTAGCCCCTACTACTGCTAGCCTATTAAGACATGTAACTAGTTCAGGAACTCCTAGTGTGGAGGTGGTAGCCCCTACTACTGCTAGCCTATTAAGACATGTATCTAGTTCAGGAAATCCTAGTTCGGAGTTGGTAGCCCCTACTACTGCTAGCCTATTAAGACATGTAACTAGTTCAGGATATCCTAGTTCGGAGGTGGTAGCCCCTACTACTGCTAGCCTAATAAGACATGTAACTAGTTCAGGAAATTCTAGTGCGGAGGTGGTAGCCCCTACTACTGCTAGCCTATTAAGACATGTAACTAGTTCAGGAAATCCCAGTTCGGAGGTGGTAGCCCCTACTACTGCTAGCCTATTAAGACATGTAACTAGTTCAGGAACTCCTAGTGCGGAGGTGGTAGCCCCTACTACTGCTAGCCTATTAAGACATGTAACTAGTTCAGGAAATCCTAGTGTGGAGATGGTAGCCCCTACTACTGCTAGCCTATTAAGACATGTATCTAGTTCAGGAAATCCTAGTGCGGAGGTGGTAGCCCCTACTACTGCTAGCCTATTTAGACATGTAACTAGTTCAGGAAATCCTAGTGTGGAGGTGGTAGCCCCTACTACTGCTAGCCTATTAAGACATGTATCTAGTTCAGGAAATCCTAGTGTGGAGGTGGTAGCCCCTACTACTGCTAGCCTATTAAGACATGTAACTAGTTCAGGAAATCCTAGTGTGGAGGTGGTAGCCCCTACTACTGCTAGCCTATTAAGACATGTTACTAGTTCAGGAAATCCTAGTGTGGAGGTGGTAGCCCCTACTACTGCTAGCCTATTAAGACATGTAACTAGTTCAGGAAATCCTAGTTCGGAGGTGGTAGCCCCTACTACTGCTAGCCTATTAAGACATGTAACTAGTTCAGGAAATCCTAGTTCGGAGTTGGTAGCCCCTACTACTGCTAGCCTATTAAGACATGTAACTAGTTCAGGAACTCCTAGTGTGGAGGTGGTAGCCCCTACTACTGCTAGCCTATTTAGACATGTAACTAGTTCAGGAAATCCTAGTGTGGAGGTGGTAGCCCCTACTACTGCTAGCCTATTAAGACATGTAACTAGTTCAGGAACTCCTAGTGTGGAGTTGGTAGCCCCTACTACTGCTAGCCTATTAAGACATGTAACTAGTTCAGGAACTCCTAGTGTGGAGTTGGTAGCCCCTACTACTGCTAGCCTATTAAGACATGTAACTAGTTCAGGAAAAAAGGTTGCACAGAGATTTCTGGTTGCAGAAAATTATTAAAAGTAAAATTCCCCGCTTCGTCTCGATAAATGTCTTGGATTTCCCTTGAAAGTATAACATTAACAGTTCTATACTGACCTCTAGGTCTTATCGAATTCATGGCATTTTTAACTGGAGGAAGCTCGGCTAAATTCTTATGGTGAATCATACCTTGCTGCTCTTCAGGAAAGCTGTACCATGTTTCGTCGTCCGTTGATCGGATTCGCTTCAACTTCAAAAATCGTCGTCTTCTCAACTACGCAGCTAGCTTCTGCTACGATGAAAAGTTGATATTTCGCCATCTTGTTAGTAATTTTGATTTGTAAGATTCGTACTCGGGATTTGTAAGATTCGCCCGTGAAAAAAAAAGGCTTCCGATCGTCAGATACAGCGCCGTAATTTTGGTTTCGAAGAATTAGTAAATGTTATTTTTTCGGTACTTTAAAATCCCATATACAACTTAAGACTGTAAGAATTGAAAAATATTGACTTATTTGTTATGCATTGGAGAAATTTTTTTATATATATATATAGCTCTTCGACAAATAGGGCATTAGCGCCGACCGTCGCACAGTGGTCAAAAAGTCCGTCACGCAGGAGCTGCATAACTAAGAACTTTCCTCAGAATTGGGTAGTGTCGAGTGCATTCCTGAATACTTTGCTTAAAATAACCTATATAGATAAATAAAATAAATAACACCTTTTTCAATTCAATTCAAACATAGTACAAAGTAAATCCCCCCTTCCGATAGACCGATTTAGTTCATTTTTACAACACTTCTTCCTTATTGGATACCCAGGACGTATACCACGTTTCGTTACAATACAGTAAAAACTACGACCGGTATGAGCAAATTAGTAATTTGGGTCCGGAGTAAACCCCCCCCCCTCCTAATGAACCGATTTAGTCTATTTTTACAACAATTTTTTCTCTTTAGTTGACCAGAGCGAATACCGAGTTTCGTTGAAATACAACACAAATTATGGCTGGTATTGGCAAATAACTACTTTGGCTCCGGAGAAACCCCCCCCCCCTCCAGATGGACCGATTTTGTTGGTTAACGAACTCGCTCAATTGTTTGATGAGGGAATACTACATACCAAGTTTCGCGGGGAAGAAACAAAAACTCTGGCCGGTATCGTGTTAACGGACACATATCTAACTATATATATATATATATATATATATATATATATATATATATATATAGAGAGAGAGAGAGAGAGAGAGAGAGAGAGAGAGAGATAAATGGGGTTATTTTCGATGTCTACTAGGTAGGATCGATGAAGATTTGAAGAAATTTTTCAAAAATTCCGTCATGAGTCCAACCTCAATAGCTACTTTCCTTCGGAGGAAAGTGCTAAAAGCGCTCAAAACTCAATAACATTTGATATTGTTGATTTAGAAACCTGAAATGTTATAACTACAATGAAGGTAAGTCACTCACATAACAAATTTTTTTGCGATCGCCCCCGCCTCTGAACTCGCCTCTGCACTCGGCTGGGCTCAGGGGTCAAAACCAATTAAAATATTACTTCTGCTCCTATCTCAGCCAACTTTTTTATTAAATTTCGGCACAACAGTTTGAGATAATTTCCGTAGGAGTAACGAAATATGTTCATTGGCTATTAAAAATTGATCTGTCAAATACTCGCATATCGAAAGTACACTTTCGTCGTTTGAATTCAACAATATTTCAACTAGGAAACGATTTGTTACTCGGATCACTTCAGACAGGTTTCGCAGTCAACACTGACTTGAGTACTGGAAAAAAAATCCATCTTCGATTTGATTCCAATGTTTACATAGAGATAACGCGCGTCGTAGGCAGACTTATGCAGCTAATTTCAGTCTGGGGTCTTTCTATACATGCCCACGGAATATTTAAGCTCGAAATTAGAGAGACGCAAAGACACGCGAAAGCTATATGACAAAACAAAATTTGATACGTGTAATTTTTTTACTTTTCCAATATCCCCGTCCATGAAGACGATTCCAAAAATACGAAAATATTTGTTTTGCCCTTCGAACATCTCATGAAAACAAGAAAAACATGCGTCAACCTTATCGGTCTGAAAAAGTAAAGTTGAAGGAACGATTTTCGTACATGAGGATTTTCTTCGTTTCTAGTACTTCAATGATTAACCACCGTCCTGCAATCAACGGTGGGGGCCTGAAACTCAAGAAATAGTACTCTCTCGAGGTATTTAACATATATTTAAGGCAAATGGTTTCGGAGAAAATACTTCAAAAAATCAAGTTTTGAGCGCTTTTTGGCTATTTTTGACCACTGTGCGCCGGTGGGAATCGAACCCTCCATCTCCCCCATATGACTCTAAGGCACTAGCCACTAGACCACGGGAGACCCCGAGAAAATGACTTTGATTTTGATCTGACTAGATAGTATTACATGTTAAAATACTTGTAGATCAGGAGGGCAGTAAGAGTATGTGTAAATCTGTGAAAAAGAATTATTTCAGGAGACACCATTGAATTCAAACAGAGCAAGAAGTGTGTAATTGGTTCTGTTTCTTTATATTCCTAACCTACTCATCGTGAAAATACTTTAGGGTGAAGAGTTTTTAGAAAGTAAACCAGTAGGATACAGTTATTAGACTTTCATTTAGTTAGGAATTAAAAAAAAAAGTAAAAAAAAAAAGTAATTTGAATTAAAAAAAAAATTGTAAAAGATTTGACAGTAGTGATGGGTGATTTTCGAATATGAATTGATCTTTTCAATTCTGGGCTCAGAAGATCAATGTACGATGTGTTTTTTTTTAAGGTGGCCACATGGTCTGGGGTAACTCAAGTGTTTAAAAATGTAAAAAAGTTTTAGTTATAGAAGATGGTAACAAACGAAGTCAAGGTTTCAAGTTAAATGTAACTAAAATATAGGATTAGCAGTGGCATGATTTAAAGTGATGACAAGCCCTTGTGGAAATAGGGTGAATATATCGTGGATACAAAAGCAAACTAACGAATATGAAAATCACCACTTTTCAGAGTGGAAAAGTATTTATTCATAACTTTTTTTTGGACAGTCAAATATTCGGCAGATCTGACCTTTTGATAGTGGAATACTTTCCCTTTAATAGAGTGAAGTCAGATTGAAGAATTTGCCGTAAATAAGTCCAGCAGAAATTAGTAAAGATTGACAATGAAAGATGCATTTTTTCATATTCGTTAGTTTGCTTTTGTATCGACGATATTTGGACATATGAAAGAACTTTAATGAGGATAGCCCTGAGGCCGAAACGTCAAATCGTCGATACAAATGCAAACTAACGAATATGAAAAAATGCATCTTTCATTGTCCATCTTTAATAATTTCTGGTGGACTTATTTACGGCAAATTCTTGAATCTGACTTCACTCTATTAAAGCGAAAGTATTCCACTATCAAAAGGTCAAATCTGTCGAATATTTGACTGTCTAAAAAAAAGTTATGAATAAATACTTTTCCACTCTGAAAAGTGGTGATTTTCATATTCGTTAGTTTGCTTTTGTATCGACGAAATGAGAAAATATAATTAGCTCATTAATAAAATAGGCTGAGGTGAAGGGAATATAATAATAATATCAAAAATAAAGTATAGTGGAAATAATTTATACCTCGGAAAATACTTGTTGATAATCCCTAACATGTCATTTTTTTTTTATTATTATTTAAATGTGTATTTCATATGAAAAACAAAACATTGTGTACCTACAATGTACTACCTATTCGAGAATTGCCTATCGACCTGAATAAGTCGCTTTGAATACTTGATAATAAGAAAAATATATCTGTAAACTAAAAGTACAAATATTTAAGACTATTTTTCATCAAAAATTATATATAATGAAACTACTACTATTACATCATATTAAAATATATGGGAATTATTACATATATATGTTTATCAATTGAGGAAAGAATAGAATAAAATAATAATATTAATAATAATGGTTATGCAAATTAAGAGCAGAGTTTAAAACCTTATATTTATTATATTCCCTTCTTCCCTGTAGCTGTAGAAAGGGAAGACATGAAGTGGTTGTATAATGTTATTATATTCCCTTCTTCCCTGTAGTTGTAGAAAAGGAAGACATGGAGTGGTTGTATAATGTTATTATATTCCCTTCTTCCCTGTAGTTGTAGAAAGGGAAGACATGGAGTGGTTGTATAATGTTATTATATTCCCTTCTTCCCTGTAGCTGTAGAAAGGGAAGACATGGAGTGGTTGTATAATGTTATTATATTCCCTTCTTCCCTGTAGTTGTAGAAAGGGAAGGCATGGAGTGGTTTTATAATGTTATTATATTCCCTTCTTCCCTGTAGCTGTAGAAAGGGAAGACATGGAGTGGTTGTATAATGTTATTATATTCCCTTCTTCCCTGTAGTTGTAGAAAGGGAAGACATGGAGTGGTTGTATAATGTTATTATATTCCCTTCTTCCCTGTAGCTGTAGAAAGGGAAGACATGGAGTGGTTGTATAATGTTATTATATTCCCTTCTTCCCTGTAGTTGTAGAAAGGGAAGACATGGAGTGGTTGTATAATGTTATTATATTCCCTTCTTCCCTGTAGTTGTAGAAAGGGAAGGCATGGAGTGGTTTTATAATGTTATTATATTCCCTTCTTCCCTGTAGTTGTAGAAAGGGAAGACATGGAGTGGTTGTATAATGTTATTATATTCCCTTCTTCCCTGTAGTTGTAGAAAGGGAAGGCATGGAGTGGTTTTATAATGTTATTATATTCCCTTCTTCCCTGAAGTTGTAGAAAGGGAAGACATGGAGTGGTTGTATAATGTTATTATATTCCCTTCTTCCCTGTAGTTGTAGAAAGGGAAGGCATGGAGTGGTTTTATAATGTTATTATATTCCCTTCTTCCCTATAGTTGTAGAAAGGGAAGACATGGAGTGGTTGTATAATGTTATTATATTCCCTTCTTCCCTGTAGTTGTAGAAAGGGAAGACATGGAGTGGTTGTATAATGTTATTATATTCCCTTCTTCCCTGAAGTTGTAGAAAGGGAAGACATGGAGTGGTTGTATAATGTTATTATATTCCCTTCTTCCCTGTAGCTGTAGAAAGGGAAGACATGGAGTGGTTGTATAATGTTATTATATTCCCTTCATCCCTATAGTTGTAGAAAGGGAAGACATGGAGTGGTTGTATAATGTTATTATATTCCCTTCATCCCTGTAGTTGTAGAAAGGGAAGACATGGAGTGGTTGTATAATGTTATTATATTCCCTTCATCCCTGTAGTTGTAGAAAGGGAAGACATGGAGTGGTTGTATAATGTTATTATATTCCCTTCTTCCCTGAAGTTGAAGAAAGGGAAGACATGGAGTGGTTTTATAATGTTATTATATTCCCTTCTTCCCTGTAGTTGTAGAAAGGGAAGACATGGAGTGGTTGTATAATGTTATTATATTCCCTTCTTCCCTGTAGTTGTAGAAAGGGAAGACATGGAGTGGTTGTATAATGTTATTATATTCCCTTCTTCCCTGAAGTTGTAGAAAGGGAAGACATGGAGTGGTTGTATAATGTTATTATATTCCCTTCTTCCCTGTAGCTGTAGAAAGGGAAGACATGGAGTGGTTGTATAATGTTATTATATTCCCTTCTTCCCTGAAGGTGTAGAAAGGGAAGACATGGAGTGGTTGTATAATGTTATTATATTCCCTTCTTCCCTGTAGTTGTAGAAAGGGAAGACATGGAGTGGTTGTATAATGTTATTATATTCCCTTCATCCCTGTAGTTGTAGAAAGGGAAGACATGGAGTGGTTGTATAATGTTATTATATTCCCTTCATCCCTGTAGTTGTAGAAAGGGAAGACATGGAGTGGTTGTATAATGTTATTATATTCCCTTCTTCCCTGAAGTTGAAGAAAGGGAAGACATGGAGTGGTTTTATAATGTTATTATATTCCCTTCTTCCCTGTAGTTGTAGAAAGGGAAGACATGGAGTGGTTGTATAATGTTATTATATTCCCTTCTTCCCTGTAGTTGTAGAAAGGGAAGACATGGAGTGGTTGTATAATGTTATTATATTCCCTTCTTCCCTGAAGTTGTAGAAAGGGAAGACATGGAGTGGTTGTATAATGTTATTATATTCCCTTCTTCCCTGTAGCTGTAGAAAGGGAAGACATGGAGTGGTTGTATAATGTTATTATATTCCCTTCTTCCCTGAAGTTGTAGAAAGGGAAGACATGGAGTGGTTGTATAATGTTATTATATTCCCTTCTTCCCTGTAGCTGTAGAAAGGGAAGACATGGAGTGGTTGTATAATGTTATTATATTCCCTTCTTCCCTGTAGCTGTAGAAAGGGAAGACATGGAGTGGTTGTATAATGTTATTATATTCCCTTCTTCCCTGTAGCTGTAGAAAGGGAAGACATGGAGTGGTTGTATAATGTTATTATATTCCCTTCTTCCCTGAAGTTGTAGAAAGGGAAGACATGGAGTGGTTGTATAATGTTATTATATTCCCTTCTTCCCTGTAGTTGTAGAAAGGGAAGACATGGAGTGGTTGTATGTTATTGTTGTATTTATAGTCTGTTACTGGACATAGGACACTGTTCTGTAAATTTATTCTTTCAGTAACAAGAGGTGAGTGACAACAACCATAGCCACGTTGAATGCACCGGTTCCCGTAGATCACCGAAGTTAAGCAACGTCGGGGTGGTCAGTACCTGAATGGGTGACCAACCACGTGCTGTTGGCATTATAAAAAGGGTGGCAACCTGTAGATAGCCCGGCGCTAATAGCTAAATAGTTGATGCGCCGTTAAAAACGGGGGAAAAAATAAATAAAAAAATAAGAGGTGAGATTAAGTATTGGAATATTTGAAATTAAAAAAACAACACTTTATTTGACAGTATTCTAGATAGATCGATTCTTTAAAATATAGGTTATTGACGATCGATTTAAAAAATCTATGTATCGTGTTAAAAAGATCGATCCTTTAAAAGATACGTCCCTCACCACCTCTCAACTTCGCGACAGGGTCGGCCATGTTGGTTAACCTTTCGATATTCATCCTAATATCGGCGATACAAATGCAAAGTATCGAATGTGAAAAAACGCATTGGTACTTAAGTATTAGCGTGAAAGCAGGTTAAAGAGGCGGGTCTCGTTCAGAGATCTGGATCATGGATAACGCATTTCTATTGGTCTATTACTATCATTTCATTGGCTATTGTGTTTATAGTAGAGATGTGGGGTGGAAAATTTCCAGCTATGTTTTTCCAAAAAATTTTCCATTTACAAAAGGCTATTTTTTGGTAAATTTGTTCTAGGACATATATGAGCAAGCCATATTCTCTTATATTAGCTAATTTCTGAACCATTTAAACAAAAACTACAGGTTATAATTCAACTTTTTAATTCACATGAATAAAATTAAATGTGATTATGTTTTACCTAACAATTGTCATATTGCTTATGTAATTACTCATAAAAAGGCAATTCACACTATTTCATAATAAAAGAGAACTCACAGAAAATGAATTGCTCATTTCTCTTAATATTTGATAAAGAAGGTTGTAGCGGAAACCAGTTCCACCACTCTACAAGCTGCAACAGTTTTAAGAAAATTCGCCTCATTTAAACAACACTAGATTCGAATTAAAAAAAAAAAATCTTACTGCTCTCTGTCAGGAATAATGGTTAACCAGAAAATAACAAATGTGTGGACATTCTACATTTTGTAGAAGTCCAGGAAGGCAACAAAATTATAGGTAAATGGAAATATTGTGATGTAAATAGATTTTCAGATTAACACAAGGCAAAGCTGATGTCAGTTTCAGAAAACCTTCATTTGATGAGTGATGACGATGTCATCCATTCAAAAACTGCTTCTTCTGAGCAGAGAGAGAAGAACGTTATTTTTGGGGGGAAAAAAATAATTGCTTAACTATAATGGGTTGCTTTCCACACAGAGTACCAACCAGTAGGCATATGAAAATGAAGAAAACAAGATGGTTACTATAAACTAGAGATGTGGGTTTTCTGGAAAATTTTCTAGGAAATTTTCCGATTCAAATTTTTCCGGAAAACCCACATCTCTAGTTTATAGTACCATCTTGTTTTCTTTGTGCTAATAACACAATTCATTTGTGCTTTATTTACCCACGCAATGGTTGTTTTCTTTTGTTTGTTACGCGATTTCAGTTTATATGGTTATGGAGAGTTTATATGGCGACAACAGAATAGCAACGATTAAAGAGACTGTTTTGAAGCGATGCTAAATTGTATATCAGTCCATTATCCAACGAAAAACCATCCTTGATCTGTATCAACGAGTTGGATTGACTAGAGTTTCGATATAACCTTGAGTGAGCAGAAACACATAGCAATTATGCTATTAATATATGTGCTACGCGTTTTCGCTCGGTAAAGGTTATGTCAAAACTCTAGATAACCCAAATACTTGATAATCCCGTCGCCATATTGGCAAAAACTGATTTGACTCCTTGACCCAGCTCTCTGACCCGGTGATGATCCAGTTCTCTGAGACCCGACTCATTAACCTGCTTTGACGCTAATGCGTAAGTACCAACGCATTTTTCATTTTAAATCTTTACTGATTGCTGTTGGCCGGATGGATGGCAAACTCTCGAATCTAAGTTCACACAGTGAAAGGGGAATGTAACCACTGTCAAAAGGTAGAATCTGCCGACTATTTGACTGCCCAAAAGCAGAGTAATGAATAAAAGTGTTTTCACTCTTGAAAGTGGCGATTTTCACATTCATTAGTTTGCATTTGTATCGAAAATATGTACAATTTGAAAAAAAAAGTCTACGTGACCTTTCGCGTGTTGCTATGTATTATTTGACTGGAGTATAAGACTAGGTCTCCAGATTTTGCTTCCGTTGTGACATAATTTTATAACAGAAATGACATCATTGGTGACATAAATAGAAATTGGTTACATTTGAGTAATAACGATTTATATTTTACATCTTAAAGCTTTTCTCAATTTCTATGATGTAGAAGGGTAGTACAAAATAAAAGGCGTAACAAATAAACATACAATTTATTAAAAGAACTGAATAATTGTTTTTTATTTATTTCCCAAATGACATTTTCATTTTCCAAATGATTTCTCTTTAAACAATAATAGGTCAACATTATTCTGTGGACTGAAACTCAATTTCGATAAACACTTGAGGTAGTTTTTCGGTCCATTGTTTGATATCGAGATCCAAAGAGGTAGAACCAAAGAAAAACTCAAAAAGAATGGACAGGTTTTGGTGGTTGCACCCTTGATGTATGCATCTCTGCATGCAATAAGCTCTAGAAGAAAGGGCAGACATATTCGTGACAGGTTTTGGCGGCTGCACCCTTGATGTATGCATCTCTGCATGCAAGAAGCTCTAGAAGAAAGGACAGGGATATTCGTGACAGGTTTTGGTGGTTGCACCCTTCATGTATGCGTCTCGGTATGCAAGTATGTCCACTCTGCTGGTCCACGCTTCCTGTCCGCTGTCCACGATACTCTTCAGTATCCTGTAGAAAAACGTAGATATTGTAAATAAATTCAATTTACACACATCGGACTAGTATTTCTAAAGTGACACAACTCAGAATAAAACTCAATCGAAAATGTGTCACTCTTGCCTATGTAGATGGAATAGGATTAATACAGGAAGAGTGACACACGTACACTCTGGTGTAGAAGCTCTGAAGCTAGGTACATACACTCTTGCCTATGTAGATGGAATAGGATTAAGACAGGAAGAGTGACACAAGTTCCCTCTGGTGTAGAAGCTCTGAAGCTAGGTACATACACTCTTGCCTATGTAGATGGAATAGCATTAAGACAGGAAGAGTGATACAAGTTCCCTCTGGTGTAGAAGCTCTGAAGCTAGTACATACTCTCTTGCCTATGTAGATGGAATAGCATTAAGACCGGAAGAGTGACACAAGTTCCCTCTGGTGTAGAAGCTCTGAAGCTAGGTACATACACTCTTGCCTATGTAGATGGAATAGGATTAAGACAGGAAGAGTGACACAAGTTCCCTCTGGTGTAGAAGCTCTGAAGCTAGGTACATACACTCTTGCCTATGTAGATGGAATAGCATTAAGACAGGAAGAGTGATACAAGTTCCCTCTGGTGTAGAAGCTCTGAAGCTAGTACATACACTCTTGCCTATGTAGATGGAATAGCATTAAGACAGGAAGAGTGACACAAGTTCCCTCTGGTGTAGAAGCTCTGAAGCTAGGTACATACACTCTTGCCTATGTAGAGGGAATAGCATTAAGACAGGAAGAGTGACACAAGTTCCCTCTGGTGTAGAAGCTCTGAAGCTACGTACATACAGTTTTGATGGTTCATAAAGAGATATTTATAATGTATTTTATAGTAATAACTGAAAAATTATTGATTGAATTGAATTTTGAGATGTCACTTTAGAAACTGTGACATCTCAAAAGTCATAATCATACATAAAAAAGCAAATTTGAGATGAGTACTCGCAATATCTGTTGGTGCACGATAAATAATAATTCTATTACCTGGAGGCCTGCATTTACTATTTAGGGTGGACATTAATAGCAGCACATACTTTCACATAACTAACATGATTACAATAAATTCTTCCACAACTAACACCACGTTTTTTATAAATCCTCTGACAGGCGCCAAAACTCTGAATCTCGGTGGCTATCCAAAGAGGTATGAGTCGCTATTATTTATCACTGAAGTAGTAGCACCGCTATAACCTTCAATAGATTCTAACTTTCTCACCAAAAGTTTTATTTCGGTCTTCGACGTCGACATTTCTTGTTCGTACTATAATTTGAGCTTCCTCCCCATATGAAAGGGAGGAATCGTAGAAGAGATATAGTTTAAAGATTTCTGTATTCACCGACAAAGAGGATCGCACGATTATACACTTGAAGAGTGAAACTGTCTCCTGTCCCAAGAAGCCGAAAAACAAAGACAACTCATAAGTTACTTAACTTTTTTTTAAAGAAAACCCTAGGAGAAAGTAATGAGCAAGCGTCAAGAATTATCTGTTCAAGTGTGGGAGCACCTGAATACGAATGGAGTACCGTGGAATGTGTTACAAGTCGAGTTGTCGCTAAATATTCAAACATTCTTTTAGGGAAATACTTTCTATTTCGTTTAGAATGTGGGGAACGCGCTTTTGGGGGGGGGGCAACATGAGAGATTTCCAAAATTAAGGAAATGAATTTAAAATTTACTCGCAATGTTTGGATTAACAGTTGGCGATGCAAACTACCATATCAACCGTCGAATGCACCGATTCCCGTAGGTCACCGAAGTTAAGAAACTTCGGGCGTGGCCAGTACCTGAATGGGTGACCGACCACGTTCTACTGGCATTATTATATAAGGGTGGTAACCAGTAGAAAGCGCAGCTTTATTGATATAATTATTGATACATCTTAACAAAATATACTTGAAAAAGAAGGTTTTACAAAGAATAGAATAATACATACCAATATATGCCAAGCGGATGTAGGAAGGGCAAAGTTACTGGTGACCTTGAGATGAGATAAAAGTAAGAAAGAAGAATTTACTTTTTATTTTAGTTAATATTCAAAATTGTTCTCTTTGCATATGAGTATTTTCTTTATTTAAATTTTAACGTCAATTATTATTAACTAAGAATTTTGAGACGGGTTATCTATAGGTTACCACCCTTTTCCATCTAGGACAGGGGTGATGCCTTTTCGAAGGCATTCTAAAGAAAAGCCACCACCCCTAGTAGGAATCGAACCCACGACCCTTGACACGGAGTGTTAAGAGCTCACGCCTTTACACTCACAGCCACTGGGCCTCCGTTTTATTCTTATTAAATTCTACATAAAAACTACTGTTTACTTGCTCAAAAATGTTTTGTTTCATAATATGCACATAAAAAAAAAATTAGTATAACCTATTTTCATGATATGATGTATTGTTTACTGTTTTGATTGTTCTCTTCGTTAATTTGGCATATTTATTATTTTGTAGCTGAAGGATGCTGCGCAATAGCATGCCGAA
This sequence comes from Gonocerus acuteangulatus, assembly GCA_946811695.1. Classification (NCBI taxonomy): domain Eukaryota; kingdom Metazoa; phylum Arthropoda; class Insecta; order Hemiptera; family Coreidae; genus Gonocerus; species Gonocerus acuteangulatus. The sequence goes on from OX328126.1 coordinate 3,896,231, forward strand.
ACGTACAAATTATTGATTTTTCCGAAAATCCGACTATTTTTGTTAGCAGAAACTACTCCTTGATTTTTTATCACACCGTCGCATAAGCTCCACTAATCTATATATATATAAAAATCACGTGTCTGTCTGTTTTTCTGTTTGTTTGTTCCTTATACAAATCTACACCGTTTGACCGATTTTGACCAAACTTGGAATAATGGTAGGTCTTGATACGAGAAATCTCCTAGGCTAGGTCAAAAAAATCTACCACCTGTCTGTCTGTATGTTTGTCCCATATACAAATCCACACCGTTCGTCCGATTTCGACTAAACTCGGTACACATGTAGATCTTAATCTGGGGAGTGCCGTAGGCTAGGTCAAAAAAATCTACCAGCTGTCTGTCTGTATGTTTGTCCCTTATACAAATCCACACCGTTAGACCAATTTTTATGAAACTTGGTATACATGTATGTCTTGATACGGGGGGTGTTATAGGTTAGGTCAAAGTCGTCTAGGACTCACTGTTATGAGGGTTCATAACAGTTACAGATTCGTGTTATTAGATTTTAATAATACTTATTTCGTTTCTAATTTATTTAGGCTTTTCTATAAGCAGAAAGTAGGCGTAGCATGGCACGCCGGGTAACAGCTAGTAGTCTAATAAAAATTGAAGCATAATGATTACACAAATAATTGAAATGGAAAAAAATAAAATTATTCAGTTTAAAATAAAATACTATAAGTTCATTTTGCCGTTTTATTAAGAACTATTCTTGTAAAAAGAGCCTAGAAAAACGAGAAATGTCTTCAAAATTTACCCTGGTTCAATAGGTTTTAAAGGGATTGAAAATTTAACGATTTGCACTGAAATAAATTTTTTTCTTGGATCCTGTCCATCTTGGGATCTAAAACCTCCCGGTGGTCCCAGTCCCTCACGAAATCATTTCCTACATTCACCCCTGCCGCATTTTTTAATTATTTGCATCTCAACCAGAACTAATAAGTGAATTAAGAACTATCATGTGCATAGATACTCATTCAAAACATTCCCCCCCCCCCCAAGCAATAAGACACCTCTAACTCGGTGCTGCTCCAACTCGTCCTAGTTGGTAACTGCTAAAGAGCGGCACGTGATGGCCTGCAAGATCACGAGTTGTACAATTGTAAGATTTAGGCTGTCAGCTTTGATTGATGATTCTAAATCCTAGCAGCTCAACATTCTCGCCGTAGAATTTAGACCAACAAAGATATTTTACAAGACTCGTAAAAAAAAAAAAAAAATGGATCGGAAGAGCATTTTGGCAAGTTTGATCTAAGTGAACCTCAAATCATTGGGCCAAGGAAAGGATTATAATGTCAACTTTCTCGCAACACTACTTTCAAACGCTGAATTCGCAATATGGTTTAGTTTCACGTTTTTTTTTTTTTTAGTATTGTGTTTAGCTATATAATATTAACCATAAAATTCTTCTTTCATTTCTGCTCTACCAAATTTTTCAATCCCTTGCTTATTGGTAACCATCTCTTTGTTAAAAACGCACCAATTGAAGGGGTATTTTACCTTGTAACTTTTTTCTGTCATTGTTTTATGGGGTAAATGCTTCCTTAACTAACCTAAAGTTCTGTACTCCGGAGGTAAAGGACACCATCTCCATTTATGTATTAAATTGACATAATAAGAGGCCCTTAATGTGGATTTTCCGATCTATATAATGGTCTAGGACACTGTTTCTTGTTCCCATAAATAACGAAGATAAGACAGTGATAAATAAAATCTTGTCTGTTTTCATTAGAGATAAAAGACACCATGTGGAGGACTTGGTTCTGTTTCACTATGATCAATACTTACAATTACCTAGCAATACCAATAACAATGTGAAACATATTCTTTAAACCGTTTCTATAAGTAACGAAGAAACGAATTTCAATTTGAATAGTTCAAATTTATGAAAATATGTGGCATGGTATTCTTTTCCTCCAGGATACAAAATTGGCTTTCCTGAACAAATAAAAATATGTGGTACGGTATCCTTTACCTCCAGGATACAAAATTGGCTTTCCTGAACAAATTCAAATATGTGGCATGGTATTCTTTTCCTCCAGGATACAGATATATTTATATCCAAGAGTGTTCATGTAGTACCGGAATAATTTTGAAATGTGTCAAAAATTTAATTTTTCCACTACATTCTAGATATATTTCAAAATTCATAATATTATTTTTTTAATCTTTATTATAGGAATTCATGAAAACAAATGTAACATTACACTTTTGAGAGTTGTTTTATCAGGCATAATTATTGACTAACCTTTTAAGAACCTAATTTCAATCAACCTAGACAAGGCTCCAAGAAGACCAACGCATTGTTTGGAGAGAGGACCATGTGTCCGACATTCATATCTTAAAGGAGAAACAAAACAAAAAAAAAAGACCTATCTTTATGTTTTCTACCTCGCTGCTTGGAACGATTATTTCTTCTTTCTCCGTAAAGTCCTTAATTTAGCCCTAACATAAAGTGGCCTTCAAATAAATATCTAGACATGGAAGTCTTCATTGAAAGCTAAAACATTTTAGCGGGGTTCCTCCCTCCCTCCATAGGGAGGAACCCCGCTTATAAGGTTCACCCCACGACGCAATCCGGAAGTGCCAACTACAAAATTTCTTGTTTCAGAACCTATCGATAACTAAAATATCAGTGGTTCAAATATATATATATATATATATATATATATATATATATATATATATATATATATATATATATATATATATATATATATATATATATATATATATATATATTTGTACACAGAGTGGATTTGTATAAGGGACAAACAGACAGATGATTTATATATATATATATATATATATATATATATATATATATATATATATACTAGCTGTTGCCCAGTGTGCCATGCTACACCTACTTTCTGTCTATGACTCTCCCCGTATCAAGATCTACTTGATACCTAGTTGTCTATACCCAGTTACGAAAATCGGTCAAACGATGTGAATTTGTTTTAGTTCATAATGTTACCGGCAGAGGCCAGCACAACAGTACTTCATCTAGAAGCCGACAGAGGCAAGTAGCAGAGCCTGCGAGTAGATAGCTCTTATCAAAGAAAGGCCAGCGCTCCTTAGTTAGACAGTGACTGTTGATATAAAATTGAAATAAACTGCATTACATGATTATATAATGATGTAAAGTCATCAATGAGTTCGAGTTATTCTAATTATCAAGAACATCAACAAATAAATTTGAGACATTATTCAAAATGGCTGTCGATTCAAAATGGCCGTCACAATCTGAATGGTTCAGTGTAGCCAATTTTTCTTGAACAAAACTTTTGACCTTTTGACCAAATTTTGAAATTTGACTATTTTGACCTAGCCTAGGAGATTTCTCGTATCAAGACCTGCCTGTGTGCCAAGTTTGGTCAATATCGGTCAAACAGTGTAGATTTGTATAAGGAACAAACAAACAAATAAACAGAAAAAGACACGTGATATATATATATATATATATATATATATATATATATATATATATATATATATATCACGTGTCTTTTTCTGTTTATTATATATATATATATATATATATTGTACACAGTGTGGATATGTATAAGGGACAAACAGACAGGTGATTTATATATATATATATATATATATATATATATATATATATATATATGTGTGTGTTTCTGAAGAAGTAACGCTTTATCTTAGCTGACTCCCAACCATACCTTGACTTTTTATCACCTCAACGTCTAACTCATTCATACATACTTCATTTTATTTACATATTTATAATTTTTCATTACATCTATCTATTTATCTACTCACCAAGATGTAGAAGACACAGCAGCCTTCGGTGCTAGCGTCCCTATCCCACAAGCAGCTGCTTGCAGACACTCTTGCGGTATGATCCTGGCCGTGGAGTTGCCCGTAGCAGCTGACTGCATGCCGACAGTAGCCCTGTAGACCGCCAGTATCCCTAAAGGTAACAACGCTGCCATCACAGCGAATGGTGCTGCTAACTTCACCAGCAATAGCTTCGCCAGCAACAGCAGCGGTATCTTCACCAGGGCTCCTAGCAACACGCCTAGTAGTAGAGGTCGGACAGAAGTACCACCACCTTCTATAACACGTGACAAAGTAACAACACCACAAATAACACAGGCACAACCGAAGGTGGTAATTTCCAAAGACACCAAACATATATTCTCAGGTATTTCTACACCCTGAATCCGTTTGCAAATAAACATAACAGTGGAATTTTGTACCTCTTATTTGCCCTAGTTGTTATAAGTATCTTGCTTTACTAATTAATTCATTTAATTGCTATAAGCTATTACAAAGACAACATCAATAATAAACTTAGACAAAAATCTATGATAACAACGAAACCAACACATCACCGACTAACATCGTCCCATCGAAAATCACTTCAGAACCGGTTTTGTACTGAATTTAGTTTTCCAGATATGAAAGAAAACATTTATAAAAATCTTCAATGGATGGTAACCTATAGATAACCCGTCCTAAAATTCTTAGTTAATAATAAATGGACGTAAAAATTAAAATCTTCAAATGGTTTCTTTCTATTAACTCTAAACAAAATTTGAATATGTCATGTTTATATGAATTACCATCGTCTTGATAAATTTATAACTGAATCAATCTTTCCTGAACAATTTGTTATTAAAACTAGTTGTTTGAATTTTTCTTGAAAATTGTTACGGATAAAATTAAAAGAGTATCTGCATGCTAAGACAAAAACTTAAGCACTAGGATTTGTTTCGTTGAACCATGTTCCTGTTGACGGTTTCTGCTGATAGGGTTTGCTTTCAAATCAGTACAAACCAGTGTTATTGTACAAAAATGCAACAAAATCGAACCATTTTTGAAGCTGAGTGTGATCGAACGCACACAAACACACACACGCGCATATTTAAACATCTAGAAGTACAAATTTGAACCACCCTCCTTTTTATGAAGTATGAGTTCTGAAACATAGGCGTTTCTAGTCAGCACTTCCGGTGGACGTCATCTGGATGACGTCATAAGCGGGCTTCCTTTTAACGCGGTTCTTCCCTCCGTCCATAAGGTGAAAACCCGCTTATAAGGTTGATCTCATGACGTAATTCGGAAGTGTCGACTCGAAAATTTCATGTTTCAGATCCCATAGGTCAATAATATAACGGTGATTCACATGTGTCTGTTCGCTCTCTAGCTGGCTCAAAAAAGGTCCTATTTTGATGCAATTAGATACCTCTAATTTGAAATTTCAAGTTCGTTAACCAGCAAAATCCGTCCAGCGGAAGTTTTTTTGGAGCGAAATTCGCGCGAAAGAAGTCGTACCGCTAACGTTTCCGAGTTTATATATATATATATATATATATATATATATATATATATATTAGGCTTCTTAACGTAGAAAAACGAATGAAATCATTTTTCAAGCAATATCTGTAACCGTTTTCGAGGAACATTGATACACCTACTTCTCCAAACTAATTTTCATTTTGGGTATTCAGAAACGATTAATTCAGTTGAAACTTGTCCCAGACGTTTGATATTCATCTAATCTATGATAGGTAAATTTTGGTTCCGTTTGGAGTTAAGGAAGTACTAGAAATAAAATATTTCATTGACAAGCATGAAAAGTTTGGGAATTTCCGTATATTTTCTAAAATATCTCGAACACGGCTAAGAAATCGTTGTACCTAGAAGGTAACCATTCGAATGCTTACTAAATTCTCTACAAAAACGTTTTGTTGTAATTTCTGATGGGGCGATGTCAATCGGAGAAATAAGTACTTGAAAATTTGCAATTGTAAGTTTTGCTCTTTCGAACGGGTTTTGTATCTGTCTGCCTTATGTTTTACCTGGTTGTTGGTTATTTTAATTGCATTCAACAGTAAAACGAGTATTTGACTAATACAAGGTAAAAAGTGGGAAAAATTGATAGAGTGCTTCCGAGAGCGAACTTTACTATTAGCACTAGAAATATGAACGGAACCACGCTAAGATGACGCAGTTCCTGCGAGTCGGACTTTTTTTATGGAGGGAGGACGGAAATGCAATATACGGCGTTCTAAGAGCGCTTAAGAGGTCTGCCTGCCGATTCTATGACCTTAAAGTAATAATTGCTTCGTAGGACAATCCTATTAATATTTCGAAAGTAATTTTGAAAGGAGACCAAAAAGGAAAAATTAAGAAAAATATATACCCTAAATAATTGACAATTAATACTTAATAAAATAGAACACTATTGTACACAATAAAGAAGGTTCGCCGAATATCACCTGTAACAGATCTGGAGTGTGAAATCCAGTTTTGGCAATTTACACGGACAATTGTAGGAAATTGGAGAAGCAACAGCTGGCCGTTGGATATTATTGGAAAACTCCGCAAAACTTCGATCTTCATTTAGTTTATTTCGAAGAGGTACACAGCTCGGGCTGTTTCTAGTTTTAGCGTGGTTCCTCCATGGGTAGGAAACCCGCTTATGAGGTTGACAGAATGACGTAATTCGGAAGCGCCGACGAAAATTTCACGTTTCAGAACACATACATCACGAAAATAACGTTGCTTCAAATTATATATATATATATATATATATATATATATATATATATATATATATATGTATGCTTGATGTTTATTTTTCGTCGCTGGGATGATATTTTTAGATGGAACGGCATTTTTCTCCAGCGGTGGTACTCCTCCTCACTTCTTCCTGGGATATTTCGATGGGTTCATCTCCACGATGGACGAAGATGGAGATGAACCCATGGAAACAGAACCGCGCTAAAATGACGCAGTTCCTGCGAGTCGGAATTTTTGTTATCTATTAGAAAGGATTAAAATACATGTATAGGAGATGGTTGATAATTTTAGATAGATACAGACAGGGTTCTGTTGTGTGATTAATAAAACTCCATCGGCGCTAATAGCCAAATAGTTGATGCGCCGTTAAAAACGAAAAAAATAAATAAATAAAATAAAACTCCATTTTAAAAAAGTAAAAATGTGTGATATCTTTCTGAGGTTTCGGCTTGAGATTCTAGCCATCATCAGAGCTGTAACCATTGATGGACAGAGCTGTAACCATTGATGGACAGAACTGTAACCATTGATGGACAGAGCTGTAACCATTGACGGACAGAGCTGTAACCATTGATGGACAGAGCTGTAACCATTGATGGACAGAACTGTAACCATTGATGGACAGAGCTGTAACCATTGATGGACAGAGCTGTAACCATTGATGGACAGAGCTGTAACCATTGATGGACAGAGCTGTAACCATTGATGGACAGAGCTGTAACCATTGATGGACAGAGCTGTAACCATTGATGGACAGAGCTGTAACCATTGATGGACAGAGCTGTAACCATTGATGGACAGAGCTGTAACCATTGATGGACAGAGCTGTAACCATTGATGGACAGAGCTGTAACCATTGATGGACAGAGCTAATTCTAATAATAATTTTCTATGAGGAATAAGAAAAAAAGGTTAAATGTGTATATTTATTTTTTGTCTTCCTTTTTAGCACTTTCCTCCGAAGGAAAGTAGCTATTGAGGTTGGACTCATGACGGAATTTTTGAAAAATTTCTTCAAATCTTTATCGATCCTACCTAGTAGACACCGAAAATGACCCCCGTTAAAATTTATATATATATATATATATATATGCATATATATATATATATATATATATATATATATATATATATATATATGCATATATATATATATATGTGTGTCTGTTAACACGATAGCGGCCAGAGTTTTTGTTTTTTCGTCATGAAACTTGGTATATAGCATTCAATTAGCAAACGATTGAACGAGTTCGTTAACCACCAAAGTCGGTCCACCGGAAGGGGGGGGGGTTTACCCCGAACCCAAAACACTTATTTGACTATGTCAGCCGTAATATTTGTTATATTTCAACGAAACTTGGTATTCGTAGTGTTAATATAAAGAGAAAAGTGAGATATAAAAATTAACTAAATCGGTTCATTAGAAGGGGGGGTTTACTCCGGACCCACAATACCAATTCGCCACTACCAGCCGTGATTTTTGGTATATTTCGACGAAACGCGGTATTCGTAGTGCTAATCCACAGGTAAATATGTGTTGTAAAAATAAACGAAATCGGTTCATTAGGAGGGGGGTTTACTCCGGACCCACAATACCAATTCGCCACTACCAGCCGTGATTTTTGGTATATTTCGACGAAACTCGGTATTCGTAGTGGTAATCTACAGGTAAATATGTGTTGTAAAAAGAAACTAAATCGGTTCATTAGAAGGGGGGGTTTACTCCGGACCCAAATTCCTAATATACTCATACCGGTCGTAATTTCTGCTGTATTGTAACGAAACGCTGTATATGTCGTGGGTAACGCATGAGAAAGAAGTGTTGTAAAAATGAGCTGAATCGGTCAATCGGAAAGCGGGGGTTTAATTTGTAATATATTTGAATAGAAAAGCCGGCAGACGTAGGTTCACAAAGCCGCCGCAAGGAGCGCTTTCTACCACTAGAGTGACTGTATCCTGTTCCTGCGTTAGATCAAAATACGATAATATGAGGATTTTTGTATTTATTACGTAGTGTAGTAGGTACCATGTGTAAACATAACTCTGGATGCAAATTAATAATTGATCAGTTACTCATTACAAAATGAGAACTATTCACGTTTTTATTTTATTTATGTAGGATATTTTAAGCAAATTGTTCTGGAAAGCAGTCTACACTACCCAAATTCTGAGGAAAGTGCTTAGTTATGCAGCTCCTGCGTGACGGACTTTTATTCCTTCTATCTAGATTATTATTGTTGGTGTTTAACTCTGGCCTTGTTACAGGCCTTATGACTAGGGACCGGATTTTCAGGATTAAATAAGTACCCAATTAGGTTTTTGCAACAGGCATAATAGGTCTTTTTAGGTTTTTATTTAAAAATCCATTTTAGGGTTTTTTAGGTGATAAAACTGTTTTGAATAGGTCCCAAAAATAGGTCTTTTTAGGTTTTTTTATTTATTTTAGGTTCGAAAAATAAGTTCAACCTATTATAATTTATCATTAATAATTTTGATTAATTTATAATTGATAATTTAATATGTATATAAAGTGAAATTATTATTTTATAGAATAGTATATTGAGAAGGGGGAAAAAGATGAGCAACTAAAAATAAAACGGAAATACGGAGTTATTATTTTAAAAAAAGAATAAGTAGTCCAAATATTCAACAAAATATTTATTTAAAAAACAAAGTGAATGAATATTAGGTGTATGTCTAGGTCATTCCATCGTTATTTAGGTGATTTTAGGTGATATCATCCTCAATAGGTGATTTTAGGTTATATCATCCTCAATAGGTTATTTTAGGATCTTCCAAATTTGCATGAATGATACTACAAGACGCGAATCATATAAAAACCCGATCATTATCATGTTTAGAAGAAAGGAAAAAAATAGGTGAAAACCTAAGAATCCGGTCCCTACTGATGACGTTTTATCTAAAAAATGTTTTAGTTGAATTCTTGCGCATTTTTTTTACATTCATTGCGCATTAGTGTGTTAATAATATCGCAATATATCAGAACATAAAAGACTTTTTCTTACATAGTGATCAACACATCGCACTAGTATTTCTAATGTGATACAACTCGAAATAAAAATCTGAAAACTGAAAATGTGTCACTCTTGCCTATGTAGATGGAATAGCATTAAGACAGGAAGAGTGATACAAGTACCCTCTGGTGTAGAAGCTCTGTAGCTAGGTACATAAACTCTTGCCTATGTAGATGGAATAGGATTAAGACAGGAAGAGTGACACAAGTTCCCTCTGGTGTAGAAGCTCTGAAGCTAGGTACATACACTCTTGCCTATGTAGATGGAATAGGATTAAGACAGGAAGAGTGATACAAGTTCCCTCTGGTGTAGAAGCTCTGAAGCTAGGTACATACACTCTTGCCTATGTAGATGGAATATGATTAAGACAGGAAGAATGATACAAGTTCCCTCTGGTGTAGAAGCTCTGAAGCTAGGTACATACACTCTTGCCTATGTAGATGGAATAGGATTAATACAGGAATAGTGATACAAGTTCCCTCTGGTGTAGAAGCTCTGAAGCTAGGTACATACACTCTTGCCTATGTAGATGGAATAGCATTAAGACAGGAAGAGTGATACAAGTTCCCTCTGGTGTAGAAGCTCTGAAGCTACGTACATACACTCTTGCCTATGTAGATGGAATAGCATTAAGACAGGAAGAGTAACACAAGTTCCTTCTGGTGTAGAAGCTCTGAAGCTAGGTACATACACTCTCTCCTATGTAGATGGAATAGCATTAAGACAGGAAGAGTGACACAAGTTCCTTCTGGTGTAGAACCTCTGAAGCTAGGTACATACAGTTTTGATGGTTGATATTTATTTTTAAGTTGTGTCACTTTAGAAATACTTGTGCGATATTGTAAATAATTATTATTCGTGTTTCATGAGGACTAAATAAAAAATCTACTTTCTCACCGGTTGCGGAGGGAGCCGCCCCGACTTGCCACCTGTTGTCTGGTCCGTAGCCAGTGCCGTATCCATAGCTAGGTGTATCGCTTCCATAGCTATCCCCGTATCCCATCTCTCTAGCTAGGTCGTTCTCGCTGGCCAGGACCACAGTCACCAAGGGGATCACCAACAGGCCTAGTAGTGTCATCCTAGGAGGAAGGTAATAATTAGAATAACAGGGGATAACTGATGTAGGCAGTTACAGGGGTTTAAGACCCAACCACAACAGTACATCGCACAATCCATATACTAGGTACTCCGGGTCACAAATATAATCACGGATGTTCTGGAAGAGATTCGGAGCTTCTCAGAAGCATGATGATGAGACGAAGAATCAGCTTATGAAGATGGGTCTACAGTAACCCAGGAAACCCCAGTTCAAAGTCCAGTCCAATCACTCTTGTACAGAAAGAAATTAAGAAGATTTAGAGACAGTAAAAATGATGTCCATGAGAATGTTTTCAAATCATTAAAAGTTTTAGAATCCATTGTGATCTTCGATAGGCTTCAATCAAAGAAGCAAACAAAACGGAAGACTTCTATTTTTACTTTTTTTTTAAAGTTATTTATTACTTTCGTACTTGATTATCGATTTTTGCAATTTTTGTATTTCAATAAATAAAATGTATGTAATTTTTCTTTGTTTTAAATAAATTCTGTGGAAAACATGAAGTTCCATTTCATAGCCCTTTATTTTCAAAAACATTTGTAAATCGAATTTTGGATAATTCGAACTTTTTCATCAGTCTCTAGGGGTTCGAATTATCCAAGTTCCACTGAATATATAAATATATATATATATATATATATATATATATATATATATATATATATATAAAGATGGAATATATATATATAAAGTAGACTCTCCGTTATCCGTCAGTCTCTCTAATCCGGCGGTCTCCGAGTGGAATGAGTGACGGATCTCGGATCTGGCCGGAGCTAGACCTGCTCGAGGATTCCTAGAAAACCTTCCCTTCCTAGCTAGCCAAATATTTCTTTGGTGGTATTTCACTGAATGGAGGTCAAACAAGGCATACATATAGTAATAATAATATAAGGTGTATTTATATAATAATAATATAACATGGCTGTGGAAGGGTTCGGGATATTATTACCTCGGATGGACCATCACCAGGTATAGCGTAAACTCTATGGGGGCGTTGCTGATGGGTGAGGAGGCTATGCAAGGGTTCGGGATATTATTACCTCGGATGGGCCATCACCAGGTATAGCGTAAACTCTATGAGGGGAGGCTGATGGGTGAGGAGGCTGTGCAAGGGTTCGGGATATTATTACCTCGGATGGACCATCACGAGGTATAGCTTAAACTCTATGAGGGGATGCTGATGGGTGAGGAGGCTGTGCAAGGGTTCGGGATATTATTACCTCGGATAGACCATCACCAGGTATAGCTTAAACTCTATGAGGGGATGCTGATGGGTGAGGAGGCTGTGCAAGGGTTCGGGATATTATTACCTCGGATGGACCATCACGAGGTATAGCTTAAACTCTATGAGGGGATGCTGATGGGTGAGGAGGCTGTGCAAGGGTTCGGGATATTATTACCTCGGATGGACCATCACCAGGTATAGCGTAAACTCTATGAGGGGATGCTGATGGGTGAGGAGGCTGTGCAAGGTTTCGGGATATTATTACCTCGGATGGACCATCACCAGGTATAGCCTAAACTCTACGAGGGGATGCTGATGGGTGAGGAGGCTGTGCAAGGGTTCGGGTTATTATTACCTCGGATGGACCATCACCAGGTATAGCGTAAACTCTATGAGGGGATGCTGATGGGTGAGGAGGCTGTGCAAGGTTTCGGGATATTATTACCTCGGATGGACCATCACCAGGTATAGGCTAAACTCTACGAGGGGATGCTGATGGGTGAGGAGGCTGTGCAAGGGTTGGGGTTATTATTACCTCGGATGGACTATCACCAGATATAGCGTAAACTCTATGAGGGGATGCTGATGGGTAAGGAGGCTGTGCAAGGGTTCGGGATATTATTACCTCGGATGGACCATCACCAGGTATAGCGTAAACTCTATGAGGGACAAGTTGAAATGAACGGCAATTAAAATGGTGATTTTGTCTCTCATAGCGTAAACTCTATAAGGGACAATTTATTTCTAGGACTGCCATCATAGTTGAAATTAACCTCAATTAATAATAATACTATGAAGTACATAATGTTCTGAACATCTGTTCTTCTAAACCCCCCTAAAAATACTTAAAGATTAGAATATCAAAAAATCCTTTCTGAGCGAGCGTCTACGTTCTATAGGGAGTGTCCTTGCAAAATAATACATAAGTGGCTGCTTCTAACTGAATCCTCTAATCCGGATTTTTCTCTAATCCGACTGTACCCGGTCCCGACGACACCGGATTAGAGAGAGCCTACTGTGTGTGTGTGTGTGTGTGTGTGTGTGTGTATATATATATATATATATATATATATATATATATATATATATATATATATTGAAATTGAGTGCTGATTGAGAGCGGTGTTGGAACTGCACCTCAATCGTCTATATATATATATATATATATATATATTTTCTAGTTTGTTAACCAGCAGAACCTCTCCTGTTCCGGAAACCCCGTTATGATAACCTACGTCGGAGAAAACGGTATTTGAGGATTTCAATTTCTTGGAAGGCAGTTATATGAAATTACGCTAGAATGGCGCGTTTCGTGCAAGTACAACTTTGATGTTCCCTTTTTCGTGTGACCATTTGTAGAGCTTTACTGAATTCCCTAGATAAAAAAAATACAGTACTCACCTGTTGAACGTAGAAGCTGAAGAATGAGCTTGGAATATGGGTGCTCCTGTCCATATATACCAGGTGCCCATTGTAATGTAAACACAGCCCCACTCTCTTGTCAGGACACGTAGCATGAGTATTTCTGGGAGGAGAAAGCAACAACTTACACTTTGGAGTTATTTCAGAGATGGGGACAAAAAACAAAAAAATCAAAAAATCTTAGAAGTAACGGATTGTCACTAGACACCCTTAACCTTCAATTATGTAAATCGTCGGAAAAGTCAATACTTGACTCTCTCATGAAGTCAAATATACTGTTGTCCTTTTTTGGTGAAGATGTTGGTCAAGAACAAACAACTGTCCCTTAAGTACGCATGACTATAACTGTAAACCCTTCCATAATTCCTCCTTCTCATAAATTTACTGCTTAAACCGAAGTCGTTTGACTCTGAAGAGAATATACAATTGAGTTAGTAACTTATGGAATGGAACCCTGAGCCATTTTCTGCTTTAGCGCGTTTTTTCACCCTTTCAGGAAGAAAACCAACATGAGGTCGATCCCTTGAAGAAATCTGAAGGTCGCAATAATAAATGTTGATTTTTTATGAGCCATACGTCAATAAAATACAGGCCATCTCCACTTCTCGGTATATGTCACCAGTGGAGTGGTTTTTAAGCCACAAACTTTACCCGGCATTACTGCAGGCTTCTTCAGTTAGAGCATTATAGATGAAGGCAACCATCAGCATGTCAGCTGATTGTGCTTTCATCTGACGGAAGGCGAGGAATGCTCGACCGTATGAGATCTCTTAAGATCATATCGAATTAGATCCAATCAAGCGTTCAGATTAGTGGCGGCTAAAGGGGGGGTTTGGGGGGGGACAACTGTACCCGACTGCCCCCCCCCCCATGTGGCGGCCCTGTTTCTAAGTATAATACCTGAAGTTCATTAGGATGTTACGGTAAGGTTTACCGATTTGGGAATCGCACAATAGGACAGATGGCCGATGTGCACCCCGTCAGGTGAAGGGTATGAGTCAATAGTTAATCTAATCTAATCTAATAATCTTCCTTGTCCCTGGGGCCCTACGGACCATTGTCAACAAACAGGTAAACTGTTATCTATAGGTTACCACTACCTAACAGAAGTTTAGCCAGTAAAGGTTAAAATTCGTTGTCAATAATAAATGGACGTTAAAATTTAAAAAAAACATGTTACCAAGATGTCATTGGAAAACACCCATTATATTTGTCAGTAGTAAGAAGTGTTCTGACTGGGGATGCTTTAGTGTTAACTTTGGTCTTCCTCTGCCTCCCGGCACCTTCATTGATATGTAGTATCTTATTTCTTTGTTAAAAATTAATTAATATTATTATTAGCACCTATTTACTTGTATACACCTCAATAACATTTTTTTTTATGTTTCTATTGATTTTCTAGAACTGATTTCACTTTAACTGTTTATTAATACCTTAGTTGTTCTAATAATTTAACATAAAATTGTTCTTTTATAATAAGTTGAACTGTATTTAAAGACCTGTCACTTATCTTACTTATAAGCCTTTTTTCTGTGTATTAATTTCTGTTTTATTCTTTTCTTGTCATTTTAGCTGACGAAGGCTACCAAAGAGTGGCCGAAACGTCTTGAATATAGATTTTTTAACAAAAATCATGTTGAGGTTTCTTTGGCCGAATCCCAACCATTCCAGCTTTACTTATCACCTCGACGGCTAACTATCTAATCTTCATAACAAATTATTAATAACCCGGACCGGCTTTTCTTTTTATTCTTCCAGTAAAATTTAGCTAACAATATGTCCCACCAATGAGAAACGTGTGAGGAGGTGAGATGCAAAACTCGTTCGTTCCACATGAACATGTTTTTCAGGAAACTCAAAAAACATACCACGTCTTGTCGAGTGGTGAGATAAAAATTATTTTTTTTTTTTTTGCGTTTGAAAGGTACAGCTATCCTGTAGAAATGAGCTTAAATGAAAAAAAAAAAATACTGATTTAAAGGTAACAAAAAAATTAACGAAGTATGGAACGAGAAAGTTTTGCGGCAAAATGTTTAAAGGAAGGAGTTATGCTGCACACAACACTGGAATGACCGAGTTTTAATAAACACAGGATAAGTTGCTCTTCCAATAAGGATAATAATACGAGGTTAGGTTTTGTTTAATATTAATAACAGCGAAGGTTATGTTTGATAAGTAATATTTATTTAGGTTCACAGCCATTTTATTTATCATTTTACCTCTTCCTTGACTCGTCGAACAGTTTGGAACTGAGAAAATAAATCGAAGTATTCCTGAGGGTCTTTTATTATATCTATTTTTATTTTTATTTTCCGACGACACGATCAGCGGGAAGGAAAGAGTGACCAAAGACAGGATACATAATAGACATTTTTGGCAATTCCTGGTTTCATTAAGAAGCTTGCAAACATACCTACCACAGAAATGTTAGCGCGGTTACTCCCTATCTCCATAGGGAGAACCCGCTTATGAGGTTGACCTCATGACGCAATCCGGAAGTGCCGACTAGAAACTTTCACGTTTCAGACCCTATAGATCACGAAGATATAGGTGGCCCAAATTTGTATATATATATATATATATATATATATATATATATATATATATATATATATAAATATATATATATATATATTTATATATATATATATATATATATATATATATATATATGCTTGTCTGTTCGCGCTCTAGCAAGCTCAAAAATGGTCCGATTTTAACGAAATTTGGCTTAAAAATCTGTCGTCTAATTTGAAAGGTCACGTTCGTTAACCAGCAGAATCCGCGCACTAGAATATAGTGTTTGGGGCGAAATTCGCGCAAAAATAATCGTAACGCTTACGTTTTTGAGTTCATATGCTTGCAGGTACTTGTTTTATAGGTTTCTTAACATAAGAAAACGAATGAAACCATTTATAAGGCGATATCTGTAACCGTTCCTGAGAAAAGTGGAATCAATGTTTTTGTAAGTCATTATATTTTTGTGAGTCCTTAGCGGAATTCAATTGAATTATTTTCTACAACTTAATTATTAATTAATATTTAAACATATTAATCCCAACTAATATGTATAAATTTTGGTTATATTTGGAGTTAAGGAAGTATGCGAAAAAAATTATTTTATTAATAGACATGAAAAGTTTTCGGATCTCCATACATTTTTCGTAAATATCTCGATAACGGTTGGGAAATCGTGCTAAGTGGAAGGTGTACATTCGAATGCTTACTAAATTCTCTACAAAAAAGGTTCTGAAGCAATATTCGATGGGGCAACGTCAATCAGAGATATAAGCGCTTAAAACTTAAAAAGTGTTTGTTTTGTTGTTTTGAAAGGGTTTTTCTCTTTGCTTATCTCACTTTTTAAATGGTTGTTTCTTGTTTATATTGCATTTATCAGTAAAATTAGTATAGTAGTAAAATAAGGTAAGAAACGGTGAAAGGTATTGGTAATAATAAGTTTGTAGTGGCTGTGGTAATCAAGATGGCTGTGTCTAATCATGATGACGTAGGTTGTTTTGAATTTTCCTGTCTATATAACCTTCCTCATAGTCTCCAACTGAAGTTATCGTTATTTTTTATTTTATAGAAAGATTTAACCCACGGCAGAATGGAATTTTATTCGCCATGAAGCACATATTTACAGTTGGTTATAACAGTAATAAAACAAGATACATAAAATGACAACGAATTTTTGTTTGTTTAGAATAGAGCCTTCTCAGCAGTAGTCGAAGAGTGAGTACGTTTTCAGTACATAATTGTATTGACTTATACAGATTAAGAATTATCCGCTTCTGTGTAAGTTGGCTACTGTCAGTTTCCTGTGATTTGTGATGCTAATGTATATTCCATCTCTTCGATATGTAACCGCGCTATATTAACCGGCTCACTGGGGAGCTTGAGGTTCGTCTTAAGCGATTAATGAACAGTTTTCTCAGATTTATCCTCGATACCCCCAGGGATGCCCATATTTCACACCGGTATTCCGAGTTGAAGTGGCTATTTCCATCAATTCGACGACAATATTTCCTAGGTTCCTTCCTTTACCAAACCATTTCTTCCAAATCTCCTTCCTATATTTACAACCTCCTGCAGTTTAAATCTGCTGTCCATTCCCGTGGTACCCGCTCCCGTCCCTCCGATCTCTATCCTCCCACTCATAAAACAGCCTTCTTCGACCGTTCCTTCATCTCCCGAGCCTCCTCCTTCTGGAACTCTATCCCTCTTTCCATTCGACACTCTCCTTCCTTACCTGTCTTTAAATCCCGCCTCTTTGCTTTTCTTCTATCCTCCCAGGAAGACGCTTCTTAAAATTTCACCACCAGGAAGACCTGATTACCTTTGTAAATTATATTGCTGTTGTTTTCTCGTGTTTATGCATTTTCCTAGTTTATATCTTTTTATAGCCCCCATTCCTTTAATATTTATTAAACTTTTTAATATTTATTTGTTTATTTAAACTCTTTAATTTAATTCCCATCCCCCTCTGAACATTGTATCATCATTGCCCCATTCCAATGAATGTACATATTTACTTATATTTCATTTTATTATTTAAGGCTTCACATATAATATTTGTATTAGTTGCTTTTTTTGTTTTGTTTTTATATACTTTTGTTTTTCTTTATTCATATTTATATTTTTAGGTTAAATTTCTTTATTGTTTATTTTGTTCTTATTTTTATTCTTATGGGACGAAGTCCCAGAATAAAGTTTTTTTTTCATTCATTCATTCATTCATTTCATTCATTCATTCATTCATTTCATTCATTCATTCATTTCATTCATTCATTCATTTTTATTCCCGCCGGGGGAGCCATCACAGAATAATTTGATTTCTTCGATGTCTGAGAGGTCTTTACTTATAAATTGGTGGTAGAAGATTGAAGATACTACATGTGATCCATAGGTGGAATAGCCTTAGCAGATATAGAGGTATAATTGGCTGATATAATTAGCAGATTGGTCAAGAACTCGAGGCAGGACCTGATTATTCTTGAAATCAAAAGAAATTTTGAGCACAGTCGGGTCCTCATCTTTTTTTAGCGAATCGTAAGATGCTTTTGCCTTTATTCTATGAACTGCTGCTTTAACAATGACGTTTTCTTTTAGCATAAATACACTTTAGCGAAGACTAAAGTGAAAAAAAAAAGTTGCAAAAAGGGGTCACAAAAAAGTATCCGCTGGAGTTCGCGCAAGCCCGGTGGACATGCACGAAAAAAATACGGTACATTGCATAGTTACGTCGGGCGGATCATATTTATGTTTCTGAATTTGAGCAGAAGGCTCTAAACGAAAATAATTTTTTTTCTTCCAGATGCCATAACTTAGATCTGGGGTTTCAGGCAGATACACTCCGAACAAGCATCTGAGGCTGGCGACTTAAAGCTTATATTGTAGTCTTAATTAAAAACTCTCCACAAAGAGCCAATATTTGGCACACATTTCTGGATTGGTTATAAGCTCACCAAAGTTTTTTTGTCTGTGCAGTCACTAGGGAGATACTTTCTGGCTCTCTTTTCTCTAGTATAATCGGACTCGAGAAAATATAGAGACTGTAAAGAACTTTCCAGAGATTCCCTTATTGGCCCAAACTTAACAGTTTTATAGTCTCCTCCTCTTCGTTCTCGAGGAGATTGGCAGCCGGTGAAGTATGTTTTTGAAATATTTTGACTCGGTACTTGGAAATATCAAGAAATTCTTTGGTACAAACCATAGGAATCAAAGAGTTTTGCTGCACAACGAGTAACGAACGAGTTTTGAAACACACTGAGCTATGGACCGAATCAGTTCTGCAACAAACCCCTATTTTTATAGCTAAAAACTATATGAAATAACAAGTTTTGCTCCAACCTCATAACATATGTTGGAAGAGCATTAAAATATCTTTTAAAATCCGCTGTCATCTCATTTTCTTTAAAAAATGGAACGAACGAGTTTTGCACCTCACCTCCTCATGTGTTTTAAAGGTAAACAAAACCGGTTCATTATAACTTGGGGTTTAATCTGTATTATGATCAAATCGCATTAAGGCACGGAACTGTGCAGTCCAGTCAACGAACAGTTATAGATGAAAATTTTTGGAACAAAGTTTTTGACTTCGTAACTTTGTTTGGGCTGGATAGGAGGTGAACATATCAAAAGTCCTCGTCCGTAGCCTTTGTGCCAGGGGGGAGGGGGGTTTAGAAGGTCCCATTTTTCGGATTTTCACTGATATCTCGGAAACCCTGCGTCCTAGCGACATGACTGTCATATAACAAATGAAAGCTTATTAAATTTCCTACAAGTTCTATTCAGTAACGTTTTTCGAGATATCTTTAGTTTTCGAAATATCCGCTCTTGAAAGTCTGTCATTTTGGGAAAAAAAACCACACTTTTTTCTATTCTTGATCGGATATCTCTTCAACGATGAACCCAAAAAATAAATGCCGGCTATAGTGTTGAAGAACATTTCATTCCCTTCAATAATATATATAACTTTACTATTTTATGTATTTTCTTTCAAATTTGAAAACAGTTTTAGTGTTTATCGTGAAATCTGGCGACAACTGTCGACCAATGAACCTCGCTTTTTGATTTCTATTCCCACAAACTAAGATATTTAATTTTTGGTTATGTTAGGTGTGCAGCAGGAAGTCTTAGAAATATTTTATTAACAGACATGAGTATTTTTGGGGTTCTCATATATTTCTTAAACATCCTTGAAATGATTGGGAAATTGTCGTAAGTGGACAGTAACCATTCGAAAGCTAACTAAAGTTTCTACAAAATCGGTTCTAAAACATGTTTCATGGAGAAATAAGTAGGTACTGGTAAACCTGGAGAGTGTTGAGTTTTTTTTTTTGTTTTGTTTTTTTGCTTTGAAAGTTCCTTACGTTTTCTTTTCCTCATTGGTTTTTGGCTAGTCGTTTATATATTTCCTTATTAGCGCGGCTCCTCCCTCCCCCATAGGGAGGAACCCCGCTTATAAGGTTGATACAATGAAACAATCCGGAAGTGCCGACTAGAAAATTTCGCGTTCCAGAACCCCTAGAGACCGAAAATAACAGTGGTTCAAATTTGTATATATATATATATATATATATATATATATATATATATATATATATATATATATTTAAGTACAGATGGATTTTGATGAAATGTGGTACAAAAATCTATCGTCCAATTTGAAAGGTCAAGTTCGTTAACCAGCAAAATCCGCCCACTGGAAGATGGCGTTTGGGGCGAAATTCGCGCAAAAAAAATCGTAACGCTTACGTTTTTGAGTTCATAAGCTTGTAAGTACTCTTTTTAAAGGCTTCTTGGGCTAGGAAAACGAATGGAACCATTTTCAATGCGATAGCTTTAACCGTTTTCGAGAAAACTGAAAAAATAATTTTTGAATGCCGTTTTTAGTTTGGGATTCAGTTGAAACATTTACTGCATGTTCTACATTCATTAAAACTAATATGTTGAAATTTTGGTTGCGTTTGGAGTTAAGGAAGGGTTAGAATAAAATATTTTATTAACAGACATAAAAAAGTTTTGGTAACTTTGTATACTTTCCTTAATATCTCGAAAAAGGTTGAGAATTTTGGGAAACGGAAGGATACCATTAGAAAGCTTACTAAATGATCTACAAAAAAGGTTCTAATGAAAGTTTTGATTAGGCGATGTCAATCGGAGAAATAAGTGCTTAAAACTTTAAAGTAATTGATTTCGATTATTCGAACTGTTCTTTTTGTCTTTGATTTTGATACTTAAAATTATGGGATTCAGTTGAAACATTTTCTGCATGTTTGAATTTCATCAACACTAATATGTTAAAATTTTGGTTACGTTTGGAGCTAAGGAAGGATTAGAATAAAATATTTTATTAACAGACATGAAATGTTTTGGGAACTTCGTAATATCTCGAAGACGAATATTGGTAAACGGAGGGTTACCATGCGAAAGCTTATTAGATGTTCTACAAAAAAGATTCTGAAACAATTTTTGATTAGGCTATGTCAATCGGAGAAATAAGTGCTTAAACTTTGAAGTAATTGATTTCGTTTATTCGAACGATTCTTTTTGTTTGTTGTTATTCCTTGTTATTTTTTAATTGCTTAAAGTTGGATAATGTATTTGACAATAAAACAGGTTAATTAAAATAAGAAAAACCATTCATTGTTAAAAATATATCAGGCTGTACCGTATGAAATGTCAGCTTTGGATTTGTCGATTTCCTTCAAATGTCTTGAAACTGTCGAGGCTCCTACTCCGAGTTCTTTGGCATATTCCCTAGTGCTTAATTGCTTATAGTAGTCAAATGTATTTGTCAATAAAACAGGATACGTATAATTAGAATCAATATTTTGTTTGTTAGAATTCGAAGATGCCGTATGAACATCTAGATTACAGTACTGGTGTTGATTTCGTTCTTTAGAATTATTCTTGGTATTCCCTATTTTCATCTGTTACCCATAGTTTTTTATTGTTAGTAGGTTTTTCTTATTGATTATAGAATATTAATCTATTTGGCTATAAAACAGGATACGTAAAATTAGTGACAATATTTCGGAGATTTCTGAGCGAAATACTTTTAAGATTTTCTACCACCACGAACGGCTTTTTTCCTCTATTTTTATCCACTAGATAGGCTTTATTTTGCATATTATTCTATATAAGTTTTATTCAGCAGGGGATTCTGATGAAATGTCGTGTTTTTGCTGTGGTTTTTAAATACGATGTATCTAAGATTGGATAACATTAGCGAGTCTACATAGTTAAGAACCGACGACGGAGGATTACTTCTTGCTATGATTTAGTCTACATATGTATATTAAGTCCTAAATCCAAAAAATAAACTTCACAACGGTTAGATACTATGAGCGAATATGGCGGTTCAATGTCGTAGAACACAAGGGGGCCGCAGGAAATTTACCTGCTAAGAGTTAATCCTCAAGAGCTGTAAATATACCCCAGGTATCTGCCGACACAAATACAAAGCCTAGGCGGAGAGCACCCCAAAAACACAGATCCAAACATAGGTTATATACTAAATATTCATAAAGACTACTTAGTTGTAAACCAATTCATCAATTAGCAATCAATAGTTTTCAACAAATGTTATATACTAAATATTGATAAAAAGCATTTAATTAGAAAAAAAAACAATATTCCACAAGACTTGTTTTTGGCCCATTTGTGTCACCATAGACTTAATTAGGTATATTATTCTATTGTAGTTGGGCAACTAAACTTTGTTTTATTTTGTTAAATAAAGTTTTTTTTTTGACTTGTTATTCGTCAAGACTTTTATTTGTCCTTGTGTATTTACTAGATACGTTTTATTCGGCATATTATTCTATATAGGCTATATTAGGCAGGGTATTCTACTCCATCTTGTGTACTTCTTCTTGATCCTTCTGTACATGGGCGTATATAAAAACAATTTCGGGGGGGGGGGCTGAGACCATTTCCAGGGTATGGAATACTAAATATTTAGAGCTTGGAATAATTTTAGGCAACTAAAACGCTATTACACGTAAAATAAAATATGTTTTATGAACTAAGTGATCTTATTTAATTTATTTTTAAGGGTTTTACGAGAAGTTTTTATCATCAATTCAAAATTTCGGGAGGGGCTGCAGCCCCCCCCCTCATATACGCCCATGCTTCTGTATCCTCTAGAAAGGCTTTATTAGGCATATTTTGTATTGATTTATAGAGCTTTGCTTTAGAATGAGAGCCAGATTCTGTAATTTCCGCTTCTGTGTAAAAGTTAGCTACTGTCGGTGTCCCTGACGCCTTAATATCACTTTTATTCGAGATGTTCGAGAGGATTTTGACAATTTTCACGAGATATATAAAAAAAATAAGTTTATTTCTTTTCTAAGCTTATCAAATGGCACTAGGGACATGAACGGAACCGCGCTAAGATGCTGCAGTTCCTGCGAGTCGGACTTTTTTTTATTTTATTTCACTTTAAGAGCTGCACAGCAATGGTGATCTGCCCTAAAAGAATTTATATAAAATATAATAAATTATAAGCTAAGGATCAGTAACAAAATTAAAGGGTACGGACAATGAAATGAAGAAAAGAATAATAATAAAAAATAATAAAGAAATATATAAGGAATTAATAAAATAAATAAATACAGAATTAAACATATAATTTTAACGGTAATAATAAATAGTAATCATAATGATATTTGCGGAGTTGAAATCTGAGGAATATTATCCTGAAACAAGAAACTTTGACTTGGGAGTTATGTTTGGTATAATTATATTTTATTATATGCCTTTGTAGTCTTTAAGTATGTGAGTATGGTATCAATGTGGGAGCTGTTAGCAGATAACAGTTCACTGAGGCTTCCAGGAATCTCTATTATATACTTGATTTAGCAGTAAAATGAATGTTATTGATAACTACATGTTTTCAATAAGAATGACATTTTCGTAGTTTGTAATACTGCTTTCCGAGAAGAAGAGAGCGAGTGAGTCATTTCCGAAACTAAGTTTTCTGTAGATAATGGAGCCTAAAACTTCATTTATCTTCAAGATTTCAAGAGAGTAGGTGTTCAAAGTTTTTACAAAATATTTATTAGACTTTTTCCAAGCTTCCCAAAGGACACCAGGTATATAAAGTTATCGAAACGCGCCAAGATGACCCAGTTCCTGCGAGTCGGACTTTTTATTCTAGCATTCGAATTCAGAGCGAATCTAGTACAAAGAAGAATTTTTTGGCAAAGAACATGGTACATATTCTAGTAATGATATCAGCCCTAACATAGCTTGAAGCCATCGGAATGGGTTGTTTTGTCAAGAACATGGTACATATTCTAGTAATGATATCAGCCCTAACATAGCTTGAAGCCATCGGAATGGGTTGTTTTGTCAAGAAGGTGGAATGGAGATGAATATTTCGAAGCAAGGACCAGATATTTTATTCATGAGCCAGGTCTCGGAGTAAAAGTGAGATTTACCTAGAAAGAGGAAGACTACGTGGAAACAATTTTAGTCAGCGTTTAAGCAGTACGCAAACTGTACGAATATTTTTATAAATATAATTATGTACAAACAAAAAATAATAATTAAAATACGTTTTCTGCCAATTTACCATAGTACTTGTGCCAGTACGTCTACTAAAATATTTTAGCCAAACTACCATATCATATGTGCGAAACAACTAGCTTTGCATATTGACAAACAACTAGCATAGCATATGTAGTAAGCTTAACGATTTTTTTTTGCGCGAATTTCACTCCAAAAGCCATGCTCCAGTGGACGGATTCTGCTGGTCAACAAACTTGACCTTTCAAATTAGACGAAAAATTTTTCTACCAAATTTCATCAAAATCGGACCATTTTTGAGCGCAGGAGAGAACGAACAGACAAATATATATATATATATATATATATATATATATATATATATATGTATATATAAATTTCAATCACAGTTATTTTCGTTCTTTAGGGGGTCGGACTTCCGGATTGCGTCATGAGATCAACTTTATAAGCGGGGTTCCTCCCTATGGAGGGATGGAGGAATCGCGCTAAGAACATTATACATGGATGGATGATGCTACATTTCGTCGATACAAATGCAAAGTATCGAATGTGAAAATCACCACTTTCCAGATTGATAAAACATTATTCATTACATTGCTTTTAGACAATAAAATACTCGCAGATTCTACCTTTTGACAGTGGTTAATTTCGCTTTCACTGAGTGAACTTAGATTCGAGAGTTTGCAGTAAAATAGTCGGCAGATTCTACCTTTTGACAGTGGTTAATTTCCCTTTCACTGAGTGAACTTAGATTCGAGAGTTTGCAGTCAAATAGTCGGCAGATTCTACCTTTTGACAGTGGTTAATTTCCCTTTCACTGAGTGAACTTAGATTCGAGAGTTTGCAGTAAAATAGTCGGCAGATTCTACCTTTTAACAGTGGTTAATTTCCCTTTCACTGGGTGAACTTAGATTCGAGAGTTTGCAGTAAAATAGTCGGCAGATTCTACCTTTTGACAGTGGTTAATTTCCCTTTCACTGAGTGAACTTAGATTCGAGAGTTTGCAGTCAAATAGTCGCAGATTCTACCTTTTGACAGTGGTTAATTTCCCTTTCACTGAGTGAACTTAGATTCGAGAGTTTGCAGTCAAATAGTCGCAGATTCTACCTTTTGACAGTGGTTAATTTCCCTTTCACTGAGTGAACTTAGATTCGAGAGTTTGCAGTACATAAGTCAAACAGGAATCAGTAAAGATTGAAGATGAAAAAAGTGTGTTTTCACATTCGATACTTTGCATTTTGTATCGACGATATGATACTTCTGTGTTACAGGTTAAGTTTAAATTAAAGGCAGATGTACACAGCTTTAAAATATAATATTTACAATAACTTGTTACAATGTTTAAATGGGTTTATCAGTATAACTGTCCTGTAAAATAGTAAGAGGTTTAGAAAGAAAATAGTCCAATAAGCCGACACGTCCAATCGGTTGTTGATTGCTCCTATAAATATCATTGACGAAGAGAAATATATCCATTAATACATTCAACTTCCTCTACTAGTAGGAAATCCCTTGTCAAAAAACTAACGATGCAACAAAGAGCTACGTGAAGATTAACCTCGCATTTGTTGCATTGTCGATAGAGGCACGTGTTTATTAGACGTGATCACGTGTGATAACATGGCCGACCCCCTTAGTCGACAACAATGGACGACAAAGCGTGCCGGCACGAGATATCAACTAGAGAGGGAGAAATGGACCGAGAAAAAACTATCTAATAACAGAATCTGCGAGATGGTCCTATTCTGTTGAAGGAATTCCTATTATCTTATAGAGCTCGGTGGCCATTTCATTTCGGTTACCTCCATGTCTTATTTTGCGGGAGGGAAGAGATTCTGCGAAAAAAAAAAAGGCCACTGCAGGTTTCGTTTGGAAAGTAGATCTTCTGCGACATTTTTAGTGCGATGACGTATTTGATGGCAATTTATTTATTAATTTATTTAGCATAAATATGCTAAAGCGATGACTAAACTGAAAAAAAAAAAAGTTCCAAAAAAGCGTTAAAAGAAAACCTCCTTAGACTCTGGACCAATAAGTGTTTTGAAATGGACGAGGAAGAGCACAGGAAAATATAGGCCATTCCGAAGCGATTGTACACAAGTGAACAAAGAGAAGTTGTTCTGTGCAGATTAAGAATCGGCCACTGCCTCCTCAGCCATGAACATCTCTTCCATAACCTATATCCACCTTTCTTACCATGCAATCGCCAATCCTACAAGATAGACGCAAAATAAAATAAATAAAAAAGCGTTTCAAAAAAGTGTCACAAAAAGTCTCCGCTGGCGTTCGCGCATGCGCGGTGGCCATGTACGAAAAAGAAGACTGCATGATATACAGTAAATTACATAGGTTTGTCGGGTGGACCTAAAGCATATTTATGTTCCTGAATTTGAGCAGAAGGCTCTATACGAAATAATTTATTGCACGTTACATTAACTCTACAATATGGGAATTTATTTTCTGCATGTTCCATTTTATAAATACAACTTTTATATTATATATTTATATAACATGGGATGTTAAATATTTACTTAAAAAAATCTTTAAAATTAACTTAAAAATCGACAGTAAAAGTTAAAAGTATGGAAATCAAATTAACATAAATAATTAATTGAAACACTTTGTTTCTCTGGAAAGTGTATTGAATTAAAAACAAAGATATTTATTTTTTAGTCTGTCCTGAATAGTTTGTGTTTTTTATTCGCCCCTCCTTTATATTTTGAACACTGTGCGTTAATGGTCAAAAATTGTGGACATTTTGGATTCACCACTCCACAAGACAGCTAAAAGATCAAAAAATTGTTTTAGCACAATTTCATTCTTTACAAACCTGATCTTTACTTTACTATTGGAAATGTGAGTAACTAAATCAAAATCTTGAAGAGAAAGTGTTGAAAGCTCAGTGAAAGGTAACAACAACGAACTTCTTATGAGGACAAAGGACATGTAAATATTTAAGAGCTGAGTGTTAGTAGGACAGGAGATAAGATATCAGGGTAAACTATGAATCTAACCTTAAGGTTCATTGGATTTAACAAGAATATCTCACAGAATCACTTCAACTTTTCATTTCCGTTACCATTCACGCAAAAATCCTTTTAAAATTAAATAAGCTAAACATGAAAAATATTCCGACTACAAAATGTCAAAACTTCCCTCAATTTTTGAGAAGAACCTAAATGGTGATATGCCCAAATTTAAGAGATTTGAGACCACACAGCAGACATAATAAAAACATCAATTTTGGCGGCTGTTTGCTGGAGAGGTGCAGACCTAAACCGTCTAACTCCCGTTTCATTTAATACAAGTGTTTGATTTTGAAGTGACATGATCAACAGGTTGAGTGAAAAAAAATCACATTAGCTTCTCCCTTGAGGTGTTTTTTTTTTTTTTTTTTTTCAATATAAGCTTACAAACAAAATAAATAATAACAATAATAAAGATTAAAAATCACTTTTAGATTAGACTTTAAATTTGGTCCTACTCAAAATATAGTTTTCATTTAAAGACTGTGTTTTAAGTCGAATATACTTAAAAATACTGACACACTATCAAAGGTCTCCAATCAGCCGCATTGAGCCAATAGCGGTCATGTAGCGCATTGAGTCAACTTTCATTGTACAGGCAGACAGACAGAAATTTGTTTAAGATTCTGTATCCTACAATAATAACGCAGGAAAGGGATACAACGCCCCTAGTGGTAGAATTCAGAAGAATACAACCCATATAAAAACCTAACACAACAGAGGCGCACCTAGTGTTAGCTTTAACAACCAACGTTAGACGGCTCAATTCGGTTCAAACAATGTAGAAAATACCCCCCCCCCCCACTTCCGGTAGAGACTAACTCAATCGTTGAAACCATTGAGTTAGTCGATAGTGGAGGGAGTGTTATCTATCTTATAATGCCTCAATCGTTGAAACCATTGAGTTAGTCGATAGTGGAGGGAGTGTTATCTTATAATGCCTCAAAAGTGTAGGTATGAAATCGGCCATGCCAGTGTGATTGGTGACGCGCGAAAATTTGAATTTTAGGCTTCAACTTATTTCGTTTGGACTCCCTCCCCTCCTTATAACTCAATGGTCCAAGCAGTATCCTTTGAAGCTACTTGATCTAATTTTAAAAAGGAGACCCGGTGGCCGCGAGTTTAAGGCGTGAGCACTTAACACTCCGTGCCAAAGGTCGTGGGTTCGATTCCCACTAGGGGTGGTGGCTTTTCTTTCGAAAAAAAGAAAAGGCATCACCCCTATCCTGGCTAGAAAAGGGTGGTAACCTATGGATAACCCATCCTAAAATTCGTAGTTAATAATAAATGGACGTTAAAATTTAAATAAATAATTTTAAAAAAATTATCTTATTTCAGGAGTATAAGGAAATATTTTATCACCCCGAGACTCTATAAAAATTTGTGTGATCTATAGACGACATGTACCAAAAATCTGTGCGAAGTACAAAAGGGCATTAAAATATGTAAATAATAATTAAAGAGAGGGGGGTGTTCATATAGATTTCGTTGTTGAACTGGAAAGCACGATTATAGGAACACTCCATCTAAGGGAGAACGTGGAATATATTCTAGCCAGTTTCAAAACATGTTCAGAAAACATTTATCCGTTTCATAATAAATGTGTCTGATTTTCTAACAAGTACCTCTATAGCTCTTTTTTTCAAAGGCATTTCTATTATCTTATTTCCGGAAAGGAGACTGATTCGGGCCCCCTCCTCTTTTTCTCATGAAAATTAATCTGGCTTATTCACACTAAATAATTAATGGTTATTTCTCATATGTATTAAAGAGGAAGTGTTAAACATTCAAACTGCTGATACAGTTTTTCTTTTTGTAGTTTATATTAGCAAAATTTCATCAAAAGAATTAATTGAAGACAAATGGGACATCCAATTATTCGTATCGTTAATTTTTTTTAAAAAAGGAAGTTGATTACCGAATTTTAATAAGAGTATCCATAATCGATTAAGTGGTTCAAACCATTAGTTAGTTGGTAGATAGTGGACGACGAATATATATCTCATATATTGATTTATATTTATGCATATATATATATATATATATATATATATATTAATACGAATACTATATATATATATATATATATATATATATATATATATATATATATATATATATATGGTAAAACTGAAGGAGAGTGTCCTCAGCACCGATTTTCTTCAAAGTTTGCACTATAACGTATTTTGATGCACTAAACACGAATCCGTTGAAAAAAAAAGTTGCTCGCAACTAGGAAAGAAGTTATTTAAAAAAAAAAGTTCACTGTTATGAAGGTTAGGGAAGACTGCCTTGGACGACTTTTGGGCATAGAATTCTTTTCATTTCTGCGAGTTGGATTGACTAGGGGTTTTGATGTTTTCTTGAGCGAGCGGAAACGCATAGCACGTATGCCCAAAAGCGACAGTTTACGACCAAGTCAGCTACCACAGGTGAGTCTAAATTTCAATTACACTTCCTCATTAAGGACTATTGCGCAGGCGCGTGTTTACATATAAGCTGTTTACCCCGTCTTTTATAACCTCCATAACAGTGAACTTTAGTGCTTAATAACTTCTTGCAAATTTTGAAGAAAATCGGTGCTGAGGACATTCTCCTTCAGTATTACCATATATATATATATATATATATATATATATATATATATATATTTGCTTAATTTCACTGTTTGTTTACAATCACATTCAAAAATTCTCCTTTTCGCGCGCCTTTGGTCACACTGGTATCTCCGATTTTAGGCTTCAACTTATTTCCTTTAGACTCCCTCCACTTCCTAGTTCAATGTTTCAAACAGTATCTTTTGGAGCTACTTGATCTAATTAAAAAAAAAAAAAAAAAAAATGTATCTTATTTGAGGAGTATAAGAGGAAATATCTTATCACCCCGATCCTGTATAAAAATGTTGTTGATCTATAGACGTCCTGTCCCAAAAATCTGTGTTAGGTACAAATGGAAATTTAATTTGTAAAAAATAATTAAAGCGAGGAGGGTTCTTATAGATTTCGTGGTGAACTGGAAAGCACGATTATAGGAACACTCCATCTAAGAGAGAACTTGGAAAATATTCTAGCCAGTTTCAAAAAGTTTTGCCTTGTTCAGTAAAAAAGTATCCGTTTCTTAATAAATGTATGCCTAATTTTGTAATAATGCACCTCTATAGCTCTTTTTTTTCAAAGGCATTTGTATTATCTTATTTCCGGAAAGGAGACTGATTCGGGCCCCCTCCTCTTTTCTCCTGAAAATTAATCTGGCACTAATTTACACTAAGTAATTAATGGTTACTTCTCATATGTATTAAAGAGGAAGTGTTAAATATTCAAACTGCTGATATAATTTTTAATTTTGTAGTTTATATTAGCAAAATTTCATCAAAAGAAATAATCGAAGACAAATGGGACATCTAATTATTCGTATCGTTAAGTTTTTTTTAAAGGAAGTTGATTACCGAATTTTAATAAGGGTATCCATAATCGATTAAGTGTCGACCTCTACTTATCAAATAATAGCCGAATTATCAGATACCTTGAACATGAAATGGCATATGTTCGGTAGGTTTCAAGGCGGTTATATACTGTAGTTCTCCTGTGCGGTGTCAAATACTTCATTTGTGTTAGTGTCCGATGGAAACTCCTAGTAGGGTTGAAGCTCCCAGTTTAGGTGAGACTGAAGGATTAAATTCTTCATTAGATTCAATAGCTCCTGAATCAGGTGATCAAGTCAATTCTAAAATAAGTTTTAGTACTGAAGAATTTCTACGGCACGAAACTAATCTTATCAATAAAAACGATCATTTGGAACCTTCTCTTCAGCAAAATTCCATATCTCAGGCCCCTTCAGGTGTAGAAGTTTCTAGTGAATCAATCTCTGATTTGACCACAAAGGAAGCAAAAAGTCAGCTATCTGAGCCTGATAAGTTGCATAATAGTTTAAATAACACAAGTAATGAAGTTTTGAAATTACATGCTGACAGTGATCCCACAACAAACTCTACTAGTCCTGAACATGAGAAGTTTCTCGGTGAATCAGAGCCTGTGGAAATCAGTTGCCCTAGAAGAACTAATGAAAATGAACAACTAAAGCATCATGAAGGTGAGAAAATTGCATCAGAAACTATTGTTATTGGAGGATCAGCAGGCGATCATCCAAATCCTCCAGAGAGAATCAATGGAACAGTTTCTGAGGAAAGTGAGCCTACATCAAACGGTAAAATCGAAGATGGTGATGTACAAAACAAATCTCAATCAGCAGAATTTAAGGAAAACGAGGATGTTGCTGAGAAGGCACCACACGAGGAAGAGTGGCTGGACATTTTAGGGAGTGGTCACTTAATGAAAAAAGTTTTAGTTGCTGGTGAACCTAACACGAGGCCTAATAAAGCTGATGTTTGCCTACTAAGTTATACTGGTCACCTAGAAGATGGAACCGTTGTTGATAAAGCTGAAAACATCAAAATACATCTCAATGATAATGAGGTAATTCAAGGTATAGATTTTGCTCTTGCTTTAATGGACAAAGGAGAAGAAGCAGAAATTAAAGTTGGCCCTAGATTCGCATATGGCTCATTGGGTAGAAAACCTGATATTCCAGCCGGTGCGACCCTCTTTTATAATGTTCAATTACTGGATGTGACCGAGGAACCTCCGATTCATTCACTCAAAGTCGATGATAGGATTTCACTTGGTTTGCATAAAAAAGAAAGAGGGAATTGGTGGTACTCAAGAGGTGAACATACTATAGCTATTAATTGTTATCGTAGAGCTTTGGAATACCTTGATGACACTGATATTCCAGAACCACATAGTGAAGAAGATGTTGGTAGGTTACTTGAAGAAAGGTTAAAGACTTACAACAACTTAGGCGCTTCTCAAATGAAAATAAATGCTTTTGATGCTGCATTAATGTCTGTTAATAACGTTCTCACTGCACAACCGAAGAACGTGAAAGCATTATTTAGGAAAGCAAAAATCATGAAAGAAAAAGGTGAACTTAATGACAGCATAAGTATAGTTAGACAAGCTCTGACTTATGATCCAGAAAACCAAGCTCTCCAACAAGAGCTTTCATCTCTCCTGGCTGCTCAGCGGAAAGCAAATTCCAAACAGCGGGAATTGTACAAGAAGATGATGGGTACTGGCGCAAATCAAGAAAAGGAAAATGAGAAAAAGACCGGCTCGAAAAGTAACTATACCGCATTGAAGTGGGTTACTCTAATTAGCTTTGCTGTAGCCGTAATCGGCTCAATTGCTATTAAATATAAAGCATAACACAACAATTGTCTCTTGTAATTGAAGTCTTATTATTTGGGTTATGTTATAGCAAAACCTGACTTATTTTAACATTTCCATCTTTTAATATTCAATCAAGACTGTTATAAATATTGTTATCTTGTTAGTTTCAAATAGATTATTTTTCTTCACATATTTTTTGTTAATCGACAACTAGTGTTAAGTATTGTATAGAATTTTTATTCCGTGATGTTTGTAATAAAGGGTTGAGGTTTTAAAAATCCATCACCAAATGACATTTTTGTATATAAAATAAATGTGATTCTTTATTCTTTATTATTCTTCTGTCTTCGTGTTTGTTTCTTCATTTATTTAATAAAAGTATACAAGAAGTCTATGCTTTCTCATTCAACCTATTCGTCTCCTAATACTTCAATAGTGATTTGAAAAATATTCATTATGCCGGTACGTTTAGGGACTACAGCCTGTGTTGTCACTCTTTTCTAGCCATTATAATGCTGATCCCAGGGCCTCCGAGAGAAATTAGGTGCCCCTGTCCAAATAACTTCACGAGCCCCTTAACCCACCATGCCCTCCCGCCTCCATTAAAATTTTGAATTCTACTACCATTCTTCAATATTTTATGAGGCTGCTAATGCCATAGTCATTTTAAACATTTTAGTATTGTCGTTTCTTCACTTTTAAAATTAATGTGACTATTCTCTTTATTATATGATGTACATTTTATACTGTTTTATTAATTTTTTTAAATGTAAATAAAATTGTAAATTTATAGATATCATGGTAATCCATCCGTGTAAGGTTGCAAATAATTTTAAGTTAATAGTTAAGGCTAAGTTATTTTCTTTTTAATGGCCATGAAATTTGGTTTTTAAATCATGAAAATGTCACTAAAAAGTTCTGAAACTAGCTTTCACAAAAATAGTAGACACCCTGCATTACCAAAAACTATGATCGGAATTATTTAAAACTGACATTTCTTTGAAAACAAAATTAAATATATGTGTAATTGAACAGAGTGGAAAATTTACCTATTGTCTAAGGTACATTAGAACTCCCTGGGGCTACAAATTTATGGACTGACAATACTTAAAAGCTAGTTTATATATTAGAAATAGAGAATTTTGAAAATTATCCATTTTTCTCAATAATAATTATGTAAACTATACTTATGTATATAATTTTGTTATTTGGCATTATAACGCGAGTTAAAAAAATGACACTGGCCCCTCTAAGCCTCTGACTGATTGTCCATTATGCCCCCCCCCTAACAGAGCCCCCCCTGGCTGTTTTCTTTTTCTTTTTTTTTTCATGAAAAGCCGTGGTGGGAATCAAACCCATTCATTTTTGAACCCAACATTTTTCTGATGGAATAGAAGTCTACCAATAAATTGATAATGCTTTTGCATATAATTAATGCTAGTGAGTTATCAAGGAATTAACTAGCTCAGCTGGGATTTGAACCCAGTTCCTCCTGTTTTATGTTCTGTGTTCAAGTAATATTCATTCTGAGTTTTTTTTTTTTTTTTTTTTTCGTGCCAGCTTACTGCAAAAATATGTTTTAAGCTTTGATAGCTGGGATCATAACAATTAGTTTTACTGCTCTTGCGCTTATTTATTTGTCTCACACAATTCAGGGGAAATAAAGAAAGCTAACCCAAGAAAAATACAAATGACCCCTGTCACAGATTGACAAAATACAATAGAACAGTGATGTGTTGGAAATTTTTAACTTTGTTTATATAACCTTGTCAGGGCTGCCACATCTCAGAGCCGGGCCCGGGACCAGATCACGGGCCCGCACTTCTCACAGCCAGAATGAAAATTCTAGTACTTTGCTATAGGACTTTGGGCATTTTAAAATGATTTTCATCTTTTGAGTTTTGAGCAAAATGAGAATAAAAGCCGACAATCGGTGCTGCAAAGATCACTTTTGGTACTTTTTTCCAATTAGGGAGGATCGGCCCGGGCCCGGGACAACTGTACCCGGTTGTCCCCCCATAGGGGGGGGGGGTAGCGGCCCTGAACCTTGTGTATTTCAAGCCCTACATTTTAACAAATATTTTAAGGAATACTGAAAATGATTGAGATGTTTTTGTTTTTATAACCAGAGAAGATCTGAAATAACAGAGACAGTGTCCATTTTCCAAATAGGCCATCGTCTAGGGAGGCAAATATTCAGATACAACGTTTAAAAACAGATTTAACAAATTGTTTATTCAATATTTTTATTGGGGACGTTTTTAGAAGAAGAACGTAATTTAGGTATATATTGTTAATACTTTATATATTGCTATACTTTAGTTTTGTGCAATGCAATACTTAACACTATTTTTTTATTATTTAGAGCATGTAATAATTATACAATGTAATAATGGAGTTTTTTGTGATTATAGAGGCATGTTATATGTTATAGAGGCACTTGGATCATTTATGCCTCGAATGGAAACATGGACGATGAACCTGACACAGGCACATTCATTTAGAAATGTTGTTCTTGAAAGGGGGGAAGTATTTGTTTTTCTCTCAATTTTACATTATTAATTTTTGCCCAATTATTATTATTTATATTTATTTAATTTTTTAATCAAATATCTATATGATCATTAGATTATTTTCAATATTATCTAATAACACAAAATATTATAGAAACAAAATATTTAATTTTGGATATTAATTTACTGGATTTCAAGAATTTTATTAATTTATTTATGCTTGTTCCGTCGATGTCTAGCATTTCATCCATATGTTGGACTTCCTATCTTTCCTTTTTAAAATGTTGGCATTGGACTAAATGTGGATAACAGTTTGAGGGATTGCACAACTCCCACCTATAGCCTATTTCTCCCTGCACATCAAGTGCCAGAGTCCCCAGGAATCCATACAAATATAACAGCTATATTATCTTTTGCTAATTATTCTAAGCATTGAAGTATTGCAAGTTGAAGGTGAGGGCGGGGAAGGATCAATGCATTCTTGAAGTAACTCGCAGGAGTTGCTCCGCAAAATCCTTTAAAACGTTAACTTATATTTGTGGCGTTGGATCCTGTTTAGTTTCATCATCAGTCATCTTACATTAAGTTGTGTTAAGGTCTACTATAATCTCATAGTAAGGTCTATGAATTTTGAGAGTAAACGTTAAATCTGTGTAAGATTCTTACTCAGTACACAGTACGAAGATGATTTCTCCACTAAACAAATTATAAAGATTCTTACCCAGAGTTAACGTTTAAACTCAAAATTAAAAATGTATGGACCTTACTATGAAATTATAACAATTATAATAGACTTTAACACAAATTAATCTATTGTCTACAAATTGTCTGATGATGAACCTAAATGTGTTTGAAATGTCGCAAATTAGGTTAATGTTTAAAAAAAAAAAAACTTCTGCCAGTTACTTCAAGCACTGAAATATATTTACATGAGTAGGTGATTGGAAAATGTGTTTCTAATGGCCATTAGAGTGGATAGTGAGTCGGAAAATACTGCAATGGTTCTATTTAGCAGGATAACTACAGATATTACTTTATAAATTGCTAATAGT
The DNA here is from genome assembly GCA_946811695.1 of Gonocerus acuteangulatus. Classification (NCBI taxonomy): domain Eukaryota; kingdom Metazoa; phylum Arthropoda; class Insecta; order Hemiptera; family Coreidae; genus Gonocerus; species Gonocerus acuteangulatus. The sequence goes on from OX328126.1 coordinate 3,932,467, forward strand.
TTGGCTATAAAGGAAGTGTACATTGGTGTCACATGTGTCTCCCAGATTCTCAAAGAAAGGCTTCTCCAACTCCTGAAATGTCCTTAGATCCATCAGTAAAAATGAAGAAGGCAACGCATTTTTCCCGTGTTCGTTCAATGACTTGTGGAGAAAGCAAGATTAAATTCTAGGTGATCCAAAATAAATGTTTTAATATTTAAGAGCTTCTTCCCAAGATATCAGGACCTTGGAAGAGTAAGGGTGAATCACGAATTCTGGATGTTGGGAAATCAAAGTCAAAGTTCTAGAAGTACTTCAGGATAACAAAGGCGAATGTTTACTCTATGGAATGCTGTTTCATAAATCTAATAAATAAGTTTCCTTAACACAGATTTTTGATTTTAAACAACTGCTGCTCTCTCATATGCATATATTGTGTGTGTGAGAGCCGGGATCCAGAGGTACCTAAATCAACCACTGGACTCTTAGAATCACTAGTAGATAATACAGGAACCTCCTTTTCAAACCATGCCAGCTTTATGCCTCTTAGCCCTCAGACATTATTATACCAGCCTTCAGAACTCGGCACTGGGTGGTTGTTGATGCACAAGCCCTGTAGCACCTAGATGAGGTGAATATTTAAATCATTATTGAGCCTTTGAGAGAGCAAACAGAGAAATATATATATATATATATATATATATATATATATATATATATATATATATATAAAATTTTATTTTCTTACAAAGGTTTTTGAAAGGATTAATTATTCTGTTGAATTCTGAATACCTTTCCTTGTAACAATATTTATGGCAGGACTGCATATAAAAAATGCCAAATACGAAGTGACTAAAGAAAAGAAAGGGACAATAAGAAATCACTTGACATCCGGTGCATCACAGTTTATTATACATAAAAAATATAAAACTACATTTGATCCTAAAAATACTAAAATAGTTTGCGCAAAACTTGTGGTTCTTTAGAGTAGACATTTTCTTGATAGAATAATATCAAAAATTACTTTTAACTACAATTTCTTCATCATTGTTGTTATAAATTGATCAAAATCAAGGCTACAAAAACGAAATGGACCAGATATGTACAAACGTAAATGTAAGTTAAGTAATAATGACTAATAAATAAAAAACAACAAAATGTGAATGTGTATATAAATTTATTAGTTATCAAAATTAATTTATTCAATCAATGTTAATCCAGTTGTTTGGCGATATCACAAAGAAGAGCATCTTCTGAACTTGGTCACACTAGGAAACCAGCTTGCATGATTATATAGGGTAAGGGGCCAATTAGCAAGGACGGGATTCAAAGGAATAGATAATGGGGAAATATTTTAGGGAAGCAGAATTTCCTTTCAAAGCTATAATTTAGTGTACGATTACTGTTACATACATAAATACCATATTTATTTATTTATTTGAAGAAATTGAAGAATCTTTTCTGCATATAACTTCATCGAAGCATTTTATCTTGGGGCTAACAATCATCATATAATTAATGGCTGTTTGTAAAAATTGCTCTAAAAAAATATTGCTTGAATCATGGAAAGTATTATCCATTTTGCTTTTTTTATAAATTTAAGAACAATGATAAAGAAAAGATAACGTAGTTATTACTTTAATGTCCTATACGTTAAATCCTTTCATAAATTCACTATAATTGTACTCTAAAAACTACATTCTTATATTGACTATAAAAAAAAGATATAAAATAAAATTGCACAAAATAACAATTATTTAAAAATTTAAGTATATATAAACAATAAAATATATGTCTAAAGAAAACAATATAGAGTAAAAAAAAATATATTAATGAAATTTCTCATTAATGAAAATTATTTTATTAAATCATTGTATTTTTGAAATTAGATTTTACAATAATCTGAGTTGTGGAAAAAAAACTTATGTAAAGGAATGAGGTAGGAATTCTACAAAAAAGAGAAAAAGAAAAAAAAGAGTAAGTTGAAGTTGAGAGTGGGGAAGGATCAATAGATTCTTGAAATAACTAGCAGGAATTGCTGTCCAACATTGTTTAAAACATTAAGCTATAATAGCGATGTTTCAAATTATCTTCTCTTTTTTTCCGTCTTAATAATCCGCCTTTAATTTCACCACCGTATTTACTTGTCACCATTATATTCCTAAAACCCTTTCAGAGATTCTTACCCGGATCTAACGTTTTACTCGCAAACTTCAAAATTATGGACGTTAACACGAAATTATCAAAATTGTAATAGACCATAACCTGACTTAATGTAAGCTATCTTGTATATTGGATTTATTTTGGCATAGTGACATAGGTGTAGTATTCCCCTTATTCTTGCTTTTTATTTCACATTCTAGATCCCTCAAGATGAACCTAAATAGATTCGAGACGATTTAAGTCGCAAATATAAGTTAATGTTCTAAACAATTTTGGAGAGCAACTCTTCCTAGTTATTTAAAAGAAGAAAAAACTGTTAGGTTAAAGTGTTTACCAAGAAAAGTTTACTTTCAAAACAAGATGCTTTTGTTATTTCAAATATACCATCAGTTAAAAACAACTAATTGTTACATAAGGTACATGGAATATTTATATTACAAAATAATATAAAAGGAAACTAATTATTATATCACAAAATTAACTAAATACTAAAAAGACAGGTGAATTGAAATTTTATTTCAATTATTAAAACAGAAATGTTGAGGATGAAAAGAACAAGAAAAGCCATAAGTGACAGAATTATTGATTTTGTTTTCCTTGAGAAAATAGTTCAATTATTTAAATATTGATTAAGAGTTATTAAAATAAAATTATTATCAATGGCTGTAACAGCCAACAGTGTTGAGCACACTTGAGTAAATCTTTCACTCGAGTTTTATTTATAAAAAAGTTTTCAATATAACTTATTAAATATTGTGCCTTACTCGTGTTGTCAAACTTCTTTCAGACAGAATTTAATCATTAGTCATAAGTAGTTTCAAGTTTGATTTCAATGACATGCTTTCATTAATGACATCGATGAAACACTCAATTTTTTTAAATTTTTATATTTACATTGAAAAACATAATAACTATGTTACATTTGAATCATTCAAATGTAACATTTTTAGATATAGGCTCCCTTGCTTAACAATTAAAAAAAAAAAAATTACACTTTACATCCTCAAGATCATTTTTTATAAATAAAAAAAAATGTATTTATAAAATAAATTCTAATAAACTAAAATGCCTTCTGCCATTAGCTTATTAAATAACTGAGAGTGTTGGTCACAATTTAAAAAAATAAAATTTATACAATAACTTCAACAATACAAATAAAAATGTGCCTTATAAATTGTACATTTGATATAGGTTTATAAATTTCTCTTATATTATTAAATCATATATATTATCAATGTTTAATCAATAGAAAGTGTTCGGAAAGAGCCCTGCATGACTTCTTGTTTATTTTTTTGAGGTTTTTTATCGAGGTCTGCAACGAGGTTCTTCACTTCTTTCGTCCAGTTTGGATATTCTCTCTTCATCAGTTTATGATTTTCCTCTGAAAAATATCAATGCAACAAAAAATTAATATTTTAATTCATCAATGGGTAACTATTGGAATTTCATTGAAGCCTCACCACTGAATAAATTGAAAAGTTTGCTTTCAAAAAAAAAAAAGGTCAACACTTTATAACTTTATTTATTTAAATATTAATGTATATTTACATATAACAAAGATTTTTTAAATGGGTTTTGTACAGGTTACCATGCTCTTCTAGTCGTGATAGGTGTTATGACTTTTCTTCTTTTTTTTAAAGAAAAGTTACCACCCCTATTGGGAATCGAACCTACAACCTTAGGAACGGAGTACATACGCCTTAACACTCACAGCCATTAAGCCACCCTTTATTTTTATCAACATATTTTAGGAGGCAGAAGGTCAAATTTTAATAAGTACACATTAGTCTTTAATAATTTTTTATTTGGCTTAGCATGTTTCACGTCCCCTTGACGCCTTTTCAGGAGCACTTAAAATACAAATCACACCTCAACCTCAGACAACCTTCCAATGGCGAGGCCATGCCTAGAAGGTTGAGGCTGTATTTGAAGTGCTCCTGAAGAGGTGTTAAGGGGACTTGAAACATGTCGAGCCAAATAAAAATGTATTAAATAATAATGTGTAATTTTTGATATTTGACCTTCCGTCACATAAAATACATTGTAAAATATAGGGTCACCATCTTATTATTGTTTTATTTATAAATTCGCAAAAGAAAAAAATTGAATAGAGTCAAGACATATAAGCATGGAATTCTAAAATCTTATGACCAACCCCTGATTAAATCTACCTTCCCATTCCCAACTGTCAATGATCTCCACTCAATGAAATCTTGTGTTATTTTTAAAGCTTAGAATAGAGACTCTTAACACTTTGGCTGTGGGTGTGATTACGGAAGGACACTAGCGATCCTACCCGCTTACGAGTGTCCCTTCAGAAGGACACTCCTCCATTACTTATCCCTTGAGATTCAAAAGGCTCGTAAATGGAGGGGATTCACTATTACAGCTCCAGGCAAAGATAGTGACAATTTTCAACCTTTGGACAACAGCTGAAGACGAATCAAGCTCTGTCATCTAAGCTTCAGGCAGATTATATTAACCCTTACGAGACGGCAACCCGCAATACCTCAGATACCCGTGGAGCGGAGCCCGTTTCACTCTCCTGGTTCCACAGGACAGTATTAAAATAGCTGAGTCTACACCCCTCTTCTCTTCTCATTTCTCATAATACACTTTCATTATTTCTTTCTTTATAAAGTTCCTTGTTACCATTTTTCTCATTCTGGGCTTAAAGACTTTTTGTTTAAATTTTAAAATATTGTTTTTTTTTTTGTTTTTTTTTTTTTAAATTTTGGAATTATTTTTTCTAAAAATAATACCGTTAGATATTTCGGTGTAGGACCGAGCACAATAACGCCCTTCAGAGGGATCAGAACTACGCAAAAGGGAAATCTCTATTTCAAAAGCTAAAATTTGCTTTATATGAAGTCTAGCAGATATTAAAGTGACTAGAGCTTGAAAAACTTACCGTTAGATATTGCAAAAAGCTGTCACAGCTGTAACTATCAGTCCCAAAACGAAGAAATGGCCTTGTCACGAAACTGGCTATCAAGCTAAGGGGCATGCTGGCCCATTGTCATGAAAGTGGTTACCAGGGCACGGGGCATGACTGCCCGTTGCCACAAAAGTGACTACCAGTCTCGTATGGGTTAAAGAAGTTAAGTATGAGTTCATTAAATAAAATATGTAATTATCACAAATTTGTATTCTCAATTACTTTCAACTGTTACTTGAATCGAAATACGCATTAAAAGCGCGTTCCACATATTTCAATTTTAGCCAATAGGCTCAGAGTGGTATTTGTTTCCTTTTTTACAGCCGTTTTCAAGATATTTAAGAGAATACATGAAAAGAATAAAATTTTCAATAAAAATCTGACTCTTTTTAGCATCCAAAACTAAAATTAGATTTTTCTCTACATTCTCAAAAATGATTACAAATATCACTATGAAAGTGGTTATATTCGATTCTCCTGATCAAAGTACACTTAAAAGGTGAGCCTGGAAACCTAGTAACTGTAAGGCCAAGATTTATTCTCTTAAGTTTGTTAAAAAAACAGTGTTCAAATGAGCGAATTCTGCTGAGCAATGAACTCAAGTTTTTCCTTAACCCAATGAGAGGAAGGAATCTATTTGATTCTTCTTTAAGGTTCCTCGCTGGGGCATCATCTTTCTTGTCTCCCGGCTTCTTTCTCCAACGGTGCTTGTTCCATGGCCAAATCTATTTGAATGTTCGACTATATTATCCCGTATATATTGAACTTAATTAACTAAATTATTAATTTCAAGGGAACAACAGCCTCCCACCCACACGAAGAAATGAGTACCAACCGAGATCGGGACCATCACATCACCGTACTGCTCCTCTTGTGAAAATGCTTTAAGAGGTAAAATAGAACGAGACACACAGTACCGGGAGTTGTATTCACCCCGGGAGGGTGTCCACATTCTCCAGAGCCCGAGACTGTGACAGTCCAGAGAGGAGAGCGATGTCATGGCAGGACCAAACCCAGGCCGAAAGAAATGTTTTAAAGTTTATCGCTTTAACTCGCTAAATACGCTTTGTATACTTGAACTAAATCTATATATATATAAAAATCACGTGTCTGTCTGTTTGTCCATTCGTCTGTTTGTTCCTTATACAAATCCACACCGTTTGACTAATTTTGACCAAACTTGGAATACTGGTAGGTCTTGATACGTGAAGTCTCATAGGCTAAGTCAAAACCGTCAACCAGCTGTCTGTCTGTATGTTTGTTCCTCGTACAAATCCACACCCTTTGTCCGATTTTCACCAAACTTGGCACAAAGGTAGGTCTTGATATGGGAAGTTTTGTAGGCTAAGTCAAACCGCCTACCAGATGTCTGTCTGTATGTTTGTTCCTAATAAAAATCCACACCCATCGTCCGATTTTGACCAAACTTGGTATACTGGTAGGTCTTGATACGGGAGGTCTCGTAGGCTAGGTCAAAAATGTCTACCAGCTGTCTGTCTGTATGTTTGTTGCTTATACAACACACCGTTTGACCGATTTTGACCAAACGTGGCACATGGGTAGGTCTTGACTTGGGGAAAGTCATAGGCTAGGTTAAAATCGTCTATGACTCACGGTTCGGAGATGATGAGTTCGAAACAATGAACCCAAATAGTTACAGATTTGCGTTATTAGATTTTAATATTAATTATTTGGTTTCTAATTTATTTTTGCTTTTCTAGATGTAGAAAGTAGGTGTAGCATAGCACGTCGGGTAACAGCTAGTTAAAAATAAAAATAAGCTTATTAAAATTTATTCTCTATTAGATTTAGAATTCAGTAAACTAATTTGATCATTTACAGTATAAGAAAAAGAAAAAGAAAATAATGAAGAAATAAAGGCAGAGGACCGTCCGAGGACACAGCATTAGCCCTCTCTTGGAGTCCTTTGTATTAACAGACCCTCATAGGCGTGTGTTGTGGGATGTGTCCGGTTTACATTCCTTGGCTTCCGTGGTTCCCACCACAATAATTAATTTAGTATTTTTGTGAAAAATTTCATAGAAATTTCATTTCATTTGTAGGCATTTCAAGGAAGGATATGATTACACCACTCCTTCAGTTGGGGTCTCCCGTGGTCTAGTGGCTAGCGCGCTAGATTCATAAGCGGGAGATGGTGGGTTCGATCCCCACCGGCGACAGGAATTTTCTCATCTCAGGGCTTGCTGAGAAAATTCCTGGCTGCACCCTGGATGTCGGCGCTAATGGCCAAGAATTGTCGATGCGCCGTAAAAAAAAAAGAAAAGAAAAAAAAAGCACTCCTTCAGGGTTTATACTAGATACCTTTTTATTTCCATGGAAAACAAATCTTTACCAGTCAGATTCATACCCAAGGGTAGTAAATTATCGGTGTTTTTATTAACATACCATGAAGTAGGCTGGTAGGCTTGGCATCGCCACCATATTCTTCAGGGAGTATAGACAGAGGGATGAATTTTTCTAGTGTATCCATAGAACTGTGGAAGTGGATCTGAAATAAAGTAAATGCCACTTTAAAGAAAGTCATTGTAAACTTTATTTGATTAATTGCTCAAACAAATTATGAAAATCAATAAATTTGTTACAGAAAGCATGTTTTTTCTCTTCGTATATAGTATGCCTATATATCTATATGAAGGAACTTACCAGGTTGAGGCTCTAAATTCAATAGATTGATTAAAAAAATAACTAAATAAAAATAAGTAATTAAAAAATAAAATAATAAAGTAAGAAAGAAAATATTAAATAAAAAAAAATATATACATTTATTTACATATCAATTCTTCTGAAGGATGATCCAATATACATTTTTGCCTTCCTCTTATTTCTTTTTGTGGCAGAGGGTCGATAAAGTAGTACACCATTTGTTCTCTCCAACTACTTTATTAGATATCTTTTGCCTGATGATTCGTGCTTTGTTTCGCACCTCATCAGGTGCTTTCCTTATCAGGAAGTCCTCTCATCATTTTCTCCGGAGAGGACTTCCTGATTCCGTGAAGGGTACGATGCAAAGCACAAAACATGTCACTTAAAATATATCAAATAAAGTAGTCAATGTAAGCCAATGTTGCGCTACTTTATCGACCCTTGCCATAAAAAGAAATAAGAAAAAGTGAATATATATATATATATATATATATATATATGTGTGTATTACATGGACTCCTGTAAAACATCTAAAACTAAAATATACTATCTATCTATTTCCTCAAATAAACGTTATCCTAGTCCTTCATATTCTATTAATGAAACATTATTTTATCTTCATGGAAAATTTGGTTTTTACCGTCTTTCCACTCTACCTGTCTTAATCTCATGAACAAAAACTATTATACGTTGCCACTTATATTAATATCAAAGCATAGCATTGTAAGTAAATTGCGAATGTGACTGTATTTTTAATATTCTTTGAAGTTTATTAGTAACATAATACTATCCGAAGACTATTCAGCCTGACAAACTCACCATTTGCATTAGATCGGATTGGAGGAAAGGTTTGATGAGGCTAATGATTTTATCGGCAAACCAGACAGCGTTAATAGCGTGTACTCCTTTCAGTCTCACTGGGTGGGCATCCTAAGAAAAAGAATAGAAAAACTTTATAAAAAATGTTTAGTAAAAATAAGTGTATCTGTGAAAAATATAATATTGACATTGCATAATTCTAAAAGGAATTATGATGAAATGATCCAACCCACTACATATATAATTTAGTGTTAGTTTGGTAAGTCAAATAGAAAACGTGATAATAGAATTTTTCATAAATAAGAAAAAAATTACATATTTATTTAGTGTACTGCTTCTATGGTGATAGCACAATGTCTTCTAGACTTGGCCAGGCTATGAATCCAGATTGGTAAAAAAACATCCAGTCAATGAATAACTGAATAAATTCTTATTCAATAAAATTTATTGAATAATGAACCAACCCTGTTATTCATAGAATAAAAATAAATCGGTGGATGAATAACTTGATCAATGAATAAATTCTTATTTAATAAAAATTATTGAATAATGAACCAACCCTGTTATTCATAGAATAAAAATAAATCGGTGGATGAATAACTTGATCAATGAATAAATTCTTATTTAATAAAAATTATTGAATAATGAACCAACCCTGTTATTCATAGAATAAAAATAAATCAGTGGGTGAATAACTTATTCAATAAATAAATTCTTATTTAATAAAAAATTATTGAATAATGAACCAACCCTGTTATTCATAGAATAAAAATAAATCAGTGGGTGAATAACTTATTCAATAAATAAATTCTTATTTAATAAAAAATTATTTGAATGATTATTGAATAATAAATTTATTGACTAATGCTCAACTCTGATTTGTGCTTAGCACACTTCTAGAAGGTATGATCTCACCTTTTTGATATTTGTTCCTGAATCAATACTGAAGGGATTCGAAGACAAAAAGTATTCAACAGCTGTTTTCTTAGATGTAAAGTCAGCATTCGATAGTGTGGCACAAGGGCCTTCTGTATAAACTCAAAAAAACTTGGCCACCATCCTATCTGGCGAACATTATTTCTTCGTTCCTTGACAAAAGAACATTACAAGTACGAGTGAAAAACAGCGTCAGTCGAAAAATAAGCGTCTCTGCTGGTGTGCCACAAGGAGCAGTACTGAGCCCTTTACTATTTAGCTTGTATTGTCACAACGTCCCCGAGCCTCAAACTGCCACGGTTGCTCGGTTTGCTGATGATATGCTAGTCATGAGTCAAGGAGATTATGTTCCAGAAACCATCGCAGACCTTCAGTCATCACTGGACAGCATCACCTCGTGGTTCGAAAGGTGGAAACTCCGTCTCAATCCATCGAAGACTGAAGCAAAGATATTCGCACTGAGGCACTTCGATGACAGGACTTCTCCTTGCTTGCGGATTGGACAGGTTTGAGTTCCTTGGACTCCTAGGGACCAAAGTGTGCGCTACCTTGGCGTTCACTTTGACACTAGACTGACCTGGAGACTTCACATTAACTTAAAACTTCAATTGGCTCACACACGACTAAGACTACTATACCCACTTTTAAACAAGAAAACACCACTCAGGTACAAATGCGCAGTTCTATTATACAAAACTCTATTATTTCCATTACTGACTTACGCATGCCCAGTTTGGTACAGTACCAGTAACACAAACAAACGAAGACTTCAGACATTTCAAAATAAAATTCTTCGAATGATATTAAATGCACCTCCTTTCATTCGAAACACACAAATCCACAGAGAGCTCGGGGTTGTCCACTCCGCAGAGCACATTGAAAAACTCACCCAAAGGCACTATGGAAAACTCCCAACAATAGAAGGAGCTAGCTACTTTCAGCTAGGAGAGAGGATTGCAACACGACTGAAGCCAAGATGTTTTCAAGACTTCTTATTTTATAATTCATGTTCTGTTCACCTCATGTTCTGTTTACCTATCATGTTCTGTTTACCTATTGTTCATGATATTTGTTCAAATTATTGTACAATTTTGTATTTTAAGTTGACTTGAGACCACAATATGTTTTATACAGAAATTTTTAAAAGGGTTTAATAATTTTTGTGATTATTGAAAAATTTTAATTACAGATAACCCACTGAAGAGTTGGGACAAAACACAAGAAACACATCAGAAAATAAAAGAAGGCTGATGTGGGATGGAGAATTTTATCTGAAACCTCGCCAGAACTATACAGAATAATTAAATACAATATTGTGTGATTCATTATTGTATGGCACAATATCTTTAACTTTTAGATTCTATGGTATAAAGATTTCAATTTTTTGGGCAAAACCTCCTTTGGGATTAATTTGAAACAAAAATTTGATGTTGACATTCCATAAAGACTTCTGCAATGATCAGTATATATAGCGGAATTCTTCCAAAATTAGTGTTCAAACTTTTTAAATGTTTCTCTATATTTTTTCCCATCTCCCCTCTAAGGGAATAATGCTAAGATATATTTTACTTTTGCTCTATTAATAACCTACAAATCCATTGAATAAGGAATCCTTGGATTTATTAAAAGATAAAATAAGCTCGAGGGCTGAGAAGACTGCTATTGTAATTCTTTGTTTTCCACGTCATTAGTTTATGTAAGAGTCAAAGAATAATTTCAAGCTTGTGAAAACTTTTACTAATGAAACCAATTAAATATATAAAGTACAATTGCAAATATTAATTATCTAATGTTATTAAAATTCAATTTAAGGGGAAAACTAATAATATAAACTATCAGCAAACAATTAGTGATAATTAATACAACTTTAATCATTATTCTAGTACATTCAAAGAAGAAATTATTGCCAATATTATTGATCAACTTGACATAAGCTAAATTATTTCTAAATAATGGGACATTATTTCTGCTTTATATGTTTAAATTTGTATTTTTTTTTTTTTTTTTTTTTGTGACAAAACAAAAAGCTGATATATAATATCCATCCAATCCCGGATCCAAATCCGGGGTCTGAAAAACCCCAGCACTTTTTGTTTCAGCCTAACCCCCAAAACTTACAATTTAGGATAGTTTACACAATAATATTATTATTCAAGTTGTTAACCAAAATAAATAACTATTTCCTATGTACTGCCTTTGAGTGCTAAATAATAAAACAAATTTGAGACCTCATCGAACTCGATTGGTCCATTTGGAGCCAAGTTACAGCCCTTTAAATATATGGCGTTTCTCAAAATTCTGCGTTTTTGCTTATATTTGAGTATTCTATATTTTTTCTGGTGCAAAAAATATTTGAGTTCTTAAACAAAAATTGACCCAAGGTCTTCGGAGGTGATTCTTTAATAAAAAGGTTAATGACTTGAATAAAAAGATTATTGTGTAAAATATCCTGACTTATAAGATTTGAGGGTTCAGGCTTAAACAAAATGTTTAGGGGGTTTTCTGACCCAAGATTCGGGTTCAGCAACTCCAAAAAAATTAAAAATTTAATTAATTTAAAAATTTAGTAAACATAGTCTTCCCTCTGGGTCTGAACTTTTTTTTTGTGTGTGAGTGGCTGTGTAATTAACAAAATTATAGTTACTTATTATCAACAAATGAGTTATAAGTTTACTATTAAAGTGTTATTCATTTTGTTATGTATGTCGAGATTTATTTTTGTTGTTTTAGTAATTTCACTTACTCTACTAAAATATGTTAGCTTTAGAACATGACAATACCTGAATGTACATCATAAAGGCCTTGATATAAGACATGTAAGTGGACGCCCTTGCAAGATGTCCCATGGTAGTCCCCTTCATATCAAACACCACCATGTATCCAGGAACCGGTCCGTCTTCGGATATCCTCACATCGTTGCAGGCCATGAATATCTTCAGAGCTTCGGGGAAGACGAACTTGGTAGGATCAGGATCTCCCAGTCTGTAGATCATAACTCTATATCCCTCGGGAGTGGTTTTAGGGAGGGGGGCGATATCACTGCGGGGAAGAGAAAATTAGTAGACATTTATACTAGGGTAAAGTTATTTATAATTATAAGTTGAAATTTAAAAATGTTCATGGTGTTTAAATGGAGTCATTTCCGCTTAGGATACAGTCATTTTCCTCTTGTTACACCTAAGATCTTGCTTCGCTTTGAGATTTCATTTTACATTTTTCACGAAAGATGAAGACAAATAATTAACTGTTTCTATTTCAAACGTTCCAAATGACACTAAGGATAAGAACAAAAATGCTCTAAGACGAAGAAGTTCCTGCAAGTCTCGTGATTAGTTTTAGCTTTGTAGCATTTTCCGAAGGAATGTAACTGTTGAGGTTGCACACACGAAAGAAATTATGATTTCTTTTTTTTTCAAATCAGTCACACATCCAATCTCTCTCTCTCTCTCTCTCTCTCTCTCTCTCTCTCTCTCTCTCTCTCTCTCTCTCTCACTCTCTCTCTCTCTCTCTCTCTCTCTCTATATATATATATATATATATATATATATATATATATATGTATATATATATATATATATATATATATATATATATATATATGTATATATATATATATATATATATATATATATATATATATATGTATATATATATCGTCAAGAAAATAAAGAATGTTATAAAAAGAAGAATAAGTAATTTTTTGATCTGTGAGGACTTTATAAAAAGAATATACAGTTGTTCCCAAAAAGGATGGCCAAACTTCAGGAATGGAACCAAGATGAAAACGCAAAGAAAAATTATTTCGTTTAGAGCCTTTTCTTCGAATTCAGGAACATAATTATGCTTTAGGTTCCTCCGACCAAACTGTATAACATATAGTTTTCTTTTTCGTACATGTCCTCCGCGCATGCGCGAACGCCAGCGGACACATTTTTGTAACACTTATTTGGAACGCCAAGGTCCACCCGAGAAGCCTATGTAAAGTGCTGTATAACATACACTCTTCTTTTTCGTACATGGCGTTCGCGCATGCCCGAACGCCACTGCGCATGCGCGAACGCCAGCGAACACTTTTTTTGTGACACGTACAGTCTTCTTTTTCGTACATGACCACTGCGCATGCGCAGTGCCCTCTTTCAAGTCAAGGCCGAACTACTCGAAGGATTCGATATCCTTTGGCTGTTGGGTGTAATAGATTATTTATAGTCAAACAGTGTGACCTTTCAGAAAGCTGACGTTCATACATTCAGGCTCAGAGGTCAAGTTCAAACTAGTTTTATCAACTTTTCTCGACAAGGGTTACAGATATCGCATTGAAAATGGTTTCATTCGTTCCTCTACGTTACAGAACCTACAAAAAGAGTACTTTGAAGCATAAAAAGCCCGTCACGCAGGAGCTGCATAACTAAGCACTTTCCTCAGAATTTGGGTAGTGTAGACTGCTTTCCAGAACAATTTGCTTAAAATATCCTACATAAATAAAATAAAAACATGAATAGTTCTCTTTTAAATTTGTAATGAATAACTGATCAATTATTAATTTGCTTCCAGAGTTATGTTTACACATGGTACCTACTACACTACGTAATAAATACAAAAATCCTCATATTATCGTCTTTTGATATGACGCAGGAACAGGATACAGCCCCTCTAGTGGTAGAAAGCGCTCCTTGCGGTGGCCTTGCGAACCTACGTCTGGCAGGCTACTCTATTGAAATATATTACAAAGTAAACCCCCCTTTCCGATTGACCGATTTAGCTCATTTTTGCAACACTTCTTTCTCATGAGTTACCCACGACGTATACCGCGTTTCGTTACAATACAGCAGAAATTACGACCGGTATGAGTATATTAGTAATTTGGGTCAAGAGTAAACCCCCCCTTCTAATGAACCGATTTAGTTTATTTTTACAACACATATTTACCTGTGGATTAGCACTACGAATACAGAGTTTCGTCGAAATATACCAAAAATCACGGCTGGTAGTGGCGAATTGGTATTGTGGGTCCGTAGTAAACCCCCCACCCCTTCTAATGAACCGATTTAGTTCATTTTTATATCTCACTTTTCTCTCTATATTACCACTACGAATACCAAGTTTCGTTGAAATATAACAAATATTACGGCTGACATAGTCAAATAAGTGTTTTGGGTTCGGGGTAAACCCCCCCTTCCGGTGGACCAACTTTAGTGGTTAACGAACTCGTTCAATCGTTTGCTAATTGAATGCTATATACCAAGTTTCGTGACGAAAAAACAAAAACTCTGGCCGCTATCGTGTTACACATATATATAGATATATATAAATTTTAACGGGGGTCATTTTCGGTGTCTACTAGGCAGAATCGATAAAGAATTGAAGAAATTTTTCAAAAATTCCGTCATGAGTCCAACCTCAATCGCTACTTTCCTTCGGAGGAAAGTCCTAAAACGAAGAGCCGTATGTGCAACGATTTTTTTAACGCGAATTTCGTCCGTAAAACAGTTCTAATTAGAAATATTAAAATTTCATGAATTAAAATTAGCTTTGCACAAAATAGAACATCAACTTTATTTAAATTTTAACTTCCATTTATGATTAACTAAGAATTTTAGGACGGGTTATCTATAGGTTACCGCCCTTTTCTAGCCAGGATAGGGCTGATGCCTTTTCTTTTTTTCTAAAGAAAAGCCACCACCCCATAGTGGGAATCGAACCCACGACCTTGGGTTCGATTCCCACTTGACTAACGGCCACCGGGCCTCCTATCACATTATTTACTGACAAATAATCTAATAATGTGATATAACAACATTGAAAAAGTTGGATCACCAAAATGGTGTATAACTAAAATAAATATAAAAATATATTAAATATATTTTTATTTTAATATTAAATACCAGCTGTTACCCAGTGTGCCATGCTACACCTACTTCCTGTCTATGACTCTCCCCGTATCAAGATCTACTAGCTGTATACCCAGTGTGCCATGCTACACCTACTTCCTGTCTATGACTCTCCCCGTATCAAGATCTACTAGCTGTTACCCAGTGTGCCATGCTACACCTACTTCCTGTCTATGACTCTCCCCGTATCAAGATCTACTAGCTGTATACCCAGTGTGCCATGCTACACCTACTTCCTGTCTATGACTCTCCCCGTATCAAGATCTACTAGCTGTTACCCAGTGTGCCATGCTACACCTACTTCCTGTCTATGACTCTCCCCGTATCAAGATCTACTAGCTGTATACCCAGTGTGCCATGCTACACCTACTTCCTGTCTATGACTCTCCCCGTATCAAGATCTACTAGCTGTTACCCAGTGTGCCATGCTACACCTACTTCCTGTCTATGACTCTCCCCGTATCAAGATCTACTAGCTGTATACCCAGTGTGCCATGCTACACCTACTTCCTGTCTATGACTCTCCCCGTATCAAGATCTACTAGCTGTATACCCAGTGTGCCATGCTACACCTACTTCCTGTCTATGACTCTCCCCGTATCAAGATCTACTAGCTGTTACCCAGTGTGCCATGCTACACCTACTTCCTGTCTATGACTCTCCCCGTATCAAGATCTACTAGCTGTTACCCAGTGTGCCATGCTACACCTACTTCCTGTCTATGACTCTCCCCGTATCAAGATCTACTAGCTGTATACCCAGTGTGCCATGCTACACCTACTTCCTGTCTATGACTCTCCCCGTATCAAGATCTACTAGCTGTTACCCAGTGTGCCATGCTACACCTACTTCCTGTCTATGACTCTCCCCGTATCAAGATCTACCTGTATACCCAGTGTGCCATGCTACACCTACTTCCTGTCTATGACTCTCCCCGTATCAAGATCTACTAGCTGTTACCCAGTGTGCCATGCTACACCTACTTCCTGTCTATGACTCTCCCCGTATCAAGATCTACTAGCTGTTACCCAGTGTGCCATGCTACACCTACTTCCTGTCTATGACTCTCCCCGTATCAAGATCTACTAGCTGTTACCCAGTGTGCCATGCTACACCTACTTCCTGTCTATGACTCTCCCCGTATCAAGATCTACTAGCTGTTACCCAGTGTGCCATGCTACACCTACTTCCTGTCTATGACTCTCCCCGTATCAAGATCTACTAGCTGTTACCCAGTGTGCCATGCTACACCTACTTCCTGTCTATGACTCTCCCCGTATCAAGATCTACTAGCTGTTACCCAGTGTGCCATGCTACACCTACTTTCTGTCTATGACTCTCCCCGTATCAAGATCTACTAGCTGTTACCCAGTGTGCCATGCTACACCTACTTTCTGTCTATGACTCTCCCCGTATCAAGATCTACTAGCTGTTACCCAGTGTGCCATGCTACACCTACTTTCTGTCTATGACTCTCCCCGTATCAAGATCTACTAGCTGTTACCCAGTGTGCCATGCTACACCTACTTTCTGTCTATGACTCTCCCCGTATCAAGATCTACTAGCTGTTACCCAGTGTGCCATGCTACACCTACTTTCTGCCTATGACTCTCCCCGTATCAAGATCTACTAGCTGTTACCCAGTGTGCCATACTACACCTACTTTCTGCCTATGACACTCCCCGTATCAAGATCTACTAGCTGTTACCCAGTGTGCCATGCTACACCTACTTTCTGTCTATGACTCTCCCCGTATCAAGATCTACTAGCTGTTACCCAGTGTGCCATGCTACACCTACTTTCTGTCTATGACTCTCCCCGTATCAAGATCTACTAGCTGTTACCCAGTGTGCCATGCTACACCTACTTTCTGTCTATGACTCTCCCCGTATCAAGATCTACTAGCTGTTACCCAGTGTGCCATGCTACACCTACTTTCTGTCTATGACTCTCCCCGTATCAAGATCTACTAGCTGTTACCCAGTGTGCCATGCTACACCTACTTTCTGTCTATGACTCTCCCCGTATCAAGATCTACTAGCTGTTACCCAGTGTGCCATGCTACACCTACTTTCTGTCTATGACTCTCCCCGTATCAAGATCTACTAGCTGTTACCCAGTGTGCCATGCTACACCTACTTTCTGTCTATGACTCTCCCCGTATCAAGATCTACTAGCTGTTACCCAGTGTGCCATGCTACACCTACTTTCTGTCTATGACTCTCCCCGTATCAAGATCTACTAGCTGTTACCCAGTGTGCCATGCTACACCTACTTTCTGCATCTCCTAGCTGTTACCCAGTGTGCCATGCTACACCTACTTTCTGCATCTCCTAGCTGTTACCCAGTGTGCCATGCTACACCTACTTTCTGCATCTCCTAGCTGTTACCCAGTGTGCCATGCTACACCTACTTTCTGCCTATGACTCTCCCCGTATCATGATCTACTTTATACCAGGTTGTCTATACCCAGTTACGAAAATCGGTCAAACGATGTGAATTTGTTTTAGTACCGGCAGGGGCCAGCACAACAGCACTTCATCTAACAGCCGACAGAGGCCAGTAGCAGAGCCTGCTGTCGATTCAAAATGACCGCCACAATCTGTATGGTTCAGTGTAGCCAATTTTTCTTGAACAAAACTTTTCACCTTTTGACCAAATTTTGAAATTTTTTTGACTATTTTGACCTAGCCTAGGAGATTTCTTGTATCAAGACCTACCAGTTTGCCCAGTTTGGTCAAAATCGGTCAAACGGTGTAGATTTGTATATATATATATATATATATATATATATATATATATATATAGATTTAAATATACATTTTTATTTTTATATTAAACTAGCTGTTACCCGGCGTGCCATGCTACACCTACTATATGCATCTACTAGCTGTTACCCGGCGTGCTATGCTACACCTACTTTCTGCATCTACTTGCTGTTACCCGGCGTGCCATGCTACACCTACTATATGCATCTACTAGCTGTTACCCGGCGTGCTATGCTACACCTACTTTCTGCATCTCCTAGCTGTTACCCGGCGTGCCATGCTACACCTACTTTATGCATCTACTTGCTGTTACCCGGCGTGCTATGCTACACCTACTTTATGCATCTACTTGTTGTTACCCGGCGTGCTATGCTACACCTACTTTCTGCATCTACTTGCTGTTACCCGGCGTGCCATGCTACACCTACTTTCTGCATCTACTTGCTGTTACCCGGCGTGCCATGCTACACCTACTTTCTGCATCTACTTGCTGTTACCCGGCGTGCCATGCTACACCTACTTTTTGCATCTACTTGCTGTTACCCAGCGTGCTATGCTACACCTACTTTCTGCATCTACTTGCTGTTACCCGGCGTGCCATGATACACCTACTTTCTGCATCTACTTGCTGTTACCCAGCGTGCTATGCTACAGCTACTTTATGCATCTAGGACAACAACAATAAATTACAAACCAAATAAGTAATATTAAAATCTAATGACACAAATCTGTAACTTTTCGGATTCGCAGTTTCGAACCCGTCACCTCCGATCTGTGAGTCCTAGAGGATTTTACCAAGCCTACGACACTGCCCGTATCAAGACCTACCAGTGTTCCAAGTTTCGTAAAAATCGGTCAAACGGTGTGGATTTGTATAAGGAACAGACAGACACGTGATATATATATATATATATATATATATATATATATATATATATATATATATATATATTTAGATGGAACGGCATTTTTCTCCAGCGGTGGTACTCCTTCTCACTTCTTCCCGGAATATTTCGATGGATTCATCTCCATCTTCTTCAGCCAGGTACTCGTTTCTTCCTCGGTGGTAGCCAAGGGAAGCATTCCCTTGGCTACCACCGAGGAAGAAACGAGTACCTGGCTGAAGAAGATGGAGATGAATCCATCGAAATATCCCAGGAAGAAGTGAGGAGGAGTACCACCGCTGGAGAAAAATGCCGTTCCATCTAAAAATACTATCCCAGCGACGAAAATTAACATCAAACATATATATATATATATATATATATATATATATATATATATATATATTCCTTTACAGATGTTACTAGGGATAATAATGGAAACGGCCAACGGCCATAGCCACGTTGAATACACCGGTTCCCATAGATCACCGAAGTTAAGCAACGTCGGGCGAGGTCAGTACCTGAATGGGTGACCGACCACGTGCTGTTGGCATTAGAAAAGGGTGGCAACCTGTAGATAGCCCGGCGCTAATAGCCAAATAGTTGATGCGCCGTAAAAAAAAATGGAAACGCGCTAAGATGACGCAGTTCCTGCGATTTGGACTTTTAATCCTCACGATCTTTCTATTGATGAAAATATTTTGTGTTATGGCTTTGATAAGTATGTGGCTTTCCATCCCTATGCCCTAACATATAACTACTGCTAAATATTGAACCAATGAGGCTAGCCTAGGAAACCAAG
This sequence comes from Gonocerus acuteangulatus, assembly GCA_946811695.1. Taxonomy (NCBI): domain Eukaryota; kingdom Metazoa; phylum Arthropoda; class Insecta; order Hemiptera; family Coreidae; genus Gonocerus; species Gonocerus acuteangulatus. Next base: position 3,952,308 of record OX328126.1, read on the forward strand.
TGTAGTTTGAAGAGCCCTCAGAGACCATACGAATACTCTAAAGAGGTTGGTGAGTCCCAGAACTTACAACACTCCGAATGCCCAAGTAGTTTCGACACGGGTAGGATTAGCAATACCAAGAAGTCATTTGGAAAGGATTATTTTAGAAAGAGGCCGACAAACCACGACCGTCGTTGAATTGTTTCACTTCAGACTGCGCACAGGGGTGCCTTTTAGGTGGACAAAATTCATATAAATTATTTTACAAATCACTTACTAAATACTGTCTAGTATTAGTTTGAAGAAGGGAAAATGTAAATACTTACTTTCTTGGATCATGAACGGGCGACGGAAGGGAATATTAATCGGACTCTAAGAAAGGGAACATTTTTCCAAGTGTTTATTGCAGTTCTGTTCTTGTAATTACTTTTACATTTTTTGAACAGAAACTATACATGATTATTTAAATTTAATGTGAAATGGTTACCACAGAGACTAGTAAATGCTAATATTTCACTATTCGGGGTGCTGCATGGATATAGTTTTACCTAGAATAAATCATATCATGAGATACAACACTTCCATACTTCAATGGAGAATTAGTTGCAAAGGGTCAAGCTAATTTTTTTTTTTGCCTCTATCCTGTAGGATCATTGGCGATTGCATGGTAATAAAATAAAAATCAAATCATATTTGATACTATAGTGGTAATGAACATATAATAATATGATTAATTGAATGGAATTGATACATGATTAAATGAAAATAATATTACATTAATAACATATAATAATAATTATGATAAATGATTCAAATATATATTAAGAAATATTAATAATAAATAATTATAAATAATGATAATTTTAAGTGATAATAAAAATAATAATAAAAAATAAAATTTATAATTTTGAATACATATTTGTCGTTTTAAAAAAAAAAAAAGTTGTTGTACGTCTTCTTCTTTGTCGCCAAGAATTTTTGCAAGAGAAGATCCAATTCCAATTGATTTTCTCAAGGAAGCGTAGTTTCTGCATGATATCAAGGAAGTGTAGTTTCTGCATGATATCAAGGAAGTGTAGTTTCTGCATGATATCAAGGAAGTGTAGTTTCTGCATGATATCAAGGAAGTGTAGTTTCTGCATGATATCAAGGAAGTGTAGTTTCTGCATGATATCAAGGAAGTGTAGTTTCTGCATGATATCAAGGAAGTGTAGTTTCTGCATGATATCAAGGAAGTGTAGTTTCTGCATGATATCAAGGAAGTGTAGTTTCTGCATGATATCAAGGAAGTGTAGTTTCTGCATGATATCAAGGAAGTGTAGTTTCTGCATGATATCAAGGAAGTGTAGTTTCTGCATGATATCAAGGAAGTGTAGTTTCTGCATGATATCAAGGAAGTGTAGTTTCTGCATGATATCAAGGAAGTGTAGTTTCTGCATGATATCAAGGAAGTGTAGTTTCTGCATGATATCAAGGAAGTGTAGTTTCTGCATGATATCAAGGAAGTGTAGTTTCTGCATGATATCAAGGAAGTGTAGTTTCTGCATGATATCAAGGAAGTGTAGTTTCTGCATGATATCAAGGAAGTGTAGTTTCTGCATGATATCAAGGAAGTGTAGTTTCTGCATGATATCAAGGAAGTGTAGTTTCTGCATGATATCAAGGAAGTGTAGTTTCTGCATGATATCAAGGAAGTATAGTTTCTGCATGATATCAAGGAAGTGTAGTTTCTGCATGATATCAAGGAAGTGTAGTTTCTGCATGATATCAAGGAAGTATAGTTTCTGCATGATATCAAGAAATGTTCCACTCTCCATTGTTGTCCTATATCACAGCTGCATGAAGGTGGATATAGGTTAAGGAAGAGATGTTCATGGCTGAGGAGACAGTGGCCGATTCTTAATCTGCACAGAACAACTTCTTCTCTCCTTGAAGAACGTTCACATGTCTGCCATCGCTTCGGAATGTCCTTTATTTTCCTAAGTCCTTTCTCGTCCATTTCAAGCCACTTGTTGGTCCAGAGTCTAAGGAGGTTTTCTTTTACTAGGGTTTTCCAGTCTGAAAAGGTTATCCTATCAATAACTGCATCATTGGCTGATAATGATGATGCAAGTTTGTCGACTTCTTCATTACCTTGTATGCCGCTGTGTGATGGAACCCACATGAATGTCACCGTGGCAAGCTAATTATTTCAGTCAAACCATGTACTTTTCATATTTACATAGTTTTTTTGCAATGTTTTTGCTTTTTGAAGAATATTTAATAATTTAGGAAGGATTTCAGGTTTCGTTCTTATCATTCCACGAAAAGAATTTGTATCTGAATGCTAGAAATATGTATAAAAAAAAAAAGTCCGACTCGCAGGAACTGCGTCATCTTAGCGCGGTTCCATTCATATCCCTTGTGTTATTTTGTAGACTTAGAATAGAAACAGTTATTACTTTGTTTGGATCATTCCTAATGTAAACAAATATGAAAAAAAAAAAACAAGATTTTCGGCTAGGGATGAAACTATCCTAAGCAGAAATTACTCTTTCTGCCGTCCCAAGTTTCGGTCTACGAAGACTCTTCTACGAATATATTTCTAATTTACTTAACTTGCAGTGCAAACATATCCATTTTACTTTTAAATGCAATTAAACAAAATAAAATTGTACATGAAAATGAGAAAGTAGTGTTATTTTTTATTGAACTACGGCCACATTCAACCACAAAATATAATTATATTTCTAGTATAGCATTTGGCTGCATGACTTCCTACAGGTAAAGGTAACTGTCAGCTGTCCTAGAATGCTTGATGAGAACAATGAATCTTGATTTATGAAGTGCAATAAAGGCCTACCTGAACCGGCAGACTACCTCGACCCGGACTGACCCTACACGGCGAATATTTACGTTTTCAGTTCTGTTACAGGTTCAAAGAATTTGTATTTATTCCCCTGTTTTATTGAGAAATACATCCTCCTCCTAGAAGCAGTAACAAAATAACAAGAAATAAAAACAGACAAAAAGAACCGTATAAATAAACGAAATCAATTATCCTTTATCAAACTTCTAAGTTATATGTACTTATTTCTCCGATTGACATCGCTTATTCAAAACTTTCTTTGGAACCTTTCTTGTAGACCATTTAGTAAGCTTTCGAATGGTAACCTTTCGCTTCCCAAGATTTTCAACCGTTTTCGAGATATTAAGAAATTATACGAAGTTCCCAAAACTTTTCATTATTTCTGACAACAGAAAATTGGTCTCATTTTACCTATCCTGTTTTACACACACATACATTTTCCTTACAAATACAACATAAGAAATTAAAGAAATAAAAAGCAATAAAAAACCAAGGGAAAGAGACAAAAATTACAAAAAGAACGACAAAAACCCGTTCATAAGAACAAAACAGACATATTTGAAGTTTTAAGCATTTATTTCTCCGATTGACATAACCTAATCAAAAATAGTTTTAGAATCATTTTTGTAGAGAATTTAGTAAGCTTTCAAATAGTTTCAATCCACTTACCACGATTTCCCAACCGTGTTCGAGATATTAATGAAAGTATACGAAGTTTCCAAAACTTTTCATATCTGTTCATAAAATATTTTATTCTAACCCTTCCTTAACTCCAAACGTAACTTAACTTTCAACATATTAGTTTTAATGAAAGTAGAACATGCACATAATGTTTCAACTGAATCCCGTTATTCTAAGTACCCAAACCAAAAACGGTATTCAAAAACTATTTTTCCAATTTTCTCGACAACGGTTAAAGCTATCGCCTTGAAAATGGTTTCATTCGTTTTTCTAGCCCAAGAAGCCTATAAAACGAGTACTTACAAGCTTATGAACTCAAAAACGTAAGCGTTACGATTTTTTCTGCGCGAATTTCGCCCCAAACGCCATCTTCCAGTGGGCGGATTTTGCTGGTTAACGAACTTGACCTTTCAAATTGGACGACAGATTTTTGTACCAAATTTCATCAAAATCGGACCATTCGTCTTCTATTTAGAGAGCGAACAGACATATATATATATATATATATATATATATATATATATATATATATATATATATATATATATATATATATATATATATAAATAAATATATACATATATATATATATATACAAATTTGAACCACCGTTATTTTCGGTTTCTAGGGGTTCTGAAACGCAAAATTTTCTAGTCGGCACTTCCGGATTGTTTCATTGTATCAACCTTATAAGCGGGGTTCCTCCCTATGGGGGAGGGAGGAACCGCGCTAATAAGAATAAATGCTTCTTAATCTGCATTTTAAAGTTAGGAAATAACGATGAAGATTAAATAAACATGAGAATAATTGAAGACGCCATAAAAGATTATTCCAAAAACATGAATGACATGAGGGAAAATGTCATCGGAGAGCTGAATTGTTTAAGGACTTGAGGTGTTTGAATTTGAGTTTATGTCACAGGTGATTCATTATTGAATAACAATGATTTATTTGAATAAAAACAGAGTTGGGCAAAAATTAATTGCGGTCCGGGAGTGACTCAGGTCGATCCGGAAATGGCCGCGAGATGGGATGAGGATTACGCACAGTTTTCACGGGGCAATAATACGAAAGTGTGGCCATGGAAGTCGTGGAATTGCCGCGTGGCGTGAGTTTCCTCGGACGTCATCGGTTGTCCGGCGAAGTCACGAACGATATTAAACCTGTTTGATTTTCAAGCTTGGTCTCGAATCTCGCCAGTCGCATCTGGGTTCTCAATGCAACAAGTGTTGTTTTTTTTTTTTTTTTTTTTTTTTTTTTTTTTTTTTTTTTTTTTTTTTTTTTTTTTTTTTTTTAATTAAAATTTAGAAATTTCGGTGTCATCGACTCGGGTAATTTAACTCTAATATGACTAAACTTTGTAAGAATGAGATGCAAATGAGAGGATTTTATACGATTCATCTTGCGTGAAGAGGATTTGCAAAGTGATGACAATTCCGGGATTTGGAATGAAGTCAAACCAAAATTCCAGAATTTACGAAGTTCGTATTTCCAGGAGATTCAGGGTAATCATATCCAGCAGCTCCAAATCTAATAAACTTGTTGCCCACCAATTCCTCCTTTTTTGGATTCACTTTCTCACCCAGCAGCGCTTTTTCTTCCGTTTTATAATATTTACTTGACATTCCTTTAACTTATGGGCTATAAACCGTACTGACAACTCCACAACTTTCTTGTAAACGCCATGATTTCAAAGGAAATACTGAATCGTGATTCGTGGCCGTCCGGACGGTCATGCGATCTCACGCCTCATCCCCACTTGGTTTTTGTTGAAGCAAGAACCACGAAAGCGACATTAAAAGCGATCACGCTTTCGTATTATTCCCCCGTGAAAAGCTAGCTTTATGATCAGGTTATTATTGTTATTATAGGGAAATTACCCTGTAATGAATACAGTGACCCTAGTGAGGACTGGAACTGAGATTTCAGCTGGAATCTTCGTTAAAATTCATAATAACTGAAGAATGAAAAATAATGGATTATTCAGGCTGAATGAATAACTAAATGAATTAATAAATTATTGTCAATAAAAATGTATTGAATAATGAGCCAACCCTGTTATTCATAGAATAAACCAAAAAATCAGTGGATGAATCAAGGCAGAAAACGTTCTTAATTTCATAGTGATAATGTTATGACAGAGAGAATTTTTACCGCCAATTTTCTACCGGAAATCTAGGACACGCCCTTTTCCCTCCATCTAACCATCTATTTGAACAGGCAGTGTTATAGTCTAAATTGTTTTCAGCCCTAACTTGGGCTAAATATTGATAAACATTAAACACTAACTCCCTTCCCTGGCCTCTCAAAGCCTTCCCTAGTCCTAAACGAGACATAATCAGTTTCTATTGATTTTCACGTAGCGTGCTGTTCATTGAAATCTATATATATAAAAATCACGTGTCTGTTTGTTTGTTCCTTATACAAATCCACAACGTTTGACCGATTTTGACCAAACATGGCACACAGGTAGGTCTTGATGCTGGAAATCTCTAGTCTAGGTCAAAATAGTCAAATTTCAGTATTTGGTCAAAAGGTCAAAAGTTTTGTTGAAGATCAATTGGTTACACTGAACCATTCAGATTCTGAAGGCCATTTTGAATCGACAGCCATTTTGAATAACGACTAAAAATCTATTTGTTGATGTTGTTGATAATTAGAATAACTCGAATTCATTGATGACTTTACATCATTATATAATCATGTAATGTAGTTTACTTCAATTTTATATCAACAGTCACTGTCTAACTAAGGAGTGCTGGCCTTTCTTTGATAAGAGCTATCTACTCGCAGGCTGTGGTGCTGGCCTCTGTTGGCTGTTTCACGAGACAGATATAAACAAATTCACACCGTTTGACTGATTTTGACGTAACTTGGTATACAGGTAGATCTTGATACGGGGAGTGTCATAGGCAGAAAGTAGGTGTAGCATGGCACACTGGGTAACAGCTAGTATACAGGTAGATCTTGATACGGGGAGTGTCATAGGCAGAAAGTAGGTGTAGCATGGCACACTGGGTAACAGCTAGTATACAGGTAGATCTTGATACGGGGAGTGTCATTGGCAGAAAGTAGGTGTAGCATGGCACACTGGGTGACAGCTAGTATACAGGTAGATCTTGATACGGGGAGTGTCATAGGCAGAAAGTAGGTGTAGCATGGCACACTGGGTAACAGCTAGTATACAGGTAGATCTTGATACGGGGAGTGTCATAGGCAGAAAGTAGGTGTAGCATGGCACACTGGGTAACAGCTAGTATACAGGTAGATCTTGATACGGGGAGAGTCATAGGCAGAAAGTAGGTGTAGCATGGCACACTGGGTAACAGCTAGTATACAGGTAGATCTTGATACGGGGAGTGTCATAGGCAGAAAGTAGGTGTAGCATGGCACACTGGGTGACAGCTAGTATACAGGTAGATCTTGATACGGGGAGTGTCATAGGCAGAAAGTAGGTGTAGCATGGCACACTGGGTAACAGCTAGTATACAGGTAGATCTTGATACGGGGAGTGTCATAGGCAGAAAGTAGGTGTAGCATGGCACACTGGGTAACAGCTAGTATACAGGTAGATCTTGATACGGGGAGAGTCCTAGGCAGAAAGTAGGTGTAGCATGGCACACTGGGTAACAGCTAGTATACAGGTAGATCTTGATACGGGGAGTGTCATAGGCAGAAAGTAGGTGTAGCATGGCACACTGGGTAACAGCTAGTAGATCTTGATACGGGGAGAGTCATAGACAGAAAGTAGGTGTAGCATGGCACACTAGGTAACAGCTAGTAGTATATAAAATGGCAGACCCGTATGGAATAATTCCTACAGAATTTCGCGCATGCGGGATTTGAACTATTCCATCTAAATGAACGGGCTATATCTTACGCCACTTTGGAATTTCGTAGCAGTGTATTTGCATATGAAAGAATAAATGGATCTCGGAAAGAAGTGCTTCTAGATTTGGCGGCAATTCAAAAGCCAAACCTTGCAACACCATCCACCGTGGTGGAACAGAGATTGCTGTATATATATGCTTGCTTCATCTCCTTACCATATGCAAGGACTCCAACTTCTAAAGGTTTAATACCTCCTCGTGACTTGAATACACAACCAGGCGACTAATTGTGAAACCATATCATAATTTCTTTTTGACGTAAGGACGAAATAAACTACTGACGAAAAACTGATTCGGAAGCTTAACTGCTAAAATGCAGACAAGGAGGTTACGACAGACTCATTACTGACCTACCTACTTGTTTAAAATAAAACGCGCTAAGATAGGGGTAGAATCCTGAATATTGCTAAAATAAATTTGTATTACTAGTACCGGACACAGACTCAACAGAAAATTAATTACGAAGATGTTAGAGACCATATACAAAAGTCCGACTTGCAGGAACTGCGTCATCTTAGCGCGGTTCCGTTCTTGTCTCTTCTGCCAATAGCAAAGGAGTAGAAGCAGTTATTGGTAGGGTTTGATATTTCGTGAAAAATATATAAAATGATATCTCAAAGAGAAGGAAAATTTAAGGCGCCATTACAGGAAACTGATAGTATTCTAAGCGGAAATGACTCCCCCAACCATAGGAAACACTATTACCAATACGTTTCTCATTTTCATACCTTAATTTATTAAAGTACTAATTTTTAATATTAAATGCAATTAAAAAAAAATAACCAATTAAAATGTTATGTAAACAGTGACAAAACCCCCTTGAAAAGAACAAAACTTATCATTTTGAAGTTTTAAGCACTTCACTTGGATTGACATCACCCCATCGAAAATTACATTAGAAACTTTTTTTAGGGAATTTATTAAGCTTTCGAATGGTTACCTTCCACTTACCACGATTTCCCAACCGTTTTCCAGATATTTTAGAAAATATACTAAAATCCCAAAACTTTTCCTGCCTGTTAATGAAATATTTTCTTTCTAGTACTTACTTAACTCCAAACGGACCCGAAATGTATCAGATGAATATCAAACGTCTGGAACAAGTTTTAACTGAATTCATCGTTTCTGAATATTCAAACTAAAAAAAAAAGTTCCGTACTCAGGGGGGGGGGGGGGGGAGGAACCGCGCTAAAATATACCAGCAAACCTATTAAGGAATGAACGTTAGCGCAACGATTTCTTAACACCACATAACCATGTTCCGGATGATAGGTTATGCTGTTTAACGAACTCGGCCTTTCTTAGCAGACAAAGTATTTCCATTAGTGCGTAAAAAGGCTCCCAAAGAACACTCTCAAACACACAAATTATAGATATTTACAAAAATGTGTCTCTTTTTCTTATCCGAAAGCTAACTCTTCTTTTGACTTTATATCGTCGATACAAAAGCAAACTTACGAATATGAAAATCACCACTTTTCAGAGTGGAAAAGTATTTATTCATAACTTTTTTTTGGACAGTCAAATATTCGGCAGATTTGACCTTTTGATAGTGGAATACTTTCCCTTTAATAGAGTGAAGTCAGATTGAAGAATTTGCCGTAAATAAGTCCAGCAGAAATTATTAAAGATGGACAATGAAAGATGCATTTTTTCATATTCTTTAGTTTGCATTTGTATCGAGGATATATTTCTTAGAGAAACGAATGTAGCCATGACATTTGATTTATAGCTTGTTGATGAAGAAGCAAAAGGTTCTATGAAGAACCCTAAAAAGGATACGATATTAAAAACTTACGCAAAACCATTTACTCGCCGAATAACAATTTGGCATCTTTCTATTTAGTACAAGGCAATACGGTATTAGATTCGATGCCTTTCATTAGGACTAGCTGAATACCAGTGCTTCGTCACGGCAGATAAGTAGTTATTTTATAGCGTTAAATAATGTATCATCAAAATTAATGCTACTGTATAATTTTGTGTAGTTTATTATAGCACGGTCCCCGTCATACTATAAGTTATTCATCAATTGATAAGTAATCAAAGTTTAATATTTCTTGACATTGGGGCGCTCCGGACCAATGTCAACAAACAGATAACGTAGAGATAACCCTATCTATAATATCTATATGTTAGCAGTAACAACATTTTAACCAGTACATGTTAAAATTCATGATGATTAGATAGTTAGCCGTCGAGGTGATAAGTAAAGATGGAATGGTTGGGATTCGGCTAAATAAACCTCAATATGATTTTGTTTTCAAAAAATCTATATTTCGGACGTTTCGGCTACTCATTGGTAGCCTTCGTCAGCTAAAATGACAAAAAAAAAAGAGAAATTAATACAAAAACAGAAAAAAAAAAAAAAATTTATAATTGTGATAGGTAACAGAACTATAGATACAATTAACTTATAAAAGAAAATATCGTCTTAAATTCTTAGAATGAGTAGAATGAAAAAGTAAATAGGTACTTTATATATATATCAGGTTATTAAAAAATAACAAGTATACAAAAAATTTAAAGCCATGGACCGTCTGAAGAAGCAGAATGTGATTTCTGCGAAATATTACGCAAATAAATCGACCGCTGGAGAATGCCGTATTAACACAAATAATTCTCCCCAGCGAAGAAACCTCAAAAATAATATATATATATATATATATATATATATATATATATGTGTGTGTCTGTTAACACGATAGCGGCCAGAGTTTTTGTTTTTTCGCCACGAAACTTGGTATTTAGCATTCAATTAGCAAACGATTGAACGAGTTCGTTAACCACCAAAGTCGGTCCACCGGAAGGGGGGGTTTACCCCTAACCCAAAACACTAATTTGACTATGTCAGCCGTAATATTTGTTATATTTCAACGAAACTTGGTATTCGTAGTGGTAATATAGAGAGAAAAGTGAGATATAAAAATTAACTAAATCGGTTCATTAGAAGGGGGGGGGTTTACTCCGGACCCACAATACCAATTCGCCACTACCAGCCGTGATTTTTGGTATATTTCAACGGAACTCGGTATTCGTAGTGGTAATACACAGGTAAATAACTGTTGTAAAAATAAACTAAATCGGTTCATTAGGAGGGGGGGTTTACTCAGGACCCACAATACCAATTCGCCACTACCAGCAGTGATTTTTGGTATATTTCGACGAAACTCGGCATTCGTAGTGGTAATCTACAGGTAAATATGTGTTGTAAAAATAAACTAAATTGGTTCATTAGAAGGGGGGGTTTACTCCTGACCCAAATTCTTAATATACTCATACCGGTCGTAATTTCTGCTGTATTGTAACGAAACGCGGTATACGTCGAGGGTAACTCATGAGAAAGAAGTGTTGTAAAAATGAGCTGAATCGGTCAATCGGAAAGGGGGGGTTTAATTTGTAATATATTTCAATAGAAAAGCCCGTCAGACGTAGGTTCACAAAGCCGCCGCAAGGAGCGCTTTCTACCACTAGAGTGACTGTATCCTGTTCCTGCGTTAGATCAAAATACGATAATATGAGGTTTTTTGTATTTATTACGAAGTGTAATAGGTACCATGTGTAAACATAACTCTGGAAGCAAATTATTAATTGATCAGTTACTCATTACAAATTTAAAAGAGAACTATTCATGTTTTTATTTTATTTATGTAGGATATTTTAAGGAAATTGTTCTGGAAAGCAGTCTACACTACCCAAATTCTGAGGAAAGTGCTTAGTTATGCAGCTCCTGCGTGACGGACTTTTATTTTGATTATCCTGTCTCCACCCTACAGCCTCATAGGCAGTAGATGTCCCTACTCATAGTTGTTCCTCTTACTGATTTCATAGTTTATTTAAATTTTAACGTACATTATTATTAACTATGAATTTTAGGACGGGTTATCTATAGGTTACCACCCTTTTCTTGCCAGGATAGGGCTGACGCCTTTTCTTTTTTCTAAACAAAGGTCACCACCCCTAGTGGGAATCGAACCCACGACCTTTGGAACGGAGTGTTAAGTGCTCACGCCTTAAACTCGCGGCCACCGGGCATTCTCTTATTTCATATTTTCAGGGTTGCTATAGTACATGTGAATTCTGTTATCAATTTCATGTTGTATAGATAAGGAAACATAAATTACACATGATTTCCAATACTCACTAAATAGAGAACAAGTTCTCCATTGCCTCTAAGTCCCATGTGAATATATCCCTGTTCTCCGCCCTGATGGTGAAGTAGGCTTCTATGGTGCTCTTCGTCATCTCGATGCTGTAATAGTTGCTGTGCAGGAACTGGTGGATGAAGTCGTCTAGGGAAGAAACAAGATTTACATTAAATTGCTGTCCGTTAAGCTTTATTAGTAGTGGATATGTTTTAGCGCGGTTCCTCCTTGCTAAGGGCATATGCGGTTCTAGACAAACATTTCTAGGGGGGGGGGGCTAATTTAGTCTGGGCTTACCGCCGTGCCTGGGGGTGTAGAATCAAATTTTTATAACCAGGCACCTGGAAATCATTAAGGAAGTATTTGATAAACTAAGAAGATACATTAATTAAAACTAATTAAAACTTATTACGGTAAATGTGAAGACGAGGGTTCTAGGCTCCGATTATTTTAAATTTTGCACTATGTCGTATTTTGATGCACTAAACAGAATCCGTTAAAAAAAAAAAAAAAAAAAAAAAAAAAAAAAAAAAAAAAAAAAAAAAAAAAAAAAAAAAACCCGCTCTCAACTAGGAAAGAAGTTATTAAGCACTAAAGTTCACTGTTATTGAGGTTAAAGTTGGCTTAAACAGCGTATTTGTAAACACGCGCATGCGTAGACATGTAACATTGGGAAACAAAGAACATTTACCCTTATTACTATTAATTGGCCAAAACAATTCATTTTTCTAACTTTATCGAAAAAGATCGTGAATTTTCATTCTGGGGGGGTAACCCCCCTCGAGCCCCCCCTCCCTTTAGCCGCCACTACCAAAGGTTCTCTAACGTAGGAAAAAGGTTCTTTTCGAAGAATTTAGTAAAACTAGTTTTTTTAAACTAATTTTCGGTTTAGATTCAGTTGAAATATTTTCTTCATTTTTGGAATTCAGTCAAAGTTGGATGTTTAAATTTTGGTTACATTCGAAATAAGGGAAGTATTAAAAAAAAAAAAAAAAAAATAGTAACAGACATGAATAGTTTTGACATCTTTGTATATTTTTTTAAATATATCAACAACCGTTGGAAAATCGTGGTAAGTGGATGGTGACCATTCAAAACCTTACTAAATTCTCTACTGAAGAGGTTCTGAAGCAATTTTCGATGGGTCGATGTCAATTGGAGTAACAAATACTTAAAACTCCAATGTGTAAGTTGTGTTCTTTTGAACGGGGGCTTACCTCACTTTTTTTTTTTTTTTTTTTTTTTTTTTTTTTAAATACATATTATATAGTGTTTTCCTAGAGGGAACTTTGAGAATGAGGATGCAGTAATTTTATCTTAGGATACTGGCAGTTTCCTGTTGTGGCGCCTAGGATCATTTTATATATTTCACGAAAGATCAAACCCCACCAATAACTGCTTCTATTCCTTACCTAATAGCACTGGGGATATGAACGAAACAGCGCTAAGATGACACAGTTCCTGCGAGTCGGACTTTGCTCGCGAGAAGTAGTAGCTTTATGTCGCTTACGAATAGGCCATTCCCGACGGCTGATGCACTTACACCTCACGACGGTTGCCGACATGTGAAGTATGTAACACTCCTTGTAACTATAAAACACATACTGACAGAATGTCTACTGAGGCGAAACTATGACTTACCGGACAACATGACTAACTACGTTCGAATTTTTACAAATTCTGCTAAAATCTTTCACTTTTCTCCCTCTCGAAATCCTCAAGCTTTTGTGAAAGTTTTTCAATAAAGTGCCGTTTTAAATAAATTAAGTAACCTAACTTTTCAAAGATATTTTCCACCGCGATTCTATGCTTATTATTTTATGGATCATTAATCTTTAATAAATTGATTTAAAAACAAGTTTTTTTTTATTGATGAAAACAAAAATATTTAAGAAAACCCGCATTCCTCTTCAAGATAATTGTGATGTTGTGGTCCTCAAATTATTCTTTTCGGATGAAACAATGCCTGGTATATCCTTCACTCAAAACAAGTTCGTTCACCACATTTCTTAGCAGATTTTGACTGCCCTTTGGTGAAGAAATATGGTTTCATTAAAGCTCATTATAGCTTAAAATTTGATGAAGGTAAATCTTTCTTATGTTAAAACCATGAAAGTTTGTTTCAAGAAAGTCACATAAAACAATTAGTTTGTAGGGAAGACCGCAGGGGCGTATATAGGAAATAATTGGGGGGAGGGGGCTGGGAGCATTTAAAACATGTAAAACTAGCAATCTAGAACTTGTAATAGTTAGTGAAATAGTGTAAAACGCTATTACTCCCCCCCAAAAAAATATTTTTTCTGAACTATGTGATCTTATTTAATTTATTTCTAAGGTTTCTATGAAACCTTTTACCGATTAAATCAAAATTCGGGGCGGAGCCCAGAAGCTCCCCTCTTATATTCGGCCTTGAAAGGTCGTGAAAGAATTTTTTCATCTTCTCCTCCCCCCCCCCTCTGAAAGAGAGAGATTTGCTAAATTACCACAGCATTAATTCTAAATCTAAACGCTCCAAGGTCTATTCTAGTTGGAGGCCTATTATGTGAAATTACTACCGACGAAGAATCGAAATCTACATAAGAATCGATGTAAATTCATATCGAATCTAATTGTTTGCTTAAATCGAAAGCTGCCTCATTTTTTTCACCTGTTATTGCCTCACAGGAAACATTACCCGTCAATCGTTAATCTGAAGCATTTAACGCGTCCTAAACACCTTTACAGGGTTTTACATTCGATTGGTATTTTATTTAACCGCAGTTATTACATTTCCATTGACTTCAGTGGTTTGACAAGAAAAAAAGATTGTGGTGTAATTTCCAATGGGGCGATGTCAATCCGAGAAATAAATCCTTCAAAATTCGAAATTTTTAGTTTTGTTTTTTTTCTGCGGGCTTTAGCCTCTTTTTACAAAACTTTTCAATTGGTTGTTGTTTATTTTAATTGTATTTAACAGTGAAATTGGTATTTTAGTGAAACAAGGTAAGAAAAGGAGAAGCGTTGTTATAGTGTTTCCAAGAGCGAGCGTTGAGAAAGAATATGGCGTCATTTCCGTTTAGGATACAATCAGTTTCATGATGTAGCGCTTAAAATATTATTTTACTTCTCTTAGAGATTTTATTTTATATTTTTCATTGAAGATCAAAACCTACCAATAACTCCTACTATTCCTTTACTACTAGTGTCACTAGAGATAAGAACGGAACCGCGCTAAGATGATGCAGTTCCTGCGAGTCGGTATTGTTTAATTTCAGTTTTCTTTATTCAATAAATTTAACTTTTGGAAGCTTAACATTAGTATTATCGTTGTTTACAATGTTCCAGACGATTTACTTTTTCGTACAATGTACCAAAAATTTTAATTTAAAAATTATTTTGTTCGAAATATTTTAATATGGCTAAAATGTATATATCGCACTAGTATTTCTAAAGTGACACAACTCAAAAATATATGTTTTTCAGTTCTGACTATGAAAGACATGGTAAATATCTCTTTATGAACCATCAAAACTGTATGTACCTAGCTTCAGAGCTTCTACACCAGAGGCCACTTGGGGGGGGGGGCAACCGGGTACAGTTGTCCCGGGGCCCGGGCACCGTGGGGGCCCGGGCCGATCCTCGCTAATTGGAGAAAAAGTACCGAAAGTGACCTTTGCTGCACCGATTGTCGGCTTTTATTCTCTTTTTGCTCAAAACTCAGGATGAAAATAATTTTAAAATGTCCAAAGTCCTATAGCAAAGTACTAGAATTTTCAGTCTGGCTCTGAGAAGTGGGGGCCCGTGATCTGGTCCCAGCCCCGGCTCTGAGATGTGGCGGCCCTGACCAGAGGGCACTTGTGTCACTCTTCCTGTCTTAATGCAGGACAGGATGTCTTCCTGTCCCTCTACAGAGTGACATTTTTTCAGTAGAGTTTTATTTTGAGTTGTTTCTCTTTGTCACTTTAGAAATTCTAGTGTGATATGATGTTTTTTAAGTATTTAGAAATCCATATTTAATTTGCCAAACAATAACTCGGCCGTTAAGCCGCCAGCCAGACTGACATATATAACGACACTTCTTTGTACATTTGTGATCTACAGGGCATATAAAATCAACACTTGTAGGGTTTACGCCATAAATGTCATAAGCAAATTTCCCACCTTATAGATAGGGAGGAAAACCCACTATTACACCTCACTGGTCTCATCTTGAACAATCTAATTCCTAGCCCGACTACAGCCGTGGTCAGTAATTCCTTAGCCTAGAATGTCCGCTAGACCTCGCAGCCTTGGAAGTGAGGCAATAGGCTACAGACCTCAGCGGGGGTTTGCCTACTTTTAAACCTAGCTTGCAACATTACCTGTCAGTACCATTTAAGAGGAAAGCAAAATTCTCGTTGTACTGCTTCTCATAATGTACTGGAACATAGCAAAAAAGTCCGACTAAGGCATCGTGTACTATACGAGCGATGAGCGACAGAACGACAGAGGGACGATTGTATTTTTAAAATCACTGTGTCTGTCATTCCATACTGTGTACTTCCGAAATTAAAAGCTCACATTAACTATCATCCAATTTACTCTTTTATTAGTATTCATATTTTAAAATTATTTATAAGAAAGGTAGCTAGAAGGTTTTAAGCATTGGAAGGTTATAAACATTGGATGGTTATAAACATGTTTCCACGTAATTAAATAAACCAGGGAAACAAAAAACAAAAATGTGAATTAACAAAGTTTTTCTAAATTTTACTGGCTATCATTTAAAAAAAAATGCATTGAAATCGGTTAAGATTTGGAGTCTGTAGCCTTTTTTGTAGCACGTAAAATATAATGTCTGGGGTGAGCGACGAGAAAAATTGTAATACCTGGGCTGAGCGACGAGCGACCGGCTGAAACCTACAAGCGACGTCGCCCTGCAGCTCATGCCTATTGTAGCCAATCCTCCTTTATTCCTACTCCACTCCAGCTTAATATCAATGTGAGCGACGATGCTCTGAAGCTTTTCGCTTATCGCTCATCGCCCTTCGCTCGTATTGTACCCGAGGCCTTGCATAAACACCCCGACAGAGATCGCTCTATCAAAATTCCCAGAAGAACTGTATTTCTAGGATATTTAATTTGCTTTCGAATAGATAATTAACATTTGCAACGATTTCCCAACCGACTTCCAGATATATTAGAACATATCCGAAAAACCCAAGAAAAATCTAGTTTTTTCCATTTTACACGACAAAGGTTATACATATGGCCTTGAAAATTGTGTCATTAGATTACCCATGCCCAATTAATTTTAAAGAAGTGAACATAGCGCCCAGAAATGCAAAACTTTAAGTGTTACGATTTTCAGAGTGCTAATTCTGCGGACGAACTTGACCGGATTGTTTCACGAGGTAAACCGCATATGGGGGTTTCCTCCCTATGGGGGGAGGCTCGCAAGACCAGCACTGATGATGAGGAAATGCCTAAAAAAACCAATGCTCAAATTAAAGATTTTGCAGACAAAGTTGGTGCCCATTTTTTGCCCTTCACACTGCTCGAAACCAATTTCTTATGAATCATGGACTCCGAAACTCTGTAAAGTTCCAGGTGTGCGATGCAGTCACTCTAGCCATTCATTGTTTTGGTTCCCAAGTCTGGGTTGAAAAACTTCGGGGCTTTTGAGGGCGTTCAGAGATCTTTGGTGAAGCGGCACTTCGAACTGCAAACATACACGCTCAACTAAGTCATATACCTCCAAACTGTCAGAATAAGCATTAATGTCCCCTAGGAAAATATTCTGACAAAAATATATAGTGCAGGTTTTTGATCAGTTCTTTTCCCTATTTCTGCAATCAAATTACCTTCTTTAAAAAGGAGTTAAACCGATTGACCATGCCAAACTACTTATAATAGTTGTTCCCTTAATACAACCAAAAGCCAGAGACTTTATCTATTCAGTGCCCTCTGGTCAGTGGTACTCAAAAATCATTAAGCTTCTTGAATGAAAACGGCAATTGGATCATTGCGGGGTTTTCTGAATTTATCCCTGTAACCGTGCATATCTATGAAATCCTCTTTGAAAATGAAAGCATATCAGGATTTCGTCCTCCACTAAACCAAGATTTGCGGGCCAGACACGGCGTCGTATCCTCCCATGAATACAAATATCCCGCCGAGACCTATAACAGGCGAAAGAAAGCTAGGAATGTCCTAATGCTGTAATACAAAGCTCACATCGTGAAATGATACCTGATTACTTCAGATCAAGGAATAGTTGGGGGTTGGCTAAGAAAAAAATAAATATGTTCACAAAAATCTATAATTTGGACGGTTCGGTATGGATATCTTCGGTAAATATGTTGATATTATTATTCTACTAGCTGAATACCCGTGCTTCGTCACGGCAGATAAGTAGTTACTTTATTGCGTTAAATATCTTACCATAAAAATTAACGCTACTATATAATTTTGTGCAGTTTATTATAGAACGTTTCCCGTTATACTATATGTTATTCATCAATTGATAAGTAATCAAAGCATAATGTTTCTTCACATTGTGTTATCTATAGATCATCAGTAACAGCAGTTTAACCAGTACAGGTTAAAATTCCTTGTCAATAATAAATGTACGTTAAAATTTAAATATATATGTTTCGAAGATTTCATTTAGAAACACCCATTATATTTGCTGTCCAAGGGTTCGGGATATTATTACCTCGGATGGACCATCACCAGGTATAGCGTAAACTCTATGAGGGGATGCTGATGGGTGAGGAGGCAGTGCAAGGGTTCGGGATATTATTACCTCGGATGGACCATCACCAGGTATAGCGTAAACTCTATGAGGGGATGCTGATGGGTGAGGAGGCTGTCCAAGGGTTCGGGATATTATTACCTCGGATGGACCATCACCAGGTATAGCGTAAACTCTATGAGGGGATGCTGATGGGTGAGGAGGCAGTGCAAGGGTTCGGGATATTATTACCTCGGATGGACCATCACCAGGTATAGCGTAAACTCTATGAGGGGATGCTGATGGGTGAGGAGGCTGTGCAAGGGTTCGGGATATTATTACCTCGGATGGACCATCACCAGGTATAGCGTAAACTCTATGAGGGGATGCTGATGGGTGAGGAGGCAGTGCAAGGGTTCGGGATATTATTACCTCGGATGGACCATCACCAGGTATAGCGTAAACTCTATGAGGGGATGCTGATGGGTGAGGAGGCAGTGCAAGGGTTCGGGATATTATTACCTCGGATGGACCATCACCAGGTATAGCGTAAACTCTATGTGGGACAAAATCACTGTTTATTTCTAGTAATTCAAGGCCTGCCATCATAGTTGAAATGAACCGCAAATAAAAATAATATTATGAAATAGATACAGTACGGTAAAAATAATTAAAAATTTAAATGTAAAAAAATCCTTTATTAGCGGGTGTTTACGTCATAAAGGGAGTGGAAAATTTCAAATTTGTCTATCAAGTGGTTTAGGCTGGGCGATGATAGGTCAATGAGTGAGTGAGTGAGTGAGTGAGTCAGTCAGTGAGCGAGTGAGTGAGTGAGTGAGTGAGTGAGTGAGTGAGTGAGGGGTATTACACAAATATATAGTAGATTTGCAGAGATTCTCTTTATTTTCGGCGTTTTTGAAGACTCATGATTCTTTTATGGGTCCTTGTGATATCACATAAACACACCCATTTCCAACAAATCTCTGAAAAGAGTTAAGGCCAGAAACACTTGTTGCCGTCCTCGGATTCTGCTGGTAACCAATCTGATATTTCAAATCAGACATGGGCCTATATATGGGAGAGGGCTGCAGCTCCCATCCCGAAATTTTGTTTTCATCGGTAAAAATTTGTCATAAAACCCTTAAAAATAAATTAAATAAGATCACTTAATTCAGAAAAAATATTCTTTTTGTTGTTGTGATAGCGTTTTAGTTGTCTAACTATTCCATGTTGTAGATTGTTAGTATTCCATACCCCTCCTCCCGTAATGTTGTAGATTGTTAGTATTCCATACCCCTCCTCCCGTAATGTTGTAGATTGTTAGTATTCCATACCCCTCCTCCCGTAATTAATTCCTATATACGCCCATGAAATCAGACAAAGTATTCCATGTTGTAGATTGTTAGTATTCCATACCCCTCCTCCCGTAATTAATTCCTATATACGCCCATGAAATCAGACAAAGTATTCCATGTTGTAGATTGTTAGTATTCCATACCCCTCCTCCCGTAATGTTGTAGATTGTTAGTATTCCATACCCCTCCTCCCGTAATGTTGTAGATTGTTAGTATTCCATACCCCTCCTCCCGTAATGTTGTAGATTGTTAGTATTCCATACCCCTCCTCCCGTAATTAATTCCTATATACGCCCATGAAATCAGACAAAGTATTCCATGTTGTAGATTGTTAGTATTCCATACCCCTCCTCCCGTAATTAATTCCTATATACGCCCATGAAATCAGACAAAGTATTCCATGTTGTAGATTGTTAGTATTCCATACCCCTCCTCCCGTAATTAATTCCTATATACGCCCATGAAATCAGACAAAGTATTCCATGTTGTAGATTGTTAGTATTCCATACCCCTCCTCCCGTAATTAATTCCTATATACGCCCATGAAATCAGACAAAGTATTTTTTCTTTTATGAGCTTCTGTTTGGTTTCATTGAACTACAAACCACTGACTATAAACAACACCGACCATTAACCTAGCTTTACAATTAGCGACCTCGGGATTTATTCATCGAAGACTGTATGTACCAATCCTAGTAGTTAGATATCCTTCTCAGACAATGGATGTATTATACTAAGGTACTTGGACTGTGTGTATAATTATAGGGCAAGGTTACCGAGTATATAGTTCATTTTATATGTCTGCTTTCAGTGGACGGGCACACAGAACTATATTATTTTCGGTACAAACTAGGTTCTTAATTGACATGTTAGGGATTATCCACTAGGATTTTCTGAGGTACAAACTAGGTTCTTAATTGACATGTTAGGGATTATCCACTAGGATTTTCTGAGGTATAAACTAGGTTCTTAATTGACATGTTAGGGATTATCCACTAGGATTTTCTGAGGTACAAACTAGGTTCTTAATTGACATGTTAGGGATTATCCACTAGGATTTTCTGAGGTACAAACTAGGTTCTTAATTGACATGTTAGGGATTATCCACTAGGATTTTCTGAGGTATAAACTAGGTTCTTAATTGACATGTTAGGGATTATCCACTAGGATTTTCTGAGGTATAAACTAGGTTCTTAATTGACATGTTAGGGATTATCCACTAGGATTTTCTGAGGTATAAACTAGGTTCTTAATTGACATGTTAGGGATTATCCACTAGGATTTTCTGAGGTATAAACTAGGTTCTTAATTGACATGTTAGGGATTATCCACTAGGATTTTCTGAGGTATAAACTAGGTTCTTAATTGACATGTTGGGGATTATCCACTAGGATTTTCTGAGGTATAAACTAGGTTCTTAATTGACATGTTGGGGATTATCCACTAGGATTTTCTGAGGTATAAACTAGGTTCTTAATTGACATGTTGGGGATTATCCACTAGGATTTTCTGAGGTACAAACTAGGTTCTTAATTGACATGTTAGGGATTATCCACTAGGATTTTCTGAGGTATAAACTAGGTTCTTAATTGACATGTTAGGGATTATCCACTAGGATTTTCTGAGGTATAAACTAGGTTCTTAATTGACATGTTAGGGATTATCCACTAGGATTTTCTGAGGTACAAACTAGGTTCTTAATTGACATGTTAGGGATTATCCACTAGGATTTTCTGAGGTATAAACTAGGTTCTTAATTGACATGTTGGGGATTATCCACTAGGATTTTCTGAGGTATAAACTAGGTTCTTAATTGACATGTTAGGGATTATCCACTAGGATTTTCTGAGGTATAAACTAGGTTCTTAATTGACATGTTAGGGATTATCCACTAGGATTTTCTGAGGTATAAACTAGGTTCTTAATTGACATGTTAGGGATTATCCACTAGGATTTTCTGAGGTATAAACTAGGTTCTTAATTGACATGTTAGGGATTATCCACAAGGATTTTCTGAGGTACAAACTAGGTTCTTAATTGACATGTTAGGGATTATCCACTAGGATTTTCTGAGGTATAAACTAGGTTCTTAATTGACATGTTAGGGATTATCCACAAGGATTTTCTGAGGTACAAACTAGGTTCTTAATTGACATGTTAGGGATTATCCACAAGGATTTTCTGAGGTATAAACTAGGTTCTTAATTGACATGTTAGGGATTATCCACTAGGATTTTCTGAGGTATAAACTAGGTTCTTAATTGACATGTTAGGGATTATCCACTAGGATTTTCTGAGGCATAAACTAGGTTCTTAATTGACATGTTAGGGATTATCCACTAGGATTTTCTGAGGTATAAACTAGGTTCTTAATAGACATGTTAGGGATTATCCACAAGGATTTTCTGAGGTATAAACTAGGTTCTTAATTGACATGTTAGGGATTATCCACTAGGATTTTCTGAGGCATAAACTAGGTTCTTAATAGACATGTTAGGGATTATCCACAAGGATTTTCTGAGGTATAAACTAGGTTCTTAATTGACATGTTAGGGATTATCCACTAGGATTTTCTGAGGTATAAACTAGGTTCTTAATTGACATGTTAGGGATTATCCACTAGGATTTTCTGAGGTATAAACTAGGTTCTTAATTGACATGTTAGGGATTATCCACTAGGATTTTCTGAGGCATAAACTAGGTTCTTAATAGACATGTTAGGGATTATCCACAAGGATTTTCTGAGGTATAAACTAGGTTCTTAATTGACATGTTAGGGATTATCCACAAGGATTTTCTGAGGTATAAACTAGGTTCTTAATTGACATGTTAGGGATTATCCACTAGGATTTTCTGAGGTATAAACTAGGTTCTTAATTGACATGTTAGGGATTATCCACTAGGATTTTCTGAGGCATAAACTAGGTTCTTAATTGACATGTTAGGGATTATCCACTAGGATTTTCTGAGGTATAAACTAGGTTCTTAATAGACATGTTAGGGATTATCCACAAGGATTTTCTGAGGTATAAACTAGGTTCTTAATTGACATGTTAGGGATTATCCACTAGGATTTTCTGAGGCATAAACTAGGTTCTTAATAGACATGTTAGGGATTATCCACAAGGATTTTCTGAGGTATAAACTAGGTTCTTAATTGACATGTTAGGGATTATCCACTAGGATTTTCTGAGGTATAAACTAGGTTCTTAATTGACATGTTAGGGATTATCCACTAGGATTTTCTGAGGTATAAACTAGGTTCTTAATTGACATGTTAGGGATTATCCACTAGGATTTTCTGAGGCATAAACTAGGTTCTTAATAGACATGTTAGGGATTATCCACAAGGATTTTCTGAGGTATAAACTAGGTTCTTAATTGACATGTTAGGGATTATCCACTAGGATTTTCTGAGGTATAAACTAGGTTCTTAATTGACATGTTAGGGATTATCCACTAGGATTTTCTGAGGCATAAACTAGGTTCTTAATTGACATGTTAGGGATTATCCACTAGGATTTTCTGAGGTATAAACTAGGTTCTTAATAGACATGTTAGGGATTATCCACTAGGATTTTCTGAGGTATAAACTAGGTTCTTAATTGACATGTTAGGGATTGTCCACTAGGATTTTCTGAGGTATAAACTAGGTTCTTAATTGACATGTTAGGGATTATCCACTAGGATTTTCTGAGGTATAAACTAGGTTCTTAATTGACATGTTAGGGATTGTCCACTAGGATTTTCTGAGGTATAAACTAGGTTCTTAATTGACATGTTAGGGATTATCCACTAGGATTTTCTGAGGTATAAACTAGGTTCTTAATTGACATGTTAGGGATTATCCACTAGGATTTTCTGAGGTATAAACTAGGTTCTTAATTGACATGTTGGGGATTATCCACTAGGATTTTCTGAGGTATAAACTAGGTTCTTAATTGACATGTTAGGGATTATCCACAAGGATTTTCTGAGGTATAAACTAGGTTCTTAATTGACATGTTAGGGATTATCCACTAGGATTTTCTGAGGTATAAACTAGGTTCTTAATTGACATGTTAGGGATTATCCACTAGGATTTTCTGAGGTATAAACTAGGTTCTTAATTGACATGTTAGGGATTATCCACAAGGATTTTCTGAGGTATAAACTAGGTTCTTAATTGACATGTTAGGGATTATCCACTAGGATTTTCTGGGGTATAAATTATTTCCACATATACTTTAATTTTGATCTTAACCTCAGCCAATTTTATTAATGAGCTAATTACAATTCCTCATTTAAACGTTTCGGCCTCAGGGCCATCCTCATTAAACTAGAAGAAAAACAAATTACATGTATTGAATTACATTAAAAATTACCCCCTTTATCCATACAATGTAAAATTTCTTAAACATCTCCTTAACTTATATTACCTTATTTCATCAATCCACATATATTCACCCTATTATGCTTATCTTATTATACATATCCAATAACCCTATATATGTATAATAAGATAAGTAGAATGGACATGAACAATATTTAATATATGGGATTAGAGATAGAATGTTATGATAGTGTAAATAGAAAATGGTGGAAAGTTGTGGCCACATGGTTTGGGGTAACTCAAATGTTTAAAAATGTAAAAAAGTTTTAGTTATAGAAGATGGACAAGCCTATAGATTTAAAGTTATAGATTGAAAGTGACGACAAGCCCTTGTGGAAATAGGGTGAATACATCGTGGATACAAAAGCAAACTAACGAATATGAAAATCACCACTTTTCAGAGTGGAAAAGTATTCATTCATAACTTTTTTTTGGACAGTCAAATATTCGGCAGATTTGACCTTTTGATAGTGGAATACTTTCCCTTTAATAGAGTGAAGTGAGATTGAAGAATTTGCCGTAAATAAGTCCAGCAGAAATTATTGAAGATGGACAATGAAAAATGCATTTTTTCATATTCGTTAGTTTGCTTTTGTATCGACGATATGTGGATTTATGAAAAAAGGTAATATAAGTTAAGGAGATGTTTAAGAAATTTTACATTGTATGAATAAAGGGGGTAATTTTTAATGTAATTTAATACATGTAATTTGTTTTTCTTCTAGTTTAATGAGGATGGCCCTGAGGCCGAAACGTTTAAATGAGGAATTGTAATTAGCTCATTAATAAAATTGGCTGAGGTGGAGATCAAGAATAGCATATAGAATCAGCATATAAGTAAATGGACCTATATGTGCACTAAAAATTAAAATATATATTTTATATGTTAATATTGTTCAACTAAAAAAAAAAAAAAAAAAATATCTTAGCCCTATTCATTTGTGGTTTTTCTGTTCAGCAATTATTCACGTGCACACAGATACATTCACCTCACGAATGCATATACATTTTAATGTTTCGTTGTTATCTGTATTGTTGTTCCAAAAAAAAAAAACGTGCTTAGTTGTACACGTCATCGATCCTCGGTAGATTATGAAACTCGTTACACAATATTACCAAAACTAGAATAAATTTAGGGCTCCCGTGACGAGACTCACTGAATAAAGCTTCAAATTAAAGATAGAAATATATTCTGAAAAAATATACTTATTTTTATATTTATTGGTTCTATGACGCAGGAAAAGGAATGAAATCATTTCCAATGTGATATCTGTAACTGTTTTCGAAAAAAAGTGGATAAAATAGTTGTTAATATAATTTTGGGTTTGGAAATTGAATTATTTTCCTCATGTCCGAAATTCTTCTAAACAATTTTGGTTACATTTGGAGTTATTAAATTATTCGAGAAAAGAAATATGTGTATTAATAAACATGAAAAGTTTTGGGACCTTCGAATATTTTCTTAAATATGTCAAAAACGGTTAGAAAATCGTGGTAAGTGGAAGGTGACCATTCGAAAGCTTACTAAATTTTCGACAAAAAAGGTTCTTAAGCAATTTTCGATGGGGCGTTGTCAGTTGCAGAAATAAGTGCTTAAAATATTAGTTTTGTCCCGTTTTAACTAAATGTTTATTGGTTGTTTTTTATTTTAATACTTCTGTATTTAATTTTGAGCTTTATTCAGTGAGACTCGTTGAAGGAGCCCCAATTATTTAACGTGACTCACTGAATAAAGCTCAAAATAGTATTCTGAAAACAAAAAAAATACAAACATTATGAGGATGTTTGTGAGTGTGGATTTGTCTATATGAGTGTAGGTACTCAATAAAACTATAGACATTTAAAAATCTATCTTAAGTGTGATAATTCGCAAGACGGAGATCACTTATAAAACCGCAGTAGAATTCCTTTTGTGAGTTATTATTAGGAATTCCCCAGAATCAGGAAAAATATACTGATCCAAGAGAAATAAAACTAATGGGATCGGTGATTCCTGAGGATTTCAATCTTGGCTTATACTTAGAATATTGGTTTCAATGAAACAAAGCTAAGTCCTATACTGCTGTCCGGTGCTCACCATAAATTGATGGATTGACTCATAGGTATATGTGGAGAGAATGGAACCCTGTAGGCTAGCTAAATTGATGCTGAATGGTGCACCTAGAGGCAAAAGAAAAAGAGACAGACCAAGACAGAGGACCTGGAGGAGGACTTGCCGATGCTAGGGATCAGAAACTGGAGGAACCTGGCAGCAAACCGCGTGGAATGGAGCTGGATGGTGGCAGAGGCCCAGCTCCTTCAAGGACTGTAGCACCCAACAGTGAGTGAGTGACTTATATATGTCAATATATATATATATATATATATATATATATATATATATATATATATATATATATAGACACATATATATGTTTGATGTTATTTTTAGTCGCTGGGATTCCCTTGGCTACCACCGAGGAAGAAACAAGTACCTGGCTGAAGAAGATGGAGATGAATCCATCGAAATATTCCGGGAAGAAGTGAGGAGGAGTACCACCGCTGGAGAAAAATGCCGTTCCATCTAAATATATATATATATATATACACTTATGTATTTTAACTAGGGTGTCTCTGAAGATTTCAAAAAAAGTTCAACAAATTCGTACATTTTGAATTTGTTAAATATTGTTGAGTAATTTAAAGATTCCATATGCAATTTCGATCATAGAAATTTCGGAAAATTTAAAAAAAGAAACTCCCCTACTACATCCAATAACAGCCATTGCTCTTCAAAAATGTCCTCATGATAAATTTAAAGCTCCATTCCAGATAAGAAACTAATGGTTTTCTTTATATTTGGGGAAATATTACCCATGAACTTTTTTATATGCTTATTCTGTGGATTTTAATATTATGTAGCAACCTTCGTCATTTTGGCAACCTAATAATAACGAAGAACGAACACCTTTTCTACAATCCATTACAAAATCAATATTTGTAAAATAATTATAGATTCGGATGAAGAACCAATCCAGACTACCCTTACCCCTGGAATAAACCACCAAAACGCCAAGTATCTCCTCTCTCTTCCTAATAAACCCCTTGAGTTGTCCGACTTTCCTTGGAGAACTAGGAAACAGTATTTCCAGGCGGCTAAATACACCCTCTCTTCGCCGTAACGGGTCAAGGATGGCTGCCTACAACAGAGGTGCGGTCTGCGGTTCTGATAACAGTTTAGATAACGAAGAACAACCGTTTTCACGAAACTGTCACCGCATAGTGTCGCGCTGCTCGCGTTTAGAGGAAAGAGAAAGGCTATTAAATTGTTGACATTAAACACACTTCTCTTTTAAGCAGGCTACACACGGTCAGACAGGCCTGTGAGTTAGACCTGAACAGTCCGCCTGAAAGCCGGTAGCCTGAATGTGTATATATAAGCAGGCTACACACGGTCAGACAGGCCTGTGAGTTAGACCTGAAAGCCGGTGTTCTGAATGTGTATATTCCGGTCGGTCTGTCAGTTAAGACTGTTCAGGCGACCGGAATATACACACGTTCAGGCGACCGGTTTTCAGGCGGACTGACAGGCCTGTCTGACCGTGTGCCATGTGTAAACATAACTCTGGAAGCAAATTAATTACAAAATTAATAATTGAACAGTTACTCATTACAAAATTAAAATAGAGTTATTCATGTTTTCATTTTATTTATATAGGACCTTTTAAGCAAATTATTCAGTAATGCAGTCTACACTATCCAAATTCTGAGGAAAGTGCTTAATTATGCAGCTCCTGCGTGTCGGACTTTTTCTTCCTACAGTCGGTGGCATCGGATCGGATTGGGTCCAATGTGGGTGCCACCTAAGGCTGAAATGAATTCAAACTGTAGCCTCTTCAAAGTGTAGTCGGAGGGAAAAGGGTGTTGCCAATATTTTTTTTTTTTTTATTTACGGCGTATCGACATCTAGGCCATTAGGGCCGACATACAAGGGGTGTCGGTGGGACTCGAATCCACTATCTCCCGCATGAGAATGTAAGGCGTTAGCCACTAGGAGACAATGCGTTTCCAATATTAGCGAGGAAACTCTTTCTTGTCATAACCTTAAGGCTTAGAGGTTTACACTTTTTTGTTGACTGCATTATAGACTTATGTGTTTTAATATAAAGAGTAATTTTTCATTTTAGTATTCGAATTCGACGGAATATGAAGTTAAATGTTCATTTAGCTTTGCAAATGGCCGAACAGAAAGATGCATTTTCCTCAAAAGTTTGCGCATGCGTAATTGAACTATTCTATCTTAACGGGCTGTAGAAAAAAAGCGACAACCAAGTGAAACCAAGTCAGAACACTTTCAACTAAGTAGGTTTCGTGAAATGATGTGTCACATTGACAGTACACGACAGCAACCGTCCGGTCAAATTACAGAGATGAAATCGTTCACGAATCGCCACACACGATCCAAAACTCGAAACACGTTGACGCACCACTGATCAAAGGTTCCTTCGAAATACAACACACCACACGCAGACTCAGTCAAGCGATAATGCCATCGAATCAACACACTGGTTAATTATTGCCCTGGATTCCGTAGTTTCTCACAGAAATCCCTAAAGCAATCGGATCGTCAAAACCCCAACTTGAGACACGCAAACTAACCACACACTGCACCGCCGCTAAATATACAGGTGTACTACACGCATTCTGTGACAATCATTGAAGCATATTTACTTTCCAATCATAAAGTGAACGCGATAACGCCACCTGATTCAAGCAATTCCTGAATATCACCTTTCTAGACAACCGCAGAAAGATTAATACATTCACAAACCTCTACATAAGGCTCTCACTTGAAACTATAATGTAATGAGTTTATATTGATACTGGGAATATGTTTTATTGTTTGTCTCTTAGTTGTATTTTAGAAAAAAAAACACCAAGGTTATTATAGCCCGATTTCTTGTTGTTTTATTTTTCTAATAAATTTTAGCATTAAATTCTATTGAAGTATTCTTCCGTTATAAACAATTAACAGGCATGCAAAGTTTTGGGATTTTCGTTTTTATATCTGGAAAACGGTTGGGAAATTGTGGTAAGGTGAACATTCGAAACCTTACTAAATCGTGGTAAGGTGACCATTCGAAACCTTACTGAATTCCCTACAAAGAAGGTTCAGGTGTAATTTTCGATGGGGCGATGTAAATTCGAGAAATAACTTCAAAATTGTAAGTTTTGTTCTTTTCAACGGGGTTTTGTTACTGTTTACCTAAAGTTTTAAGTGGTTATTGTTTTTCTAATGGCATTTAATAGTACAATTAGTATTTTAATAATTTTATATATATATATATATATATATATATGTATTTATATATATATATATATATATATATATATATATATATATGTTTGATGTTATTTTTCGTCGCTGGGATAGTATTTTTGGATGGAACGGCATTTTTCTCCAGCGGTGGTACTCCTCCTGACTTCTTCCTGGAATATTTCGATGGTTTCATCTCCATCTTCTTCAGCCAGGTACTTGTTTCTTCCTCGGTGGTAGCCAAGGGAATGACGTTTTTCTCGATCTGGGCTCCTTTTCTCCCCTCTAGCCACACCGAGGAAGAAACAAGTACCTGGCTGAAGAAGATGGAGATGAATCCATCGAAATATTCCAGGAAGAAGTGAGGAGGAGTACCACCGCTGGAGAAAAATGCCGTTCCATCCAAAAAAATATATATATATGTATATATAGGGGAAGGTGTTGTACCTTTGACCACTTTGCAAAATTGATTTTTTTTAGCTTGAATATTAAGGCTAAATTCATTTTTTTTTTATTTCATTGTAATTAGTATTCTATTGCTTATCATATTTAATTTTTTCAAGGTTCTAGCTTTTCATTTAATATTTGTTATTAATTTATTAAAAAATAATCGTACAGTGGTCAAAGGTACAACATGTAGTTGTACCTCTGACCACCTAAAAACAACACAGCAGTCCAGAAAAAAAATTGTATTCAGTAATATTATAATTAATTGTAAGTTTAATAAATACAGGACAAGGATGTAAGCATAATAAAAAAAACTCTTATTAATATTAAGTTATGTTTAATATGCTGAAAAATCCAGTCCAACCGATAAAGGTTTTAACTGTCCTGCAGATCCACTAGCAATAGTAGGGTATGGAAGTTTAGCCACAATGTCTTCAACATCAATATTATACACATTTTCATCTTCTCTCGTAAACTTGTCACTTAAAGTTTGTTTTTTCAAATATTGGATCTTAAACATTGGACATTTAATACCACAGATCTCTGCGACTAAATATGGAATAGTAATATTAATTTTTTTTTTTTTTAAATTTGTAGCAGAAGAACATAAAAGTTGAATTATAAAAAAATTACTCAGGTGTGTGACCTGGTCAAAGGAACAACAACTAGTCGTGGTCAGAGGTACAACACCTAGTCGTGGTCAGAGGTACAACACCTAGTCGTGGTCAGAGGTACAACACCTAGTCGTGGTCAGAGGTACAACACCTAGTCGTGGTCAGAGGTACAACACCTAGTCGTGGTCAGAGGTACAACACCCTGGTAGTGCAAATTAAAAAGCTTGCTAAACATTTTAGCGTTAAGATAAATCAATTTCAGAATCTGCACCATGTTTCTTTTTGTAATAGCTACTTTCTCAAATGATTTCCATCTAAAAAGACATAGGTTGCCATTCTTGGTAGCATGCATGGTGCAGCAGAGGATTTGTTCGTAGTCCCTTAGATGAAAAAAAAAAAAAAAACTCAACAGGTTGCAGCCAGTTCTGGGGCCAAAATGTGGATCGACGACTTTAGGTACTGTACTGATGAGTTCTATGTAAATGTGGATCCACGACCAAAATGTGGATCCACGACTTTAGGTACAGTACCATGAGGAGACCACTGATGAGTTGTCTTCATGATATGTACGTAAAAGCTGATCAATATAATTTCCATGGATTCTTTCAAAATTCAGATCCATTGATTTGATGTTTCCGTGATTCAATTTCAATCAACTTTTGGACGCCCGGCGGACGTGAATGTTAAGGCGTGAACATCCCTTGGCAAGGGACGTGGGTTCGATCCCCACGGGGTGGCCCTTTTCTAGCCCTATCCTGGCTAGAAAAGGGTGGTAACCTATAGATAACCCGTCCAATATTCTCACTTAATAATAATGGACGATAAAATGTAAATCCTCCAATCAGTGACAGTTATGGCGAATGAAAAGGAATTGACTAGATGTTATGTTTCATTCATATACTAAGTGTGTTTGATCGTGGCCCGAATGACTTGCTAAAACGTTGCTGTCCTACGATTTAAACGGCTACAGCTTCATGATGCCTACGTATAGTTCTCGAGTCGTGAAGGGTTTGAGGTGAGGTTGTGATGTTTTGCCGAACTCCTTGACGTAACACATCACCAGGAGTCTTGTAGAACGGGTTTCTACAGGTGACCTTGACTCATGGAGTCGGACTTTGCTTCACCAGATCTGCCTGCTATCCAGACGTCAACAAGCTATTAGAGTCTTTATTGGGAATTTATTATCTGGACAAAGGGTTTTTATTGCCTTTAACAGGTTCTTAAGATCCGGGTGCAAATTGATGGGTTAAAGTTATAACAACTCCATACCACATGCACTTTCGGTGATTCAACTATAGTCCACTGAGATAGAAGGAATAGTTCAATTCTGGAAGAGGGGGACATTGTACCATCTGATCGGCCATTTGCAAGGCCGATCATGGGCGTATATAGAATATAATTTCGGATGGGGGTGGGAAAGTTTGGGGGGGGGGGCTGAGAACATTTTTGGGGGTATGGAAATCAACAATATACACCTTGGAATAGTTAGCCAATTAAAAAGCTATTGAACACAAACAAACTATTTTTTCTGAACTAAGTTAATTTAGGAAGACAAGGTATAGTTGGGATTCGGCTAGGGCTACGAAGACAACTATACCTACGAAGACAACTATACCACTACGAAGACAACTATACCAGAGATACGAAGACAACTATACCTTGTCTTCGTATCTCTGCAACGGCTAACTATCTCCATCTTCACTATAAGTTAATTTAGTTTTAGGGTTTTTATGATACATTTTTATCCTTTTGGGGGGGCTGCAGCTCCCCCCTTATATACGCTAATGAGACCGTATAATAAGAAAAATTACAATTGATTATGTCTCGTTTAGGAGGAGAGAAGGCTTTGCGAGGCCAACAATGTTTATCAATATTTAGCCAAAGCTAAGGCTGCAAACAATTTAAACTAGATGGTGTATTTTGGGGGGGGGGGAGCGTGGCTAATATGCGCGGGAAATATTTCCTCTGGGAGGTTTCCACTCGTTAGGTTAGTACGATATAAACTTATTTTCCATTACATTTTATTCTTGAGTATCATTTATATTTTAGTATGTGAATAAATGATTTCTAAATTCGACAAAAAAGAAATGAAGTTGGCCTTCTAACCGCTATATGTCGTGCGGGCCTAGTATCTCCACAGGTGTGAAGGATGAGCTAGGTCTACTTAAATATAAGATCGCAGCGCTCCCGATCTGTGCGATGCTTTTCGTTCCTTCTGTAACAGTTTTCCTGTTTTACAGTTGTTTAAGAATATTTGCTGCTTATCTTTGTATGTGCCATCGACCATTGGCCGTTTTTGGAGGGAAGGAATACGAAAAACTATGAGTCAAACCTATGGTGAGTCCAGAACCCAGACCGCATATATGCGTCTAGAGTGCTGGGGTACTCTAGACGCATAGAAGCGCTCAGGGCGTACAGGTTAGAAGTAACAGCAATTTAACCAGTACAGGTTAAAATTCGTTGTCAATAATATATGTTCGTTAAAATTTAAACATTTATGTTTCCATGATGTTATTTGAAATACACATTATATTTGCGAGCATTACCAAGAAGTGTTCCTGCTGGGGATGCTGATGGGTGAGGAGGCTGTGCAAGGGTTCGGGATATTATTACCTCGGATGGACCATCACCAGGTATAGCGTAAACTCTATGAGGGAGAAACTCACATTTTATTTCTAGTAATTCAAGGTCTGCCATCATAGTTGAAATAGAACCCCAAATAAAAATAATACAATGAAATATTTACAGTACGGTAAAAGTTGTTCTGTTTTCGTACTAGAAACGCATTCTGCCTAAGGTAAGCATGCTCTCTTGAAAACTAAAAATTCAAACCCCTCTAAAAATACTTAAAATTTTAAATATAAAAAAAAAACAAAAAAAAAAAAAAACAACCTTTCATAGCAAGTGTTTACATCCCAAAGGTAGCGCCTATGAAAAGTTTTAAATTTCTCTATCAAGTGGTTTGGGTTGGGCGATGACAGTTCACTTAGTGAGTGAGTTGTATTTGACAAGTATTTAGTGAATAATCATTATTAATACTTTTGCATTATTAATACTCAGCTATAATTTAAAATAGATTATTGCCAAAGTGCGAATTTATCCCCCCCCCCAACAAAAAAAAATTATTGCTGCCCTAATTTCTTGCCAAAATCAATTTGCGATCAGGGAATTTTCCTTTTGAATGGAAATGAAAACTTTTCATGTTTTTCTATCTAATCCCGGACTGTAGGAAGGAGAATAAAGTAGTTAATCATGTTAGTTAATCCTTGGTAAACAGGTACTAGATAATCCATCATGTTGATAATCAGGGGACAATCAATAAATCCCTTGATAAGCATCGCAGCAATGTGCTGACCAGGAGGGAGAGAATTCCTGAGTTCACACTTTTCTGGAGGTGGCAATACAGTGTCGTAGGGAATTGTAAGCTTTCAGACAAGTGTATATGAGAAGGAATCGGGTTCGCTTTAGATAAGATTTGTCATGATTCATATTCTTAGCTGAGTTGGGGTTATTTCTTTGGGTTTGGTTATTTTAAGCAAACTATCCAAACATACTCCATACACTCCCTACCTTCTGAGAAATGTGCTTAGGCACGCAGCTCCAGAGTTACAGACTTTTAGCGCGGTTCCTCCTTTCCCCCATAGGGAGGAACCCCGCTTATAAGGCATGGGCGTTTATAAGGTGGGGGCTGAGGGGGCTGCAGCCCCACCCGAAATTTTGATTTGATCGGTGAAAATTTCATAAAACCCTTAAAAAGAAATTAAATAAGATCATTTAGTTCATAAAACATATTCTATTTTGGGTGTAATAGCGTTTAAGATGGCTAAAACTCTTCCAAGATCTAAATTGTTAGTATTCCATAGACCGGAAATGGTCTCAGCCCCCTCCCCCCGAAATTTTCCCAGCCCCCTCCGAAATTATTTTCTATATACGCCCATGTTATAGGGCAAACCTCATAAAGCAATCCGGAAGTGCCGACTAGTAAATTTCACGTTTCAGAACCTATACGATCAGGAAAATAAAGATGGTTCAAGTGTGATATATAAAGCAATTTTCGATGAGGGGCCCTCATTTCGAGAATTAAGTGCTTAAAACTTGAAGTAATTGGTTTCGTTTATTTGAACTGTTCTTTCTGTCTGTTTTCCTTATTTTTTTTTTTTTTATTGCTTGTTATTTCAGTAATAGGAGGCCCGGTGGCCGAGAGTGTTAAGGCTTGAGCATTTAACACTCCGTGCCAATGGTCGTGGGTTCGATTCCCACTTTGGGGCGATGGCTTTTCTTTAGAAAAAATCCTGGATAATAAAGGGTGGTAACCTATAGATAACCCGTCCTAAAATTCTTAGTTAATAATAATGGACGTTAGAATTTAAATCAATAAATTTCTGGCATAGCTCATAGTACGAAAATGTTTATGTCAATAAAACAGGATAAGTAAAATTAGAAACAATTTTTTTTTTGTAAGAAATTTCCTTTTCCAGCGAAATTCTGAGGTGCCGTGTGAATATTTTTTGCTACTATACTGCAGTTGATTTCGTTCTTTAGAATTGTTTTGTTCTATTTACCTCACTTTTATTCTGCGGGGAACTAGGCTTTCTTTGGGTAAACCTTTGCTGTATTTTTTAGGCTTTCTATCAACTTCCACTTACCACGAATTCGCAACTGTTTTACGAAATTCTAGGAAAAGTCGAAAACTTCTGATATCTTTTTTTGGTTTTGGTGTTTTTAGACCTTCCAACGTAACTGTTGGGAGTCGTTTGGTAGAAAAATATACAGGGTGGTCCCGAAGGAAATCGCCATACTTGAGGGGTGTGTACGTAGGCTACAGTGTAGTTGAATGCCACCATCATTTTTTTGTTTTAATTGACCAATATTTACCCTTGCAAAGCCCCTTTTTGGCCTTCAACACTTACTATCGAATTACCCTGTATAATGAAATAGTGCATCTTTTCTGCGGGCCCCATCTAACTAACCAAAAAGAATGGTCGTGCGGGTCGTGGAAAATTAAAAATACAAAACCTTTATTTCGTGATAAGTTATTTGTTTGGGTGGCTCCTGGGAATTTGGTTCGAGGCATTTTTGCAAAAGGTACATAGGATCTGATAGGAAATTTCATTTAAGGCAGATTTTAAAAATATCATCAGAATTAAATTTTCCCTATGGCGTGACGACAAATTGTCAAAAACTAGCTTTTAGACAAAAGACACGGAAACGCCTAAATCTAGGGCAGTAATACAAGTAAAAATATCTCCTTGGTGGGATTCAACTATACTTCAGTCGGAGTACACACCCTTCAAGTATGGCCATTTCCTTCAGGACCATCCTTTTTATGCATTTCAAATCGCACCAGGAATAAATATTGTATTGAATCACACTAACTTGACGTCATTCTTATGTGTCGGATGTTTTATTTTAGATCTAGAACGGCCAGAGGGGGGAAGAGGGAAGCAGAATCACTGAATCATCTATTTCTTTTGTGTAATTAAAGAAGTTGTACCGTCACAATATTTAAATGGAGGGTCATTTTTAAGGATACGCTGTTCGAAAATATGGTAGTAACTCTTCTTGGTTGAAATATCAGGGTCATTCCAAGACAGATTCAAGGGCAAGTGGAATACTTTTTATTTTGGCGATTATTATACCGAGGATCCAACAGGATAATAAGCCTGTTTCTTGTAGGATCTTCGTTTTTCTTTAGTAATTCCTTTTGAATGTATATATAATCAGGGAGTCATTTCAGCAATGAAGGAGGCCTTTCAAGGAAAAACATCACACCAAAATAGTAGCCTTTATTAGTTCTAGTCTACTATATATTTCTCAAATACCACTCACTCACTCACCTATCATCCCCCAGACCAAACCACTTGACAGAAAAATTAAAAATTTTGCATGAAAAGAAACAACCTACAGGCACCTCATCACCTTAGCCAGCTGTTAGCACATAAGAGTCCATATATTGATACCATACTGACATACTTGAAGACCACGAATACGTACAACGAAATATAACTGTATTAGAAGTAACGCACAATTAAAATCAAAGACAAAATTTCTGATCTCAAAATAATTTTAGAGCAATTTGTCTATATTTTTGTGGCTTTGTTTTCTTTAGGTTAGATCCTACTTACTATTTTATAAATTTTTATTATGATTCCAATTATACCATTATTTTATTACTTATTATTTGCTACTTATTTTGTTTTGTATACATACGTATATAAATGTATATATTTCTTTTTTATAAATATGAACGATCAATGTTAATTATGAATGTAAATTTGAAAGTTTTTCCTTATTATTTTTATTTCAGCACTTTCCTCCGAAGGAAAGTAGCTATTGAGGTTGCACTCATGACGGAATTTTTGAAAAATTTCTTCAAATCTTTATCGATCCTACCTAGTAGACACCGAAAATGACCCCCGTTAAAATTTATATATATATATATATATATATATATATATATATATATATATATATATATATATATATATATATGTGTGTGTCTGTTAACACGATAGCGGCCAGAGTTTTTGTTTTTCCCTCACGAAACTTGGTATATAGCATTCAATTAGCAAACGATTGAACGAGTTCGTTAACCACCAAAGTCGGTCCACCGGAAGGGGGGGTTTACCCCGAACCCAAAACACTAATTTGACCATGTCAGCCGTAATATTTGTTATATTTCAACAAAACATGGTATTCGTAGTGGTAATATAGAGAGAAAAGTGAGATATAAAAATGAACTAAATCGGTTCATTACGAGGGGGGGTTTACTCCGGACCGACAATACCAATTCGCCACTACCAGCCGTGATTTTTGGTATATTTCGACGAAACTCGGTATTCGTAGTGGTAATCTACAGGTACATATGTGTTGTAAAAATAAACTAAATCGGTTCATTAGGAGGGGGGGTTTACTCCGGACCCACAATACCAATTCGCCACTACCAGCCGTGATTTCTGGTATATTTCGACGAAACTCGGTATTCGTAGTGGTAATCTACAGGTAAATATGTGTTGTAAAAATAAACTAAATCGGTTCATTAGAAGGGGGGGTTTACTCCGGACCCAAATTCCTAATATACTCATACCGGTCGTAATTTCTGCTGTATTGAAACGAAACGCGGTATACGTCGTGGGTAACTCGTGAGAAAGAAGTGTTGTAAAAATGAGCTGAATCTGTCAATCGGAAAGCGGGGGTTTACTTTGTAATATATTTCAATAGAAAAGCCCGCCAGAAGTAGGTTCACAAAGCCGCCGCAAGGAGCGCTTTGTATCTAGAGGGACTGTATCCTGTTCCTGCGTTAGATCAAAATACGATAATATGAGGTTTTTTGTATTTATTACGTAGTGTAGTAGGTACCATGTGTAAACATAACTCTGGAAGCAAATTAATAATTGATCAGTTACTCATTACAAATTTAAAAGAGAACTATTCATGTTTTTATTTTATTTATGTAGGATATTTTAAGCAAATTGTTCTGGAAAGCAGTCTACACTACCCAAATTCTGAGGAAAGTGCTTAGTTATGCAGCTCCTGCGTGACGGACATTTTATTTTTATAATTAATTTTCTTTGAGCAGTTCACCCTTGCTGCGAAGCTCTTCAAGCAAATTATAATATAATATAATATAAAAATGTTTCACGGACACTCCTTTTGGGATGTAGACACTCGGCTTAGAAAGGTTTTCATGGACACTCCTTTTGGGATGTAGAGACTCGGCTTAGAAAGGTTTTCATGGACACTCCTTTTGGGATGTAGACACTCGGCTTAGAAAGGTTTTCATGGACACTCCTTTTGGAATGTAGACACTCGGCTTAGAAAGGTTTTCATGGACACTCCTTTTGGGATGTAGAGACTCGGCTTAGAAAGGTTTTCATGGACACTCCTTTTGGGATGTAGACACTCGTCTTAGAAAGGTTTTCATGGACACTCCTTTTGGGATGTAGACACTCGGCTTAGAAAGGTTTTCATGGACACTCCTTTTGGGATGTAGACACTCGGCTTAGAAAGGTTTTCATGGACACTCCTTTTGGGATGTAGACACTCGGCTTAGAAAGGTTTTCATGGACACTCCTTTTGGGATGTAGACACTCGGCTTAGAAAGGTTTTCATGGACACTCCTTTTGGGATGTAGACACTCGGCTTAGAAAGGTTTTCATGGACACTCCTTTTGGGATGTAGACACTCGGCTTAGAAAGGTTTTTTTGATATTCAAATTTCAAATTTTTAGTTGGTTTTAAAGAGAGCATGCACACCTAGACAGCACTCGTTGCTTATAATGCTGGTGTATTATTACTGGATCGTAATAAGATCGTTGCACCTACTTCATGCACCTAACACTGTGCAATACACCATGCGCCTATCTTACAAGCAACTTCCTGCAGATCAGGCCTGTCTATGTAATTTACTGTCATTCTCCTGTGATGTAGCAAAGCATTTTAGCGCGGTTCCTCCCTCCCCCATAGGGAGGAACCCCGCTTATAAGGTTGATACAATGAAACAATCCGGAAGTGCCGACAAGAAAATTTCGCGTTTCAGAACCCCTAGAGACCGAAAATAATGGTGGCTCAAATTTGTATATATATATATATATGTATATATTTATATATATATATATATATATATATATATATATATATATATATATATATATTTGTCTGTTCGCTCATTTCTGGCTTCCCTGATGGTCCGATTTTGATGAAATTTGGTAAAAAAATCTGTCGTCCAATTTGAAAGGTCAAGTTCGTTAACCAGCAAAATCCGCCCACTGGAAGATGGCGTTTGGGGCGAAATTCGCGCAGAAAAAATCGTAACGCTTACGTTTTTGAGTTCGTAAGCTTGTAAGTACTCTTTTTATAGGCTTCTTGGGCTAGGAAAACGAATGAAACCATTTTCAAGGCGATAGCTTTAACCGTTTTCGAGAAAATTGGAAAAATAGTTTTTGAATACCGTTTTTGGTTTGGGTACTTAGAATCACGGGATTCAGTTGAAACATTATCTGCACGTTCTTCTTTCATTAAAACTAATATGTTGAAAGTTTTGTTACGTTTGGAGTTAAGGAAGGGTTAGAATAAAATATTTTATTAACAGACATGAAAAGTTTTAGGAACTTCGTATACTTTCATTAATATCTCGAACACGGTTGGGAAATCGTGGTAAGTGGATAGAAACTATTTGAAAGCTTACTAAAGTTTCTACAAAAAAGATTCTAAAACTATTTTTGATTAGGTTATGTCAATCGGAGAAATAAGTGCTTAAATCTTCAAATACGTCTGTTTTAGCGCGGTTCCTCCCTCCCCCATAGGGAGGAACCCCGCTTATAAGGTTGATACAATGAAACAATCCGGAAGTGCCGACAAGAAAATTTCGCGTTTCAGAACCCCTAGAGACCGAAAATAATGGTGGCTCAAATTTGTATATATATATATATGTATATATTTATTTATATATATATATATATATATATATATATATATATATATATATATATATATATTTGTCTGTTCGCTCATTTCTGGCTTCCCTGATGGTCCGATTTTGATGAAATTTGGTAAAAAAATCTGTCGTCCAATTTGAAAGGTCAAGTTCGTTAACCAGCAAAATCCGCCCACTGGAAGATGGCGTTTGGGGCGAAATTCGCGCAGAAAAAATCGTAACGCTTACGTTTTTGAGTTCGTAAGCTTGTAAGTACTCTTTTTATAGGCTTCTTGGGCTAGGAAAACGAATGAAACCATTTTCAAGGCGATAGCTTTAACCGTTTTCGAGAAAATTGGAAAAATAGTTTTTGAATACCGTTTTTGGTTTGGGTACTTAGAATCACGGGATTCAGTTGAAACATTATCTGCACGTTCTTCTTTCATTAAAACTAATATGTTGAAAGTTTTGTTACGTTTGGAGTTAAGGAAGGGTTAGAATAAAATATTTTATTAACAGACATGAAAAGTTTTAGGAACTTCGTATACTTTCATTAATATCTCGAACACGGTTGGGAAATCGTGGTAAGTGGATAGAAACTATTTGAAAGCTTACTAAAGTTTCTACAAAAAAGATTCTAAAACTATTTTTGATTAGGTTATGTCAATCGGAGAAATAAGTGCTTAAATCTTCAAATACGTCTGTTTTTTTCTTATGAACGGGTTTTTGTCGTTCTTTTTGTAATTTTTGTCTCTTTCCCTTGGTTTTTTATTGCTTTTTATTTTTGTAATTTCTTATGTTGGGAAAATGTATTTGTATGTAAAACAGGATAGGAAAAATGAGACCAATTTTCTGTTGCTAGAAATAATGAAAATTTTGGGAACTTCGTATACTTCCATTAATATCTTGAAAACGATTGAAAATCTTGGGAAGCGAAAGGTTACCATTCGAAAGCTTACTAAATGGTCTACAAAAAAGGTTTTGAGGAAAGTTTTGAATAAGCGATGTCAATCGGATGAAATAAGTGCTTAAACTTTGAAGTAATTGATTTCGTTTATTTCATACGGTTCTTTTGGTCTGTTTTTATTCCTATTTTTTCATTTCTTATGGTTGGATAATGTATTTGACAATAAAACAGATTAATTAAAATAAGAAAAACAATTCATTGTTAGAAATATATCAGGCTGTACCGTATGAAATGTCAGTTTTGGATTTGCCGATTTCCTTCAAATGTCTTGAAACTGTCGAGGCTCCTAATCCGAGTTCTTTGGCATATTCCCTATTGTTTGCTATTG
This sequence comes from Gonocerus acuteangulatus, assembly GCA_946811695.1. Lineage (NCBI taxonomy): Eukaryota > Metazoa > Arthropoda > Insecta > Hemiptera > Coreidae > Gonocerus > Gonocerus acuteangulatus. Next base: position 3,993,338 of record OX328126.1, read on the forward strand.
CTTATAGTAGTCAAATGTATTTGCCAATAACACAGGATACGGGCGCTAATGACCCAGAAGTAGATGCGCCGTAAAAAAGAGAAAAAAAAAAACAGGATACGTAAAATTAGAATATTTTATTTTTGCGGAATCTTGGGATTCTCAGATCCCGTATGAATATCTATTAGGCCCTCTTCGTATATTTTCATTAATATCTCAAAAAGGGTTAGGAAATCGTGGAAAAATGTTTTGAAGAAATGTTTGATGGGGTCGTCACATTAGGAGAAATAAGTGCTTAAAACTTAGTTAGTTAGTTTTGTTTATTTAAACGGATCTATTTGTGTGTTTCCCGCAGTTTTTTCACTGCTCGTCATTTTTGTAATTTCTTATAGTAGTCAAATGTATTTGTCAGTAAACAGGATACGTATAATTAGAAGCAATATTTTGTTTGTTAGAATTCGGAGATGCCGTACGAATATCTAGATATTACCTGTGGGTTAATATGTTTTTTGAGTTGAAGCTTTAAAGCCTCAACAGGAATATTTGTGTAATCACCCTTCACAGTTAATTTATTAGAATCATGAGTGACCGTTTTTGTGTTACAACTAACAATCTTTGAAAACGAAGTTTGACTATCCTTGTTATTGTTATTTTCCTTCTGTTTGGCCGAGATTTTCTATTCATGATCTAATTCTCCTTGAATTTTTTGACTAGATCAAGAACCTATTTTAAGCACTCTTAAATTCCTTAATTTAATTCAGGAAGTTTATCAAGCTTGATATAATCACTTTTGGGTTAATACGGGTGGTGTATACCGAGTCCTTTGTTTGTAAACACAAAGAGCTTTCTGAGTAACGGTAAAGGGCAGTAAAAGTATATGACTACCTGGAAGTAGACCCTGCATACAGAGAATTGCAATACGAGACCTCATTCATCTTTCACCAGCTACCGTGTAACACCTTAGATCTGTTTATATTGTTTTACTCAGTGTGAACAAGTGTTGAAAGTGCCTAAAATTTTATATTTTTATTCCTTGTTATTTTTTAATTGCTTAGAGTTGGATAATGTATTTGAAAATAAAACAGGTTAAGAAAAATAAGAAATCAATTTAATGTTAGAGATATGGATTTCCAAGATTTAGCTTTTCAACTGCCTAGCGTCCTTCCTAGGGAGGGTTGTTTGTCTTTGAATTTGGTACTTAGAATTATGAGATACAGTTGAAACATTTTCTGCGTGTTCGAATTTCATCAACACTAATATGTTGAAATTTTTGTTACGTTTAGGGTAAAGGAAGAGTTAGAATAAAATATTTTATTAACAGACAAAAAAAGTGTTGGTAACTTTGTATACTTTCGTTAGTATCTCGAAAACCGTTGACAATCTTGTGAAGCGGAAGATTACCATTCGAAGGCTTACTAAATGCTCTACAAAAAAGGTTCTGTACATGGACGTATATAAAAACAATTTCGGGGGGGGGGCTGAGACCATTTCCAGGGTATGGAATACTAAATATTTAGAGCTTGGAATAGTTTTAGGCAACTAAAACGCTATTACACGTAAAATAAAATATGTTTTATGAACTAAGTGATCTTATTTAATTTATTTTTAAGGGTTTTACGAGAAGTTTTCATCATTAATTCAAAATTTCGGGACGGGGCTGCAGCCCCCTCAGCCCCCCCCCTCATATACGCCCATGCTTCTGTACCCTCTAGAAAGGCTTTATTAGGCATATTTTGTATTGATTTATAGAGCTTTGCTTTAGAATGAGAGCCGGATTGTGTAATTTCCGCATCTGTGTAAAAGTTAGTTACTGTCGGTGTCCCTGACGCCTTAATATCACTTTTATTCGAGATATTCGAGAGGATTTTGACAATTTTCACGAGATATATAAAAAAAAATAAGTTTATTTCTTTTCTAAGCTTATCAAATGTCACTAGGGACATGAACGGAACCGCGCTAAGATGCTGCAGTTCCTGCGAGTCGGACTTTTAATTTGTTCTATATCGCTTTTAGCACTTTCAAAGTAGCTATTGAGGTTGCACTCATGACGGAATTTTTGAAAAATTGCTTCGAAACTTTATCGATCCTACCTAGTAGGCAACGAAAATGACCCCAGTTAAAATTTATATATATATATATATATATATATATATATATATATATATATATATATATATATATATATATAGTTATATATGTGTCCGTTAACACGATACCGACCAGAGTTTTTGTTTCTTCCCCACGAAACTTGGTATGCAGTATTTCCCAATCAAACGATTGAACGAGTTCGTTTACCAACAAAATCAGTCCATTCGGAGAGGGGGTTTACTCCGGAGCCAAAGTAGTTATTTGCCAATACCAGTCGTATTTTTTGTTATATTTCAACGAAACTCGGTATTCGTTCTGTTCAACTAAAGAGAGAAATTTGTTGTAAAAATAAACTAAATCGCTTCATTAGGAGGGGGGTTTACTCCGGACCCAAATTACTAATTTGCTCATTTCTGCTGTATTGTAACGAAACGCGGTATACGTCCTGGGTATCTAATAAGGAAGAAGTGTTGTAAAAATGAACTAAATCGGTCTATCGGAAGGGGGGGGGGGGATTTACATTGTACTATGTTTGGATTGAATTGAAACAGGTGTTATTTATTTTATTTATCTATATAGGTTATTTTAAGCAAATTATTCAGGAATGCAATACCCAAATCTGAGGAAAGTCTGAAACTACCCAATTCTGAGGAAAGTGCTTAGTTTTGCAGCTCCTGCGTGATGGACTTTTATTTGATCACGCAATCTCAAGATTCTACAAATTATTTCCTTAATTTATTTTCGCTGAAGCAGGCCATTCCCGTTCCGATTTGCAGTACGACTTAGTAGGACTACCAGTTGGATAGTAGACTCCACTCAGGCTCCGACTTGCTATCCAACTAGCGATCCAACTTTAGTCCTAGTCTGTTTTCAGGACTGTGTACGTTGCTCACGAGCCGAAGTATGTATCGAGTGGAGGCCCAAGTTGCTCGATGGTCAAGCACTGACTGAGTTAAGTTGGACGACTTAGTAGGACTACCAGTTGGATAGTCGACTCCACTCACGCTCCGACTTGCTATCCAACTAGCGATCCAACTTTAGTCCTAGTCTGTTTTCAGGACTGTGTACGTTGCTCACGATCCGAAATATGTATCGAGTGGAGACCGAAGTTGCTCGAAGGTCAAGCACTGACTGAGTTAAGTTGGACGACTTAGTAGGACTACTAGTTGGATAGTCGACTCCACTCACGCTCCAACTTGCTATCCAACGAGCGATCCAACTTTAGTCCTAGTCTGTTTACAGGACTGTGTACGTTGCTCACGATCCGAAATATGTATCGAGTGCAGACCGAAGTTGCCCGAAGGTCAAGCACAGGCTGAGCTAAGTTGGATGACTTTTTGGTCCGACTCCCTCAATAACACTTCAACTCCGTCGCAAGTCGAATGTCGGACCTTCGATTCGTCCCTCTAAATGTTCCGACTCGTCCAACTAGACTTCCAGCGATCTAACAAGCCCATTTACGAGGCGACTTGTGGAGAGCGACCTCGGAAGTTGGACCACAAGTCGTACTGAAAATCGGAACGTGACTGGCCTACATGGGCGTATGTAAGGGGGGGGGGCTGCAGCCCCTCCCGAAATTTTAATTTGATCGGTAAAAATGTCGGATCCCCTTAAAAATAAATTAAATAAGATCATTTAGTTCATAAAAAATATTCTATTTTGGGTGTAACAACGTTTAAGTTGGCTAAAACTCTTCCAAGATCTAAATTGTTAGTATTCCATACACCGGAAATGGTCTCAGCCCCCCCCCGAAATTATTTTCTATATACGCCCTGCTTAACAAGCATTCATTTAATTTTGTATGTGAGTCACGCAGGAAAAGCATAACTAAGCACCGCAGACTGTAGATAGTGTACCCAGCATTCCTGAATAGTTGAATGGCTGTGATTTTTTTTTTTTCAAAATTGGTTTTTCGGAGGAAAAACGTTGGTCTTGTTTTGCGGAATGAAAATGCGAAACTGTTTAGTGCTTCAAGCATTCGCTTGATACTGGTTTGTTTAGTTGAAGTGCGCATGTGGCGTGTCCAGATTATGAAGTATCGTAAAATGGGGGGAAGTGCATTAGTGTAATGAAATTGGTACCAAACCTACACTGCTTATGTTCGCACTCATTACGCAAAGTTCGATCCTCCGGTGACAGATAAACTAAAATATCCTATCAGTATAGGGTTTTGCCAATTTCATAACACATTTTACGGTAACGTTGGATGTGTATCACCAAGTCCTTATCCTTTAAGTTAGGTTTTCACGGTGCAATAATACGAAAGCGTGCTCGCTTTTAATCTCGCATTCGTGGTTCTTGCCTCAGCAAAATCCAAGTAGGGATGAAGCGTGATATCACATTTTTTTCCATTTCATTGTTTTTCATACTTTCTTGCAATAAAGAGAAAAAAAATTGGTTTTAATTTTGAAATGTATTAAAGGAAGACCAAAAAAACTTAACAATTAAAAAGGGACCAATCCAACTTGTTCAAAAGATTATCTTGAGGTCATCATTGCGTTCAATCGGAATCGAGACTTCACTCGGAAAATCGTATTTTTTGCTCATTTGAAAATGTTGTCTTCTCATAAACAGTCTTGGATATAATTTTTGATTAGTTAGGGAAGAATTTTAGCCATTGAACAAAAATAAGTTACAAGGCACCATAAATCATTACCGTAAAATGCGATCACATTAGTACAATGTGCTGAAATTGAAATGAAACGAAAAGTTTTATTCTTATTCCGGGACATAAGTCCCATAGGAATAATTTTGAAATTACAAAATAATAATGAATTTAATATAAACTTATAAATACTACCAGTATATAGTGTACAGCTTCAATATAGACTAGGGATTGGGTAAAACTTGCAGGGATAGAAGGTGGTGGAAGAGTCGGGATTAAAAGGTTTCTAGGTTGGTAGAATGGCGGACAGACAGAGGTAAGGAATTCAATAGCGAGGTGGCACAAGTGACGAATGATTTTTCTAATAATGCAGTACGGTGGGAAGGAATATAAAGATCGGAAGGACGAGATCGGGTGTTACGGGAGTGAACGGAGGATTTAAATTTAAGGAGTTGAAGGATATAAGAAGGTATTCGAGATTGAATTACTTGGTAAAGGACTGAGCCGAGGAAGTACTGTCGACGATAAAGAGGGAATAGCCAATTTAGCTGCTGGTAGAAATGTGGGAGTCTCTGGGGATCCCGAGGATAAAACTAATGAAACAGTTCATCAGGCGTTTAAAGACAGTATTAAGCCAGACTCCAGAGGGAGTACATGTTGACGAAAGTACTATCTAGCTGGAAACGCCCCTGGAGAGGTGCGAAAATATGCAGGAAACATGTCGGGCGTAGTAAATAAAGTAGTATGAAGACAAGAAGACTGCTTTAACGACCCCAAGCCTCCTAAGATCACAAATAATAGACGTATATACTTCTCTGTTCACAATCTTTGGGCAAATTTCAACCCTTTGGTATGAGTTAAATGAAAATATCCTAGGAGTATAGGTTACTACAGATTTCACCACACTCTACTAATATCCTAGGAGTATAGGTACTACAGATTTCACCACACTCTACTAATATCCTAGGAGTATAGGTACTACAGATTTCACCACACTCTACTAATATCCTAGGAGTATAGGTACTACAGATTTCACCACACTCTACTAATATCCTAGGAGTATAGGTTACTACAGATTTCACCACACTCTACTAATATCCTAGGAGTATAGGTTACTACAGATTTCACCACACTCTACTAATATCCTAGGAGTATAGGTTACTACAGATTTCACCACACTCTACTAATATCCTAGGAGTATAGGTACTACAGATTTCACCACACTCTACTAATATCCTAGGAGTATAGGTACTACAGATTTCACCACACTCTACTAATATCCTAGGAGTATAGGTTACTACAGATTTCACCACACTCTACTAATATCCTAGGAGTATAGGTTACTACAGATTTCACCACACTCTACTAATATCCTAGGAGTATAGGTACTACAGATTTCACCACACTCTACTAATATCCTAGGAGTATAGGTACTACAGATTTCACCACACTCTACTAATATCCTAGGAGTATAGGTACTACAGATTTCACCACACTCTACTAATATCCTAGCAGTATAGGTTACTACAGATTTCACCACACTCTACTAATATCCTAGGAGTATAGGTTACTACAGATTTCACCACACTCTACTAATATCCTAGGAGTATAGGTACTACAGATTTCACCACACTCTACTAATATCCTAGGAGTATAGGTACTACAGATTTCACCACACTCTACTAATATCCTAGCAGTATAGGTTACTACAGATTTCACCACACTCTACTAATATCCTAGGAGTATAGGTTACTACAGATTTCACCACACTCTACTAATATCCTAGGAGTATAGGTTACTACAGATTTCACCACACTCTACTAATATCCTAGGAGTATAGGTTACTACAGATTTCACCACACTCTACTAATATCCTAGGAGTATAGGTTACTACAGATTTCACCACACTCTACTAATATCCTAGGAGTATAGGTACTACAGATTTCACCACACTCTACTAATATCCTAGGAGTATAGGTTACTACAGATTTCACCACACTCTACTAATGTCCTAGGAGTATAGGTTACTAAAGATTTCACCACACTCTACTAATATCCTAGGAGTATAGGTTACTACAGATTTCACCACACTCTACTAATATCCTAGAAGTATAGGTTACTACAGATTTCACCACACTCTACTAATATCCTAGGAGTATAGGTACTACAGATTTCACCACACTCTACTAATATCCTAGGAGTATAGGTTACTACAGATTTCACCACACTCTACTAATATCCTAGGAGTATAGGTACTACAGATTTCACCACACTCTACTAATATCCTAGAAGTATAGGTTACTACAGATTTCACCACACTCTACTAATATCCTAGGAGTATAGGTACTACAGATTTCACCACACTCTACTAATATCCTAGGAGTATAGGTTACTACAGATTTCACCACACTCTACTAATATCCTAGGAGTATAGGTACTACAGATTTCACCACACTCTACTAATATCCTAGGAGTATAGGTTACTACAGATTTCACCACACTCTACTAATATCCTAGGAGTATAGGTTACTACAGATTTCACCACACTCTACCAATATCCTAGGAGTATAGGTTACTACTGATTTCACCACACTCTACTAATATCCTAGGAGTATAGGTTACTACAGATTTCACCACACTCTACCAATATCCTAGGAGTATAGGTTACTACCGATTTCACCACACTCTACTAATATCCTAGGAGTATAGGTTACTACCGATTTCACCACACTCTACTAATATCCTAGGAGTATAGGTTACTACAGATTTCACCACACTCTACTAATATCCTAGGAGTATAGGTTACTACCGATTTCACCACACTCTACTAATATCCTAGGAGTATAGGTTACTACAGATTTCACCACACTCTACTAATATCCTAGGAGTATAGGTTACTACCGATTTCACCACACTCTACTAATATCCTAGGAGTGTAGGTTACTACAGATTTCACCACACTCTACTAATATCCTAGGAGTATAGGTTACTACAGATTTCACCACACTCTACTAATATCCTAGGAGTATAGGTTACTACAGATTTCACCACACTCTACTAATATCCTAGGAGTGTAGGTTACTACAGATTTCACCACACTCTACTAATATCCTAGGAGTATAGGTACTACAGATTTCACCACACTCTACTAATATCCTAGGAGTGTAGGTTACTACAGATTTCACCACACTCTACTAATATCCTAGGAGTATAGGTTACTACCGATTTCACCACACTCTACTAATATCCTAGGAGTGTAGGTTACTACAGATTTCACCACACTCTACTAATATCCTAGGAGTATAGGTTACTACAGATTTCACCACACTCTACTAATATCCTAGGAGTATAGGTTACTACAGATTTCACCACACTCTACTAATATCCTAGGAGTATAGGTTACTACAGATTTCACCACACTCTACTAATAACCTAGGAGTATAGGTACTACAGATTTCACCACACTCTACTAATATCCTAGGAGTATAGGTTACTACAGATTTCACCACACTCTACTAATATCCTAGGAGTATAGGTACTACAGATTTCACCACACTCTACTAATATCCTAGGAGTATAGGTACTACAGATTTCACCACACTCTACTAATATCCTAGGAGTATAGGTTACTACAGATTTCACCACACTCTACTAATATCCTAGGAGTATAGGTTACTACAGATTTCACCACACTCTACTAATATCCTAGGAGTATAGGTTACTACCGATTTCACCACACTCTACTAATATCCTAGGAGTATAGGTTACTACAGATTTCACCACACTCTACTAATATCCTAGGAGTATAGGTTACTACAGATTTCACCACACTCTACTAATATCCTAGGAGTATAGGTTACTACCGATTTCACCACACTCTACTAATATCCTAGGAGTATAGGTTACTACAGATTTCACCACACTCTACTAATATCCTAGGAGTATAGGTTACTACAGATTTCACCACACTCTACTAATATCCTAGGAGTATAGGTTACTACAGATTTCACCACACTCTACTAATATCCTAGGAGTATAGGTTACTACAGATTTCACCACACTCTACTAATATCCTAGGAGTATAGGTTACTACAGATTTCACTACACTCTACTAATGTGGCCCTATTTTACGGTAATAATCAGATGTGTATAATAGAAGAATATAAATAAAAAGTATAAGAGAATTATATCTTCTAGAGAAAGTGAAGAGAGGCGAGCGAGTTAATCGGACAGTGTCCCCAGCCAGGTCCGTTATCATATCGCTGTGTTTGCAAAATACTCAGTGTTGCAATGTCACTAGTTCTCAGATACTCTAGTACTAGTCTCTCTTGGTCCACACATTTCATCAGGGTAATCATTTACAAATATATATACATATATAATATTATTCCTGGACTCTTGTTCATGGACGTATATAGGAAATAATTTCGGGGGGGGGTGCATTTCCGAGGTACGGAATACTAACAATCTAGAACTTGGAATAATTTCAGCCATCTAAAACGCTATTAAACCCAAAATAAAATATTTTCAATGAACTAAGTGATTAAGGTTTTTTGACATTTTAACCGACCAAATTAAATTTTCGGGGGGTAGGGGGGGCTGCAGCACCATCCCTTATACACGCCCATGCTCTTGTTTGATTATTTTTTTATTTATTTATTTTAGTTTTTCACCATATGGCGATAAAACCATATATTTTCCCCTAAACTCATCCTACTATCTGGCGTTTGTCCTGTAAAAGCTGTCACCAATGATGTCGTGTTTTCACCATATGGCGATAAAACCATATATTTTCCCCTAAACTCATCCTACTATCTGGCGTTTGTCCTATAAAAGCTGTCACCAATGATGTCGTGTTTTCACCATATGGCGATAAAACCATATATTTTCCCCTAAACTCATCCTACTATCTGGCGTTTGTCCTGTAAAAGCTGTCGTGTTAGTGAATGTTCTGTGTTTTATTTCATTAACCCAACAAAAAGAGAGGATCTTTTTGTTGGAGTAATTAACGAAATGTTCTGGAACATAAACAGATAGAAACTTGTGGCCGGATAAACTAAATTTGTGCTCCAATTTGAGTATTTTCGTCTACTTGCGGTAGATTGTGTATAGACCATTTCAAGCAAACTGTCCAGGAATACTGGATACGCTTACCACTTTCTGAGGAATGCGCTTAGTTATGCAGCTACTGCGTGACGTTTTTTTTATTGTTGAAATGCGACAGGAGAGGATCACCTTGGGTTACGTACTAGAGTATGTACTCCATATCAGGTCAAAGTAAAACTTCTACATTCTCCAGGTACTCCAATTCTTGGTACGTATGGTTATCCAATCCCTTTTCTAGATGTGGGTAATGTAGTCCTAGGTACTTTTCTTTTTAATCTTTAATACGCCTTGTACCCCCTTAACAATCCGTGCCAAAGGGTCGTGGGTTCGATTCCCACTATGGGGTGGTGGCTTTTCTTTAGAAAAAAAAAAGGCATCAGCCCTATCCTGGCTAGAAAAGGGTGGTGACCTATAAATAACCTGTCCTAAAATTCTCTGTTAGTTATAAATGGACGTTAAACATTTAAAGAATAAATCAATTTTATAGTCGCCACTTCCGGATTGCGTCATGAGGTCAACCCAATAAGCGCGGCTCCTCACTCCCTATTGAGGGAGGAACCGCGCTAAAACAATCACAAATTAAAAAGTTAGGTAAAAAAAAAAAAAAAAAACTAAAAATTTCGAAGTTTTATGCTCCTATTTCTCGGATTGATATCATTTATCGAACATTACATGAGAACCTTTTCTGTAGACAATTCTGTAAGCTTTCGAAAAATACTTTAGAAAATATGACAAGATCCGAAACCCTTTCATGTCTATTAATAATATATTTTTTTCTCTAGTACTTCCTTAACTGCAAACGCAACTAAAATTTAAATATCTTTGATTAGATGGATGTGAAACGTCTGGAACAAGTTTCAACTGAATTAATCGTTTCTCAATACCCAAACTGAAAATTAGTTTGGAAAAGTAGTTGTATCAATTTTTCTCGTAAACGATTACAGATAACGCGTTAAAAATGGTTTCATTAGTTTTCCTGCGGTAAGGGACCTACAAAACGAATGCCCACAAGCACATGGACTCGAAAACGTAAACGTTACGATTTTTTTCGCGCGAATTTCGCTCCATAAAGTTCCGATGGTTCCAACTCTGGATTGCATCATGAGGTCAACCTTACAAGTGGGTTTCCTCCCTATGGAAGGCACTAAAAGCGCACCTACACGCAAAAAAAATGTGCACGACGATTTATTTTGCGCGAATTCGAGGTGGCTAGAGTTAACAATTCAAAATAGTAATTTAAACTTTTTTTATCTGTAACATTCAAATAGGATTATCTCCATCATTAAGAAGACAGTTGGTCAGAAACCTCATCAACACCATATATCACTAATTATGTTGTTTTGTAATAATAATATTTTTATTTTAAGTTAATATCCAAACAGATTACAGCTAATCGACCTTCGAATCAGCTAATAACCTAAAAATAGACGCAATTAAAGCAATATTAAAATACACTTATGTATAATCTTTTGTAATTAGCGAATCTCCAAGAAATGTAGCTATGAAGGATGGATTCACGAAGGATATAGAGTAACGAGTCTCCAAATATATATATATATATATATATATATCTGGCTTGGTTCTAAAAGGGCCAATGTGAATTTTTCCATATTTTGTGTTTTTTATGTACTTCCCTTACAATACTTGCTTAAAATTAAATATATAAATATCATATAATATATATCTTTGGATGATATATATATGGATATATAAATATATATATACATATATTTATATATATATATATATATATATATATTTATATATATATTTGGTTTTATGCAAGAATTTTTTAAGCGAAGTACATAGAAAACACAACAAAAATTGACATTGGACCTTTTAAAACCAAGCCACAGATACACTCACGCACATGTATATATGTATGTGTGTGTGTGTGTGTGTGTGTCTTGACTTTAGCGTCAAGGGTTACGTAAATTAGGTTATACCAGCAATTATTTGCTTAAAAATAGTCTTTCGCCAGTATCGAATGTTTTTCGTCTATTGTTATTAAAATTATTAAATTGGACACGGACCTTAACAATGTCAAAGAAACGCATACTTCTACAAATACTCATGACAACCAGACAGAACTTGCTAAATTCTTATGACAACTCGCGTAATTAACGTAGTGCATATAAAACCTTCCACTCGCTACTTCCAACCTTGGATAGACATTTTCAAACGAAAGTCCAGTCCAACTTCTTAAGGACAAGCATATAACTCAGCTACCCGCTTATTAGAATGTAGGACAGCATATATTTCCGGAATATGAGATAGATTTCTTTAATTTGGTGATTATTGTCCCTCCCTACTAGATGGGAATGAGTTTCTTGGTATCTACATAATGGTGACGTTTCCAGGACCAAAATAGCAAAAAAATTACGTTGGAATTCGTTGTGTAGGTTAGCAGAACGTTTACCATGAATAATATTGGTTGTACAAAAAAGGTAATTAAATTTTTTTTTATTTATTTTAAGATTTATTCGGAAAAATTAGAAGAATGCATTTAATTCAAAGAATTGTCCATCGTTAGCCATGACTTTTCCCAAACTTTCTTGTAGTATACGAATTCCACGCCAAATCATTTCTCGTATTTTATGAGGACCCAAGAATCAAGCGAATTGTCGACTTCATCAGAAGTATTGTGCTGCTCGACCAAGCCTATCGGAACAAGTAGGAGCAATATCGGGTGAATACAACGGGTTGGATAGGACGTTCCGTTCAAACGCCACCAAACTTCTCTTGACGACTTTTGCAGGATATGGCCGCCCGTTGTCACGCTAAATGATCACTTTGTCGTGTCTATTGGGTGCATTTGTGCTTCAAAGTTTGGGCGAATGCATCATTTGTTGTTTGTAACTTTTACCAATGATGGTTTCCTATGGCTGTACGTTACTGGCCGTTCGTTTCCAGTTGTTGTACTTCCCGTTTCGCGCTCCTGAAAAATCGTCTTTTCTTTAGCGAAATTTACTCCCATTAATCCCGTCAACTTCGCTCAAAGAAAACACTATTACAAACATGTTTCTAAAGTACTTCCCTCGTTTTTACTCCAATGCAAAAAAACAACTCACTAAAAACTGAGACAGAGACTAAAAAAACCGTTCAAAAGTATGAAAGCGAAACTTTAGAATTTAAGCACCAATTTATCCGAAAACGATGATTTCTAAGAAAAATTGCATAAGAACCGTAAGTTGCAAATGTAATACATTTTAAAAACCAGATTTCTCGAGAACGATTATAGATATTGTCTTAAAAATTCATTTGATTACCCACCTTAATTAAATGAACTGAAAAAAATACTTTATTCTGTCATTTTCATGGGATGTATTCGGTCTTCCTGACGGTACCTTGGTGCTAATGACTCTAGCAGTCGAAGCAGCAAGGGGAAATCAGGCGATCGGAGCATAGAACTGACCACACTATCTCCCTAGTGTGTCCTATGGTCATGATTCAGATACCTCTACAGTATCTGCCCCTCAGGGGCCTCGTCGGGTGTAGCTTCGGTACAAACCTATATTGAAACATATTTAGAGAAATACTTCCTGTGGAAGTATATAATATTGCTGCGAACTTATGTTGAAATGGAACATCTCAGCAAGATATTGTAATTTAATATCACTGGTATTTAATTTAAACTAATTATGCTTGTTCGCGGTTTCACTGGGTTACGGATGGTTACATGGAATAGGTAGGTATATAAATTTGTAATTGTGAAAGAGCCAGCAGAACTATGTGGTGAATGAAACCGGTTTTGGTATAATACTTGCTGGAAAATTGCTAGGAGTGTATTAGATTATCCTGGTGCGTATTTCACAGTCCTAGAAGTAGGCCGTGGGATACGGCAGATAGGGGTGTATGTTTATAGGGGTGCAAAGGGGTTAGACATGCAAGATGTATGTATGTATGAATATATGTATATGTGTGTATATATATATAATCACCCTATATATGTATATATATATATATATATATATATATATATATATATATATATATATATAGGGTGATTCAAGTCTAAGTAGCCAAAACCACCTAGAAGTTGATTCTAGACATAATTTCCAACAAGAAATTATCTTCTGTCAATATATTTAGTGAATTAAATCACTTTTTTTTTTCTTGAAATTTTGTCAATTTCAACAGCTTTTGAGCAATCCTGTCTTATTTAATGAAAAACATGACTACGTTAAAAAAACAACAACAGAAAATTGGACATAACTGCTTTTATGTCCTAAACATAAGCGTTTAGCTACTTAGACCTGAATCACCCTATATATATATATATATATATATATATATATATATATTAGTTCATTAACGGGGCATGAGAGCCCAGAGGTGCAGCCACTCGAGAAGTATCTGATTCTTGACCGTAATGTTCCCTTTTGCAGGAAATCATTAAGATAATTAAGGCTGGGTGGGCCTCGGGACTGTCTGGGGGCCCGAAACCACGAACGACGACAATAGAATACCTTTTGTGCACGCTCGAGTTTTGGGCTCAAGTCCACAAGGATATTATTTAGCTGAAACGATAAATTTTCTAGTATGCACTTCCGGTTTGCGTTTTTGCGAGTTTGCTTCCTTCTTGGTCAGCAAGGGGAAGATGTCTGTGTTTTCTACTTCATAATTGTAACTAAAAAAAGTTTTAACTTTTAAAAGAGTTGGAATATATCGTCGATACAAATTCAAAGTATCGAATGTGAAAAGTGGTTGTTACCCTATAGAGTACCTACCCCCGAGTGGTTGGTACCTTATAGATTACCTACCCCCGAGTGGTTGTTACCTTATAGATTACCTACCCCCGAGTGGTTGTTACCTTATAGATTACCTACCCCCGAGTGGTTGGTACCTTATAGATTACCTACCCCCAAGTGGTTGTTACCTTATAGATTACCTACCCCCGAGTGGTTGTTACCTTATAGATTACCTACCCCCCGAGTGGTTGGTACCTTATAGATTACCTACCCCCGAGTGGTTGTTACCTTATAGATTAACTACCCCCGAGTTGTTGGTACCTTATAGATTACCTACCCCCGAGTGGTTGGTACCTTATAGATTACCTACCCCCGAGTGGTTGGTACCTTATAGATTACCTACCCCCGAGTGGTTGGTACCTTATAGATTACCTACCCCCGAGTGGTTGTTACCTTATAGATTACCTACCCCCGAGTGGTTGGTACCTTATAGATTACCTACCCCCGAGTGGTTGGGACCTTATAGATTACCTACTCTCTATATATTTTATCTTATTGTATATTTTAATTAGACTTAATGCACTATCGTTAATTAGATTTTCTAGAATTGATATTGATTTTTCTTTAATTTTCGAGAGTTTGCCACAACGTACATGAGTCCAACAGCAATCAGCATAGATTGAAAATGGAAAATGCGTTTGTTTTTTTTGTTTTTTTTTTACGAATATTGTGATATATGACAACAATAACAGAAGTGGCCAACGGCCATATCCTCGTTGAATACACCGGTTCCCCTAGATCACCGAAGTTAAGCAACGTCGGGCGTGGTCAGTACCTGAATGGGTGACCAACCATGTGCTGTTGGCATTAGAAAAGGGTGGCAACCTATAGCCCGGCGCTAATGACCAAGTTGTAGTTGCGCTGTAACAAAAAAAATAAAAAAAAAAAAAATCACAGAAGTGACACCATGTCAGTATTTACTTGAGAAGCCTGCTGGAAGGCCGTTTATAATTCAGAGGAGACAAGATACATTCAGAGGAGACATATCCTTGCTAGCATATCAAGCTATATTACTAAACATATGACAACTTCCTGGAGACGGCTGGAAATTAGAAATAGACAACAGAATAGTTTTTAGGGTTGGCAAGAAAACATTTACATGAAGTAAGGTTCGTTTGCCAAACCCCATCATCGGATTGGTGGCGAAACGAAGGGAGCTTCAAAAATATCAGGACTGAAGATTAGGAAGCCGTAAGGAGAGGGGGTTTATCAGTAATACTGTTAGATTCTCGTAATACATTGTCTTCGTTTAATTATTTTTCAAATTCGCGGACGTTGTGGTCTACAGACCGTCACTTCAGGAGCAACTTACTATGCACGGTAAAAACACAGTTTATACATTTTCTTCTAATAGTTCAAATAATACAAAATAAAATTTTTGAGAATTTCTGGGTCAGCTGGAGAGTTAATAGTTAATTATATATATACAAGCTGTTACCCGGCCTGCCATGCTAAACATACTTTCTTCTTATAGAAAAACAAAAATAATTAAGAAAAGAAATAAGTAATATTAAAATGTAATAACGCAAATCTGTAACAGTTTGGTCAGAATCGGTCAAACGGTGTTGATTTGCTCAAGGAAAAAACAGAAAGACATACAGCTGGTTGTCGGATTAACATCGGTCAAACGGTGTGGATTTGCTCAAGGAAGAAACAGAAAGACATACAGCTGGTTGTCGGATTAACATCGGTCAAACGGTGTGGATTTGCTCAAGGAAGAAACAGAAAGACATACAGCTGGTTGTCGGATTAACATCGGTCAAACGGTGTGGATTTGCTCAAGGAAGAAACAGAAAGACATACAGCTGGTTGTCGGATTAGCATCGGTCAAACGGTGTGGATTAGCTCAAGGAAGAAACAGAAAGACATACAGCTGGTTGTCGGATTAGCATCGGTCAAACGGTGTGGATTTGCTCAAGGAAGAAACAGAAAGACATACAGCTGGTTGTCGGATTAGCATCGGTCAAACGGTGTGGATTAGCTCAAGGAAGAAACAGAAAGACATACAGCTGGTTGTCGGATTAACATCGGTCAAACGGTGTGGATTTGCTCAAGGAAGAAACAGAAAGACATACAGCTGGTTGTCGGATTAGCATCGGTCAAACGGTGTGGATTTGCTCAAGGAAGAAACAGAAAGACATACAGCTGGTTGTCGGATTAGCATCGGTCAAACGGTGTGGATTTGCTCAAGGAAGAAACAGAAAGACATACAGCTGGTTGTCGGATTAACATCGGTAAAACGGTGTGGATTTGCTCAAGGAAGAAACAGAAAGACATACAGCTGGTTGTCGGATTAGCATCGGTAAAACGGTGTGGATTTGCTCAAGGAAGAAACAGAAAGACATACAGCTGGTTGTCGGATAAGCATCGGTAAAACGGTGTGGATTTGCTCAAGGAAGAAACAGAAAGACATACAGCTGGTTGTCGGATTAACATCGGTAAAACGGTGTGGATTTGCTCAAGGAAGAAACAGAAAGACATACAGCTGGTTGTCGGATTAACATCGGTCAAACGGTGTGGATTTGCTCAAGGAAGAAACAGAAAGACATACAGCTGGTTGTCGGATTAGCATCGGTAAAACGGTATGGATTTGCTCAAGGAAGAAACAGAAAGACATACAGCTGGTTGTCGGATTAACATCGGTCAAACGGTGTGGATTTGCTCAAGGATGAAACAGAAAGACATACAGCTGGTTGTCGGATTAGCATCGGTCAAACGGTGTGGATTTGCTCAAGGAAGAATCAGAAAGACATACAGCTGGTTGTCGGATTAGCATCGGTAAAACGGTATGGATTTGCTCAAGGAAGAAACAGAAAGACATACAGCTGGTTGTCGGATTAGCATCGGTAAAACGGTATGGATTTGCTCAAGGAAGAAACAGAAAGACATACAGCTGGTTGTCGGATTAACATCGGTCAAACGGTGTGGATTTGCTCAAGGAAGAAACAGAAAGACATACAGCTGGTTGTCGGATTAACATCGGTAAAACGGTGTGGATTTGCTCAAGGAAGAAACAGAAAGACATACAGCTGGTTGTCGGATTAACATCGGTCAAACGGTGTGGATTTGCTCAAGGATGAAACAGAAAGACATACAGCTGGTTGTCGGATTAGCATCGGTCAAACGGTGTGGATTTGCTCAAGGAAGAAACAGAAAGACATACAGCTGGTTGTCGGATTAGCATCGGTCAAACGGTGTGGATTTGCTCAAGGAAGAAACAGAAAGACATACAGCTGGTTGTCGGATTAACATCGGTCAAACGGTGTGGATTTGCTCAAGGAAGAAACAGAAAGACATACAGCTGGTTGTCGGATTAACAGCGGTCAAACGGTGTGGATTTGCTCAAGGATGAAACAGAAAGACATACAGCTGGTTGTCGGAATAGCATCGGTCAAACGGTGTGGATTTGCTCAAGGAAGAAACAGAAAGACATACAGCTGGTTGTCGGATTAGCATCGGTCAAACGGTGTGGATTTGCTCAAGGAAGAAACAGAAAGACATACAGCTGGTTGTCGGATTAGCATCGGTCAAACGGTGTGGATTTGCTCTAGGAAGAAACAGAATGACATACAGCTGGTTGTCGGATTAACATCGGTCAAACGGTGTGGATTTGCTCAAGGAAGAAACAGTAAGACATACAGCTGGTTGTCGGATTAACATCGGTCAAACGGTGTGGATTTGCTCAAGGAAGAAACAGAAAGACATACAGCTGGTTGTCGGATTAATATCGGTAAAACGGTGTGGATTTGCTCAAGGAAGAAACAGAAAGACATACAGCTGGTTGTCGGATTAACATCGGTAAAACGGTGTGGATTTGCTCAAGGAAGAAACAGAAAGACATACAGCTGGTTGTCGGATTAACATCGGTAAAACGGTGTGGATTTGCTCAAGGAAGAAACAGAAAGACATACAGCTGGTTGTCGGATTAACATCGGTAAAACGGTGTGGATTTGCTCAAGGAAGAAACAGAAAGACATACAGCTGGTTGTCGGATTAACATCGGTAAAACGGTGTGGATTTGCTCAAGGAAGAAATAGAAAGACATACAGCTGGTTGTCGGATTAGCATCGGTAAAACGGTATGGATTTATATTCGGAAAACACACACACACCACACCATATGTATGTATATATATATATATATATATATATATATATATATATATTTAAATACCAATTTGACCCTTTACCTTCGTGATCTATGGGTTCTGAAATGGGAAATTTTCCAGTCGGCACTTCCGTATGATATCATCAGTTCGACCTCAAAAGCGTGTTTTCTCTTTATATATGGAGGGAGGAAAGACACTAAATATATAAATGTTTCACTAGCTGCCTTACAATAACAGCTATGAAACCCGACCTTCATATTCCATCAAATATTCTCTAATTACATTAATAACAAGCAGATTGTATTATCTTTTTTAGTCGTGAGAAAGATTTTCAAAATGATAAAATCTAGTCGGAATTTCACTTAATTGGCTGACGAAGGTTTCAATTGGCGTGTTAAGACCAGGGCCGCCACATGGGGGGGGGGGGGGGACTGCCGAGTACAGTTGTCCCGGGCCCGGGTGCCATGGGGGCCGGGCCGGGCCTTGCTAATTGGAAAAAAATATAGGTTATGAGCTTGTAAAAAGGATGGGGTTTAGAAATATAGACGGGCGTAGCCTATATTTATTGGAATAGGATCTATATTTCATTAGGAGTCGTAATAAAACTACAAGTACCGAAAGTTATCTTTGCTGCACCGATTGTCGGCTTTTATTCTCATTTCGCTCAAAACTCAAGATGAAAATAATTTTAAAATGTCCAAAGTCCTATAGCAATGTACTAGACTTTTCAGTCTGGCTCTGAAAAGTGGGGGCCCGGCTCTGAGTAGAGTGGGCCCGTGATCTGGTCCTGGGCCCGGCTCTGAGATGTGGCGGCCCTGGTTAAGATTTATTTCCTGGAATTATCCCAGTACTTCCAGGTCTTCTCTCTTATTGTTTTTGCTAATTACTCCTGACTATTTATTTTTTTAGACCCAGAGGAGAACTCAGTGACTGGGTTGCGCCTATACTCTCAGGGCGGTGACGGCCAAGCAGTTTTCTGCCCTTAAACCACCAACCCTACATGCTGAACACCGAAAATGACCCAAGTTAAAATTAATATATATCTATACCACGGGACTTAATAAATATCATTTCCTTAGCAAACTTCTGAGCGAGTTCTGTAACCAGTAAGATCTGGACAGAAGAAGGGGGTTTACCCCGGATCAAATTAATAATTTCCCCATACCGGCCGCAATATTTGCCATATTGTAATGAAACTCGCTATACATCTTAAGTAACTAAAGTGAAAAATGTGTTGTAAAAATAAACTAAATCGGTTCATTAGGAGGGGAGGGGGGTTACTCCGAAACCAAATTACTAATTTGCCCATATCGGCCGAAATTTGTACTTCCTAGCAACCAAACTCTGTAAAAATAATCAAAATAGGTCCATTAAAAGTTGGGATTTAATCCGACAACGAATTAAGCAAAACCTAATAATTGACTTAGCTGTTCATTAATAATATAAAATAACAAAACTCTTCGTGTTTATTTGAATTTTTATTGGTTATTTAAGTAAATTATTCAGGAATGCAGTTTGCACTACCCAAATTCTTAGAAATGTGCTTAGTTATGCAGCTCCTGCTTGATGGGCTTAATTAATTATAGACAAAGTAATGTTACGTTACGACTTCGGAAGTTGGAGCAAAAGTCGGATCGTGAATGGGCTTGTTGGATTGTTGTAAGTCTAGTTGGACGAGTCGGAACATTTGGAGGGACGACTCGAAGGTCCGACATCCGACTGGTGACGGAGTTGGAGCGTGAGTCGGATCAAAGTCGTCCAACTTAGCTCAGTCTGTGCTTGACCTTCGGGCAACTTCGGTCTGCACTCGATACATATTTCGGATCGTGAGCAACGTACACAGTCGTGAAAACAGACTAGGACTAAGGTTGTATCGCTAGTTGGATAGCAAGTCGGAGCCTGAGTGGAGTCTACTATCCAACTAGTAGTCCTACTAAGTCGGACTGCTAATCGGAACGTTAACGGCCTTCTTAAAATAATTTGTCTATTATAGAAAATGAGGGCGATGTTAGCTCAGTGGTAGAGCACTGGACTAATAAGCTGGAGGACCTGAGTTCAAATCCCGAGCATAGTACTAAAGATTTTTTCTTCTAGTGTCTTCGTTCAAGGGTTGGATTCGGCCTCCCTGACAGTCCCTAGGTCAACCCAGCCTTTAATTAATTTAATAATCGGTACCTTGGTGCTAATGACCCTAGCAGTTGAAGCAGCAAGGGGCGGTATAGTACTGACTGATATCGGGCGGCCAGAGCATAGTACTGACCACTAAATCTCCCTTATGTGCCGTATGGTCATGAATCAGAAACCTTTACAGTGGCCTGTTACGGGATTGATTTTTTTTTTATTATTATAGAATATACTTACCACTGATCTCTGGTAAATACTGCTGATGCTTCAGCCATACTTTGATAGCTGCCACATCCTCCTTCTTGTCTTTAGGAATAGGGAACCCACCGTTCTTGTAGGGGAACATGCTCTGCAAAATATAAATAGCATAATCAAGTTAATCTGTTTATACAGTAACTTAATTAGCATATATTTACCTATGATAGATGGTCATATTTATAAAAACGCTCACTTTCTACAATAGACCATTAATTCTGCTCTACATATTTCACGTCCTCATGAAGCCTCTTCAGGAACTTTTAAACTAATACCTAAAATAAAATATCATTACAGCCTACATCTCGGAGAACCTTCCACAGGTAGGGCCACGTCTAGACTGATATTTTATTTGGTATTAGTTTAAACGTTCCTGAAAAGGCGTCATGAGGAGGTGAAACGTGTAGAGCGGAATAAAAATGATTTTATTTTTGAGGTTTCTATACACTCTTTTACCGATTAAATCCAAATTTCGGGGGAGGGGGGTCAGCTCACCCTTATACCTTCAATACGCCCATGATATATATATATATATATATATATATATATATATGCTTGATGTTATTTTTCGTCGCTGGGATAGTATTTTTAGATGGAACGGCATTTCTCTCCAGCGGTGGTCCTGCTCCTCACTTCTTCCTGGAATATTTCGATGGATTCATCTCCATCTTCTTCAGCCAGGTACTTGTTTCTTCCTCGGTGGTAGCCAAGGGAATGACATTTTTTTTTTTTTTTTTTTTTTTTTTTTTTCCTAAACCCCACTTTAGATAAAAGAGAAATAAAAAAGCATGCAAGGAAGGGCATGATGAAAACGAAAATGAAAGAAAAACGTGCAGAAACGCAAAGAAAAACTAAGGACCTCGAACGACACAGGCGGGCGTAAGGGCCACAGGTAGAGGGAGGATGAGGGAGGAGGTGTCCTTATTCTGCATTAATGCACTTGAAGGCGGTAAGTAAAGGAGAAAAAGGTGTAGGATTCCCAAAGGGAGGTATGTGTAATGTGCTGTGTGGGGCACAGCGATAGAGGAGGAGGTAAAACGAAAGATAGTCGGAGAGTAGAAGAAAGAAGAAAGAGGAAGAAGGTCAGTTATACTGTCTTACGTGTCAAGTGTCAGTGTAACTTGTGTTTGTTGGATTGTTCCTAGCGTGTTCTAAAATGTGTTGTGTTCTAGTACGTCTACTAGTCGTCGTGTGAACTCTGTTGGTCCTTGCCAGCGTCCTGGTCGTCCAGGTGGTGTGATGTCGTTAAAGAGTGGATTGTCATGGTACTTAAGTCCGTCAAAGAATTTGATGTGACGTCGTTTTATGAATTCTGAAACTGTAGGGAGTTCTAAAAGTTTGTGTAAGTCGGGGGCTTTGAGTTTATTGTGTGAGGTGCTCCGTGTGACTGTTTTGAGTATTCGGTTCTGAAAAGATTGTAGTGTTCTGAGTATGGTGGGGTTCAGAAACCGAAAGAGTGGTGTGCCGTATAGTAGTGCCGGTCGTAGGACTCCTTTGTATATGAGTAGCTTCAGTCTGAGTGAGAGGTTTGGTGAATTGAGTAAATATCCAAGAGAGCGGGCTTTCGTCCTGACAAGCTTTAGCTTCTTGGTAAAGTGTGTGTGAAAACTGAGGTGTGTACCTAAGTGTATCCCCAAGTAATTGATATGTCTTTTTAACTTGTTTCTTTTGTTTCTAACCGTGAAATACTTGGGGCGTGCTCGTGTTGAATTGCCATGAAAGGCGAAGAGTAGTGCGTCTGTCTTAGTCGGGTTAACTGTGATGTGTATTCGTCGCAGTTCGTCTACTACGTCTGCGCAAACCTCTTCAGCTTGTTTTAATGCCTTTGAATGTGACATGGATGTGCTGTATATCGCGATATCGTCGGCATATGCGGCTATTTTTGTGTCTGGGTACTGTTCACCGACGATTTCTGATGTGTAAATGGAAAAGAGTGTTGGTGCGAGTACTGACCCCTGTGGTACACCGCAGGGGATTGGGTGTGTGCTGGAGAGGCTTGCCCCTACCCTAACCGTCATAGTACGTCCGTATAGGAAAGAGTGTATTATGTTATAGAGTTGTTCTGGACATCCGTAAGTTCTGAGTTGCTGCATGAGTATATTATGTGAGACAGAGTCAAAAGCTTTCGTACAGTCAATCGATATGAGTGCTGTAGTCCGGTTCATGAGCATGTTGTTTGTGATATGTGATTGGAGCCTTACTAGCTGGTGTTCTGAACTGTGTGCAGGGCGGAAGCCGAACTGCTCAGCAGGGATAATATCCTCCTCTGCGCAAAAGTCTTTAAGATATCTCAGTATTATCTTTTCATAAACTTTTGATAAATGAGGCAGTAGGCTAATTGGTCTGTAGTGTTCAGGTGTGTCGCCCTTTTTGTTGGGTTTGAGTAGTGGTGTGATTATAGCGTGTCTCCAGTGTTCGGGGAAGTGTCTGAGGCGGAGGCATGTGTTATATATGTGTACGAGATAGTGTAGTCCTTTTCTCGGTAACTGTTTGAGTAGTATGTACTGAAGTCTGTCATGTCCTGGAGATTTATTCCCTCGTGTCTGTCTGAGTATGGCTGTCAGTTGTTTTGGGGAGACGTACATGTAATTGTCTTGTAGTGTGAGTCTGTATTCAGGTGTACGGTCTTTGTTGCGAGTCTGAGCGTCATGTGAGTAGTAGGTAGCGAGTATGTCCGCCTGGTCTTTTTCGTCTAGTAGAGTATCTTGTCTGTGTATTTTTACTGTGTTAGTCTTATGCGTGCGTGTTCGTATGAGCCTCCAGAATTGCCTATAGTCACCATGTGTCTGCCTGAGTTTCTCATGCCACATGGACGTCTTCCATTGTGACATGAGAGTGCGTATTTGTGTAGTGAGTGAGTTTAGTGCAGTTTTATAATGCCTGTCTCGTGTTCTGTACCAAATGTTTTTGATGTTGTTTCGTTGTTTGATGAGTGTGAGAATGTGTTGTGGTGGTTTCCTAAGATTTGGAGGTGCTGGCGCGAACTTAGGAATGCTCGAGTCGGCCGCGAAGGTGATTGTGTCTGTGAACTGTTTAATGGCCTCATCGAGAATTTGTGTGTCGTGTATGGGTGTGATAGGGGGGGGTGTGTTCGTGTATGAGGTGTTTGTATTTGTGCCAGTCTGCCTTACTGTAGTGGTAGTTTGTGGCTGTGGGTATGGGGATGTGCCCGTGTAGTTCGTATAAGACCGGCCTGTGGTCTGATGTGATAAAATCGAGTGCAGTGCACGCGGTTATTACGTGTGGTTGTCGCGTAACTAGCAAGTCAATCGTTGAAGTCATGCTGGGATCTGCGAAATGTCTGAATGTGTGTGTGCCTGGGTGTATGACTGTCAGGGGGTATTTAGTCAGCTTAGTCCCTGCGGGGTTATTTCTCGTATTATGCCAGGCAGTGTGTCTAGCGTTCAGGTCACCTATGAGTATGTGTCGTCTGTCTGTCGAAGTTTCCGAAAGGAGAAGTCCCAGTCGTGAAAGCCGTCCTCTCGGTCTCCGATAGTATGCGGTCAGTTTGTACGTCTTGTTCAGTTTTACTATAATTGTCAGAACAAAATTGTATTCGTCTGGGTCTATGATAGGGTCTATCCGTTGAAAGCGTGTGCCGTGTCGAAGGCCGATGGCGACTCCACCGGCTAGTGTGTTGTCCATGTCGTGCCGGAGAAGTGTATAGCCTTGGAAGTGTGCGTAACTGCCTCTGGTCAGTCGTGTGTCGGTTATTATGAATACAGTGGGCTGTATTTGTCGTAGAAGTAAGTCCACGTCTTGTAGTTTTGGAGTTAGTCCGTTCGTGTTTAAGTTAAGTATAGTGTGTCTGGTCATTTTGTTATCAGTTTTGTCATGAGTTCAACTAATGTACGTATCATGGACATCATGTCGGTCATGGTGTTAGTCAGTCGTTCGACCCATGCGGGTGTACTGTCACTGGTGTGTTGTTGTGGTGCAATAGGTGTTGGTAATAGGTAGGTTGGTGGTGTAGGTGGGGTGGGCAACAGAGCTGGTCTGGTGTTTTGTGTGCGTTGGGGAAGTGGTTGTGTTGGTGGTGGTGGTGGAGGGGGAAGTTGTGTGATGTGGCCAGTGAAGGCATTAGAGTAGCTGAAGGCTGGGTCTACTGTTCTGTATGTTCGTGCTGGTGTGTTAGCCGGGGGGGCTACTATTGTTTGTCGGGCTTTTCGGCTCTTCTCTAATAGGTCGAGCCGGGCTGGGCATTGCCTGTATGAGGCGGGGTGCTGCTCCTGACAGTTGGGGCACTGGAGTGTGTTGGTGATCCGGTCGCAGTCTTTCGACGCGTGTGCTTTGCCACAGCGAACACAACGTTCGCGTAAGTTGCAATTATTTCTGGTGTGGCCGAAGCGCTGACACCGGAAACACTGAGAGATTGAGTTGTCTCCCTTGTAGGGTTTGAAATACACTATTATTTGATCGATCGATTTGATCGATTTTAGGTGTGTTGGGTTGAATTTAGGGGTGAATGTGAGTAAGACAGGGGGGATGGGGGCTCTAGTACCGTCTGTCGTGGTTTTGCTCATACGTTTCACTGATACCAGTTGATCCGTTTGGAGCTCCTGCTTAATGTTCTCTAGCGGGTGGTCAACATCCAGCCGTTGTTGGTCGTAAGTTTGTTTTTGATTGTTTCGAAAGTCTTGAGGTCTTGGGCAAATATCTTATTTCCGCCTTTACATCTTTGTACAGTGTAATTTTTAATGCCGGCTGTGTTGAGTGTTCTGACGAGACTGTTTACGTCAGTGTAGTGTGGGGGCAGTACAATGGGTGGTGGTTTTATGTTCCTGAGGGGTTCAAATTTGTTCTGAGTTTTAATAGGGGCGGGGGTGTTGTTGACAGTGGGTGTGGTGTTACGGGCCACCTTCCGGTGTTTTTTGCCCTGTGGCTTGACCAGTGTAAAGATTTCACTATCAGTGATATCTTCGCTATCTGAAGAGCTGCTGGTCTCAATAGGTCTCTTGGAGGCCGGGGGAAGGTTAGGAAAGTCTTTCGTATTTTCTAAGGCGATTCCCTGTTCCATAGGAGACTCGGGGGCCAGGATGTTGAAGAGACGATCCATCTCTTCGCTTGTGAATGTGCGTGTGGCGAGTGCTTCTAGAGTGTCCTTTTGGATGTGTGTGCTTTTAGAGGGTGGTGGTGTGTCAGAGCGTGTTTGGTGGGTTGTGTGAGGGTGCTCATGTGAAAACATGGTGGGGGGTGGGCGTGGCGAGAAGAGGGGGTAAAAGAGAGAGGGGAGAGTCAGAGTGGGGGTAGTAAGAGTGGGGGTACCCTGGTGGTGGGGGCCGCCTGCAGTCGTACCTGTACCGACCGACAGACGGGTGGGCAAAGCCCCGGAAAGCAGAACCCCTTAGCAATTCCCTTGTGGGTCCGGACCCAACGGCTTGCTTAGAGATCCTGGATGTGCCCCTTACTCTCTTCTTCTGCAACTGCTGCTGGTCCTGGCTGCTACACCAGGCGCTTCTGCTCTTACGAGCTTACTGACCGAGCGGGTGCTCGGGGCCTAGCTTCTTGAGTAGCTGGTCCTGCTGGAGATCACTGGAGAGCTGCCGGCGAATGCACAAGAGCTGCGACGAGGTAGAAGAGTTCCAAGTAAGCAGACGATGTGTTCTGAACAGGAGTTCATGAAGGAATGTGTTCGTTCGAATGACATTTTTCTCGATCTGGGCTCCTTATCTCCCCTCTAGCCACAGTATCGGCGGACGAATGGTGTTGAAGCTCCCTGGTGTAGTTGGGATTCTGTCCGTTGGCAGCGCTGATGGTATTGCGTCTTTTTTCTCTCCTGCTTCTATTTTCCTCGCCGTAAGGATTTATATGCTTGATGTTATTTTTCGTCGCTGGGATAGTATAAAAAAAAAAAAAAAAAAAAAAAAAAATATATATATATATAGGGAAAGGTTTATTCACCCTGGCCATACGGTTA
The DNA here is from genome assembly GCA_946811695.1 of Gonocerus acuteangulatus. Classification (NCBI taxonomy): domain Eukaryota; kingdom Metazoa; phylum Arthropoda; class Insecta; order Hemiptera; family Coreidae; genus Gonocerus; species Gonocerus acuteangulatus. The sequence continues at coordinate 4,020,271 of OX328126.1, forward strand.
TAAAAGTCCTTTCAAGGTCAAGGAAGCCCTTATACATTACATATGCCTATGATATATATATATATATATATATATATATATATATATATATATATATAAATATAAATAGAGAAAGCTTTATTGACCCATGCCATATGGTGATGGAAGTCCTCTAAGTTAAGGAAGCATGAATAAGCCAATAGAAAACTAGAATACGCAATTGTGAAGCACTTAAAGAAACAACAAATTAAAAAGTGAGATTAATAAGAAGGGGAAAAAAAACTTTCTGCTCAAACAACAACACATTTTTTTCTAATATTACTTAACCTGTTTTATTTTCTTAATACAAGCAATTAAAAATATAAGCTTCTACTTACCACGGCTTCCAAACCGTGTATATATATATATATATATATATATATATATATATATATATATATGGTTTGTTTTAAGTTACTTCGCTGGGGTTGAAATGATTGATTTGTGAGACGGCTTCTCTCTCCAGCGGTGGTCTTCCTCTCCTTGCTGCAATATTATTGGCCCGCATAGTCTACGAAGTAGGGCTATAAAGGAGGATAATTCCGGGAAAAAATCTTAGCAGCCTGAAGAAGTCGGAGATGAACCCGACGAAATATTGCAGTAAGGAAAGGAAGACCACCGCTGGAGAGAGAAGCCGTCTCACAAATCAATCATATATATATATATATATATATATATATATATATATATATATATACATACACATATGTGTTTGTGTAAATATATACCAATATAAATAAATTATATTATTAAAACTTTATTTTCGTGATCCATGGGTCATGAAACGTGAAATTTTCTCGTCGGCACTTCCTGATCGCGTCATGAAATAAAAAAAAAAATAAAAAAAAAAAATAAATAAATAAGAGAATGCCCCCGCATGGAAATATCCCGCTCAGCATGTTGGTAGTTCTAGCGTTGAAGTTGTCAGAAATAAGTTCACTGTATCGAAATATAATATATAGTAATAAATTATTACTAGGTGTACTGCACCCACTATTATTATTACTAATAATAATAATAATCTTCAGTACTTCCTCCCAGGGTATAACGCTGTAATATTTAGAGGAGTACCGAAAGGGTTAAGAAATCCGCACGTCTGGCAGTAGAAATTATTTTAAAAATATATTTATTCCTTATAAAACCTTACAATAAATTTAACAAAGTCCCGAATATATTGAGATATTATGTATGATGCGGGTTATGAAGTGCCTACCTGACATTTTGCGCAGTGATATTTCATTGTTGATGAATACTAGGAGGAGTCTGGAAACCAACTGGTCGGTCCGAACCTCGCCAACAACCAGATGCCGAAATACCTGGAGATTGGGAAATAACCAGGTCTAGAGTCCTGTAGGAGTTGCGGTAAACCAATTAGATTTGGAGTCTGGAATTTCTGGTTTTGCGGGGCTCTTTTGTAACGGGCCTAACATAAAACTTGTTCCCAGTATTGGATCTATTCCAAATACGACATCAGGTGTTTGTACGTTCGCCTCAGGAATGCTATTTTGCGTGCTATATCTAGGGGTTGTGCTAATCTGAGAGAATCTGATGACTAGGGAACATCCTAATAGGGCAAGACTTTTTCTGTCAGGTCATTAATTCGTTCGTACGCATTACAAACCCATTTCGATACTTACCTTCGCTTCACTAATGTATTACTCAGCTTGGAAAATTTCCGTAAACATATTATTGTCCACAGAAAATGAGTATCGCCAATGAATACGAATATTTTACAGTGTTTAGATTAGATTAGATTAGATTAGATTAGAAGACAAGGTGCCCGGCTAACCGAGGAACCGCACCGAGGCCTACAAGGTGCCCGGCTAACCGAGGAACCGCACCGAGGGCTACAAGGTGCCCGGCTAACCGAGGAACCGCACCGAGGCCTACAAGGTGCCCGGCTAACCGAGGAACCACACCGAGGCCTACAAGGTGCCCGGCTAACCGAGGAACCGCACCGAGGCCTACAAGGTGCCCGGCTAACCGAGGAACCACACCGAGGCCTACAAGGTGCCCGGCTAACCGAGGAACCGCACCGAGGCCTACAAGGTGCCCGGCTAACCGAGGAACCGCACCGAGGCCTACAAGGTGCCCGGCTAACCGAGGAACCGCACCGAGGCCTACAAGGTGCCCGGCTAACCGAGGAACCGCACCGAGGCCTACAAGGTGCCCGGCTAACCGAGGAACCGCACCGAGGCCTACAAGGTGCCCGGCTAACCGAGGAACCGCACCGAGGGCTACAAGGTGCCCGGCTAACCGAGGAACCGCACCGAGGGCTACAAGGTACCCGGCTAACCGAGGAACCGCACCGAGGGCTACAAGGTGCCCGGCTAACCGAGGAACCGCACCGAGGCCTACAAGGTACCCGGCTAACCGAGGAACCGCACCGAGGGCTACAAGGTGCCCGGCTAACCGAGGAACCGCACCGAGGCCTACAAGGTGCCCGGCTAACCGAGGAACCGCACCGAGACCTACAAGGTGCCCGGCTAACCGAGGAACCGCACCGAGGCCTACAAGGTACCCGGCTAACCGAGGAACCGCACCGAGGCCTACAAGGTGCCCGGCTAACCGAGGAACCGCACCGAGGCCTACAAGGTGCCCGGCTAACCGAGGAACCGCACCGAGGGCTACAAGGTGCCCGGCTAACCGAGGAACCGCACCGAGGGCTACAAGGTGCCCGGCTAACCGAGGAACCGCACCGAGGGCTACAAGACCTATTGTGCCACCCGACGTGTCGTTCCGTTACAATGCCAGTCCCGTATCAGAGATGAACTTCCTTAAAGTTGTGATGTTCAGCTCCGGTGTCCTCCTTGGATCATCAATTATCGCCGTCCCAAAGTGCAAATACCTCTTGGCTGCCAGTGTCGTGCATCTGCATACAATATGGTATGGGGTCTCGTCGTCCTCAGAGCACAATCTGCACCATGTTGTATTGGTGAGTCCCAAGGAGTAGAGGTGTCTCCGTAGTTTGCAGTGGCCTGTAAGTAGAGCACAATCTGCACCATGTTGTATTGGTGAGTCCCGTGGAGTAGAGATGTCTCCGTAGTTTGCAGTGGCCTGTAAGTAGAGCACAATCTGCACCATGTTGTATTGGTGAGTCCCGTGGAGTAGAGATGTCTCCGTAGTTTGCAGTGGCCTGTAAGTAGAGCACAATCTGCACCATGTTGTATTGGTGAGTCCCATGGAGTAGAGGTGTCTCCGTAGTTTGCAGTGCAAAGACCATAAATTGTGCATAGACCATAAATTGCTTTGCCTGTCTCTGGGTAGCACTTCCGCTCCATTTCCTCTTGTGTTCAGCTTTTAAATAATTACATTTTATTTTATTTTAGCGAATCTGCAAAATGCGCAGCGATAAAAATTAATATTGCCAAGAAATGGTTTAAAAGATCCAAAATTGGTGAAAGCGGCGTTTATGATGAACACCGTTCTGAAATTTCAATAAGGACGATCTTAAAAATCTAATGGAGTCTGAACCACAATTAACACTGGATCAGACAGGAGAAAGTATGGATTCATCTACTGGATTAAAAACCACTAGTGAATGGTGAATGTCAACAAAGTGTTGATTTATCATCATAATGATAGAATAGAACACTTAAGGCTAGAACAACGTTACAAACAATAAGGACGATCTTAAAAATCTAATGGAGTCTGAACCACAATTAACACTGGATCAGACAGGAGAAAGTATGGATTCATCCACTGGATTAAAAACCACTAGTGAATGGTGAATGTCAACAAAGTGTTGATTTATCATCATAATGATAGAATAGAACACTTAAGGCTAGAACAACGTTACAAACAATAAGGACGATCTTAAAAATCTAATGGAGTCTGAACCACAATTAACACTGGATCAGACAAGAGAAAGTATGGATTCATCTACTGGATTAAAAACCATTAGGGAATGGTGAATGTCAACAAAGTGTTGATTTATCATCATAATGATAGAATAGAACACTTAAGGCTAGAACAACGTTACAAACAATAAGGACGATCTTAAAAATCTTATAGAGTCTGAAGCACAATTAACACTGGATCAGACAAGAGAAAGTATGGATTCATCCACTGGATTAAAAACCACTAGGGAATGGTGAATGTCAACAAAGTGTTGATTTATCATCATAATGATAGAATAGAACACTTAAGGCTAGAACAACGTTACAAACAATAAGGACGATCTTAAAAATCTAATGGAGTCTGAACCACAATTAACACTGGATCAGACAGGAGAAAGTATGGATTCATCTACTGGATTAAAACCCACTAGGGAATGGTGAATGTCAACAAAGTGTTCATTTATCATCATAATGATAGAATAGAACACTTAAGGCTAGAACAACGTTACAAACAATAAGGACGATCTTAAAAATCTAATGGAGTCTGAACCACAATTAACACTGGATTAGACAGGAGAAAGTATGGATTCATCTACTGGATTAAAAACCATTAGGGAATGGTGAATGTCAACAAAGTGTTGATTTATCATCATAATGATAGAATAGAACACTTAAGGCTAGAACAACGTTACAAACAATAAGGACGATCTTAAAAATCTTATAGAGTCTGAAGCACAATTAACACTGGATCCGACAGGAGAAAGTATGGATTCATCTACTGGATTAAAACCCACTAGGGAATGGTGAATGTCAACAAAGTGTTGATTTATCATCATAATGATAGAATAGAACACTTAAGGCTAGAACAACGTTACAAACAATAAGGACGATCTTAAAAATCTTATAGAGTCTGAAGCGCAATTAATACTGGATCAGACAGGAGAAAGTATGGATTCATCTACTGGATTAAAACCCACTAGGGAATGGTGAATGTCAACAAAGTGTTGATTTATCATCATAATGATAGAATAGAACACTTAAGACGAGAACAACGTTACAAACAATAAGGACGATCTTAAAAATCTAATGGAGTCTGAACCACAATTAACACTGGATCAGACAGGAGAAAGTATGGATTCATCTACTGGATTAAAACCCACTAGGGAATGGTGAATGTCAACAAAGTGTTGATTTATCATCATAATGATAGAATAGAACACTTAAGGCTAGAACAACGTTACAAACAATAAGGACGATCTTAAAAATCTAATGGAGTCTGAACCACAATTAACACTGGATCAGACAGGAGAAAGTATGGATTCATCTACTGGATTAAAAACCACTAGTGAATGGTGAATGTCAACAAAGTGTTGATTTAGTATCATAATGATAGAATAGAACACTTAAGGCTAGAACAACGTTACAAACAATAAGGACGATCTTAAAAATCTAATGGAGTCTGAACCACAATTAACACTGGATCAGACAGGAGAAAGTATGGATTCATCCACTGGATTAAAAACCACTAGTGAATGGTGAATGTCAACAAAGTGTTGATTTATCATCATAATGATAGAATAGAACACTTAAGGCTAGAACAACGTTACAAACAATAAGGACGATCTTAAAAATCTAATGGAGTCTGAACCACAATTAACACTGGATCAGACAGGAGAAAGTATGGATTCATCTACTGGATTAAAAACCATTAGGGAATGGTGAATGTCAACAAAGTGTTGATTTATCATCATAATGATAGAATAGAACACTTAAGGCTAGAACAACGTTACAAACAATAAGGACGATCTTAAAAATCTTATAAGAGTCTGAAGCACAATTAACACTGGATCAGACAAGAGAAAGTATGGATTCATCCACTGGATTAAAAACCACTAGGGAATGGTGAATGTCAACAAAGTGTTGATTTATCATCATAATGATAGAATAGAACACTTAAGGCTAGAACAACGTTACAAACAATAAGGACGATCTTAAAAATCTAATGGAGTCTGAACCACAATTAACACTGGATCAGACAGGAGAAAGTATGGATTCATCTACTGGATTAAAACCCACTAGGGAATGGTGAATGTCAACAAAGTGTTCATTTATCATCATAATGATAGAATAGAACACTTAAGGCTAGAACAACGTTACAAACAATAAGGACGATCTTAAAAATCTAATGGAGTCTGAACCACAATTAACACTGGATCAGACAGGAGAAAGTATGGATTCATCTACTGGATTAAAAACCATTAGGGAATGGTGAATGTCAACAAAGTGTTGATTTATCATCATAATGATAGAATAGAACACTTAAGGCTAGAACAACGTTACAAACAATAAGGACGATCTTAAAAATCTTATAGAGTCTGAAGCACAATTAACACTGGATCCGACAGGAGAAAGTATGGATTCATCTACTGGATTAAAACCCACTAGGGAATGGTGAATGTCAACAAAGTGTTGATTTATCATCATAATGATAGAATAGAACACTTAAGGCTAGAACAACGTTACAAACAATAAGGACGATCTTAAAAATCTTATAGAGTCTGAAGCGCAATTAATACTGGATCAGACAGGAGAAAGTATGGATTCATCTACTGGATTAAAACCCACTAGGGAATGGTGAATGTCAACAAAGTGTTGATTTATCATCATAATGATAGAATAGAACACTTAAGACGAGAACAACGTTACAAACAATAAGGACGATCTTAAAAATCTAATGGAGTCTGAACCACAATTAACACTGGATCAGACAGGAGAAAGTATGGATTCATCTACTGGATTAAAACCCACTAGGGAATGGTGAATGTCAACAAAGTGTTGATTTATCATCATAATGATAGAATAGAACACTTAAGGCTAGAACAACGTTACAAACAATAAGGACGATCTTAAAAATCTAATGGAGTCTGAACCACAATTAACACTGGATCAGACAGGAGAAAGTATGGATTCATCTACTGGATTAAAAACCACTAGTGAATGGTGAATGTCAACAAAGTGTTGATTTATCATCATAATGATAGAATAGAACACTTAAGGCTAGAACAACGTTACAAACAATAAGGACGATCTTAAAAATCTAATGGAGTCTGAACCACAATTAACACTGGATCAGACAGGAGAAAGTATGGATTCATCCACTGGATTAAAAACCACTAGTGAATGGTGAATGTCAACAAAGTGTTGATTTATCATCATAATGATAGAATAGAACACTTAAGGCTAGAACAACGTTACAAACAATAAGGACGATCTTAAAAATCTAATGGAGTCTGAACCACAATTAACACTGGATCAGACAGGAGAAAGTATGGATTCATCTACTGGATTAAAAACCATTAGGGAATGGTGAATGTCAACAAAGTGTTGATTTATCATCATAATGATAGAATAGAACACTTAAGGCTAGAACAACGTTACAAACAATAAGGACGATCTTAAAAATCTTATAGAGTCTGAAGCACAATTAACACTGGATCAGACAAGAGAAAGTATGGATTCATCCACTGGATTAAAAACCACTAGGGAATGGTGAATGTCAACAAAGTGTTGATTTATCATCATAATGATAGAATAGAACACTTAAGGCTAGAACAACGTTACAAACAATAAGGACGATCTTAAAAATCTAATGGAGTCTGAACCACAATTAACACTGGATCAGACAGGAGAAAGTATGGATTCATCTACTGGATTAAAACCCACTAGGGAATGGTGAATGTCAACAAAGTGTTCATTTATCATCATAATGATAGAATAGAACACTTAAGGCTAGAACAACGTTACAAACAATAAGGACGATCTTAAAAATCTAATGGAGTCTGAACCACAATTAACACTGGATCAGACAGGAGAAAGTATGGATTCATCTACTGGATTAAAAACCATTAGGGAATGGTGAATGTCAACAAAGTGTTGATTTATCATCATAATGATAGAATAGAACACTTAAGGCTAGAACAACGTTACAAACAATAAGGACGATCTTAAAAATCTTATAGAGTCTGAAGCACAATTAACACTGGATCCGACAGGAGAAAGTATGGATTCATCTACTGGATTAAAACCCACTAGGGAATGGTGAATGTCAACAAAGTGTTGATTTATCATCATAATGATAGAATAGAACACTTAAGGCTAGAACAACGTTACAAACAATAAGGACGATCTTAAAAATCTTATAGAGTCTGAAGCACAATTAACACTGGATCAGACAGGAGAAAGTATGGATTCATCTACTGGATTAAAACCCACTAGGGAATGGTGAATGTCAACAAAGTGTTGATTTATCATCATAATGATAGAATAGAACACTTAAGACGAGAACAACGTTACAAACAATAAGGACGATCTTAAAAATCTAATGGAGTCTGAACCACAATTAACACTGGATCAGACAGGAGAAAGTATGGATTCATCTACTGGATTAAAACCCACTAGGGAATGGTGAATGTCAACAAAGTGTTGATTTATAATCATAATGATAGAATAGAACACTTAAGGCTAGAACAACGTTACAAACAATAAGGACGATCTTAAAAATCTTATAGAGTCTGAAGCACAATTAACACTGGATCAGACAGGAGAAAGTATGGATTCATCTACTGGATTAAAACCCACTAGGGAATGGTGAATGTCAACAAAGTGTTGATTTATCATCATAATGATAGAATAGAACACTTAAGACGAGAACAACGTTACAAACAATAAGGACGATCTTAAAAATCTAATGGAGTCTGAACCACAATTAACACTGGATCAGACAGGAGAAAGTATGGATTCATCTACTGGATTAAAACCCACTAGGGAATGGTGAATGTCAACAAAGTGTTGATTTATCATAATAATGATAGAATAGAACACTTAAGGCTAGAACAACGTTACAAACAATAAGTACCCAAACCAAAAACGTTATTCAGCAACTACTTTTCCAATTTTCTCGAAAACGGTTAAAGCTATCGCCTTAAAAATGGCTTCATTCGTTTTCCTCGGCCAAGAAGCCTATAAGAAGAGTACTTGCAAGCATATGAAGTAAGCGGAACGATTTTTTTTGCGCTACATTCGCTCCAAAAACCATGTTCCGGTGGGCGGATTCTGCTGGTTAACGAACTTGACCTTTCAAATTAGACGAACGATTTTTGTACCAAGTGTCATCAAAATCGGACCATTAGGGAGGCCGGAAATGAGCGAACAGACAAATATATATATATATATATATATATATATATATATATATACATATATATACACAAATTTGAACCGCCGTTATTTTCGGTCTCGAGGGGTTCTGAAACGCAAAATTTTCTAGTCGGTACTTCCGGATTGTTTCATGAGATCAACCTTATAAGCGGGGTTCCTCCCTATGAAGGGAGGGAGGAACCGCGCTAATAAAAACCATATCCGTCTAATAGTCCAGGCAACCAAGAGTTATTCAGTATAAACTATTTATTCAGTACTCACTATATTTACATAATGGAGTATATTTTGGACAATACATTGACTGGAAATGGTGAGAAATTGAAAGGTTCATTGGTCGACAGTTGTCACCAGATATCACGATGAACACTAAAACTGTATTCACGTTTGAAGGAAAATACATAAAATAGTAAAGTTATATATATTCTTGAAGGGAATGAAATGCTCTACAACCCTATAAACGGCATTCAATTTTTGGGTTTATCGTTAAAGAGTTATCCGATCAAAAAGAGCAAAAAGTTTGTTTTTTCCCAAAATGACAGGCATTCAAGAGCGGATATTTCGAAAATTAAATATATCACAAAAAACTTTTTTTTTGTAGAACTTGTAGCATACTTAATCGGCTTGCATTTGTTATAGAATATACATTTCGCTAGGACACAGGGTTTCCGAGATATAAGTGAAAGCCCGAAAAATGGGACCTTCTAAACCCCCCTCCCCTTCAACGGCACAAAGGTTACGATCGAGGACTTTTGATATGTTCACCTCCTATCAAGCCCAAACAAAGTTACGAAGTCAATACTTTTGTTCCAAAAACTTCCATCTATAGAATTTTTTCCCTCAACAGTAGTATGTACGTTACCTGGACTGTAGTATGTGCTACAACTGTGCAGAGAGGGAGGCAACAAGCTGAACTAAATTAACGACGGTACTGCACTCCGATAATTTCAACCTTCAGACTTAGGTTTAATCCATTTTCTCATTTATAACGTCTCAAGGTGACTTGGTTTTTCTTTATCAAGTATTTTCCTGCTTATAATTCTGCCGACGTTGCAGGATTCAACGAAATAGACGATATAGCAAATGCTTGTATTAATCTGTCTTTAAGTGCTGATCGCTTTAATGGCGAATTCTTATTCTTATTTTTATAAATTCCAGTTCTCCAAGGCCAATATTCTATTTATTTTCCGATTCAAGAAGTATTATATCTTTCAAAAGAAGTCTTTCAAATTATTTCCATTCAGTTAATTTCGTATGATTATTCGTTGGATTCGTGCCAATTATTTGTCTATAGTCTCATCAAGTGGGAAAACTCCGTCCTTAGAAGCATGATGAACTACAGGAGACGTGATAAAGTCAGGGGTTCATTTATGCGGCAAGAATCTGGAGTGACAGATATAGGCCTGCATATAAAGAAAATTAAGTGGAAATGGGCTGGTCATCTTGCCAGATTGCAGGATAGCAGGTGGACCCTGAAGGCTACGGAATGGATTCCGCTTAACTTAAGGAGGAGACGAGGAAGACCATGTAGGCGTTGGAGTGATGTCTTTAAGTCCGTTGCTGGTCCGAATTGGATGAACGTTGCCAGGAACAAAGACAAATGGAAAGCAGTGTTGGAAGAAACAGGGAACTCCACTTCCTAGTTGGGTTGGTCGCCAGGGAAGTTAGACCATTACCCCCATCAAGGGGAGTTCTGCATGAGAAACATGTATTTGTAAATATTGTAAATAGTAATTTAATAGGAAAATAATTTAAATTTTTATTACTGTTTATTTTGGTTATTTTTTTGGAAATAGTTTTCTTTGTTTGTATTGTTCCTCTTATGCAATAATTTATTTTGATTCGAGGCTTACATGGGTACCCCACTTGAAAAGGGTCCTTGAAAAATGTAAAAAGTCGTTACATTTCTTGAGGATCCTTAGTAATACCCAGTGGGGAGCTGACAGAAGCTTAATGCTAACCTTCTACCGAGCGTACACCAGGTCCATACTGGATTACGGAAGTATAGTGTACTCATCTGCCAGACCCAGTACCTTGAAGATGCTAGATCCCGTGCATAACACTGGGCTCCGTCTAGCCACCGGAGCTTTCAGGTCAAGTCCAGCAATCAGTTTATATGCTGAATCGGGAGAACATCCATTGGAGTATAGACGTATGTTAAATTGTATAAAGTTCACATTAAAATCTAAATTTTTAAACTGCCCTTGCACACCAAACACCACCGACGACATCATCCTTGAAAAATATCACTTGAACCCTACAAGACAAAGACCACTTTACATACGTTTCATGAACTACACAGACAGGACAAATATAGCGGAAACGCCTGTTCTCGCGAAACCTGCAACCTCGTATATCCCTTGGAAATTAGAAAATCTAAAATTTGATCTGACCTTATCAAAATTTAAAAAGAATGATCCAACTTCTCGATTTTTTTATAATTCATATTTTCAATATTTTTGCTCAAAAAATAAAAATTCTGTTTTTGTATTTAGTGACGCATCAAAAACTCCACATGGGACATGCGTAGCTGCTATTGTTGGTAATATCTGCTACTCTAAGAAATGTCCAGATGAGACAAGTATATACACAGCTGAACTGGAAGCCATAAAACTAGGACTAAACAACATACCAGACACAGAACAAAATAACATTATAATATGCACTGACTCACTCAGCTCTTTACAATCTCTTCAAGACTCTTACAGCACACATCCAATAACATGCGAAATTTTTGAAAAAATACATCAAACAAATAAATATTTTACACTGTACTGGTTGCCCGGACACGAAGACATAAGACAAAGTACTGCAGTAGACGAAAAAGCTAAATTGGCAACTCGACGGCAAGTACTAGACGTAAACTACATGACATACCAGGATCTTCAAGCCGAATCTAAGAGATATGTTACTGATAAATAGCAAGAATCCTGGTACAACACGACTGACAACAAGCTTCGAGAAATCAAGCACACTGTACACGAATGGTCATCCAGTAACAGGACAAACAGACGGGAACAAGTTATATTATGCCGTCTCAGGATTGGCCACACTCGGTTGACTCACTCGTACATTATGTCAAGACAGGACAGACCCACTTGTACCTACTGCAATACAGAATTAACAATAAAACATATTCTAACAGACTGTACACTCAGGACAAATCTTCAACTACCGTACAATCTGACAGAATTACTTTCCGATGGCAGCCAGTACATTGAAAAAGTGATGAAATACCTAATAGACACACATTTATACAATAATATTTAAATAAAGACAAGATAACGAAAGCCACTTTGTGATGTTGATTCGGCATCATTGACCTGACAAATAACAAAGAACATACAAATAATTATCCCAAACACAACATGACTAGATTATTACCTCTACAGAAACTAACCTAATAATGTTATATATCATTATTGCTTAAGTTGGATCACCAACATGATGTTCAACTATAATAAATAATAATAATTATGCAATAAAGGCTTTATTTATTTATTTATTTAGTCTCATCAAGTAATTTTCTTTTTATTTGGTGTTTTGCACTTTTTTGTACTGCTCCATTATAGGAACATATTTTCTGGAAGCTCCATCAAACTCATATTGCTTATTTTTTACATTTCGCTTGTACTATTATTCTTAGTAATCATTTTCATAATAAGTAATAAAAAGAAACACAATTACACATAAATAAATAGAAGTGAACTCATCGCGAGCATTCAATAATAATTGTTTATTTATGAGTAAATATTTTTTGTTTATTTACATTTTAGCACCCACCTATAGATATTTTTTTACGTCGCTTCGACATCCAGGGTGCAGCGAGGAATTTTCCCAACGAGTCCTGAGATGAGAAAATTCCTGCCACCGCACAGTGGGCAAAAATCCATTTTTAGGGCGACAAAATTATTTTTTTTGTGTTTTTCAATATTTTTGAGGTCACTGAGATAGGGAAAAATATTTAAATAAATCGTTGACCCATAGTTTTTAGTATATCAAACAAACAAATGTTGTAGACACACAAATGTTTTGACATAATAGATAAAAATTGGGAAAATATTTTGTAAATCTATGGAACATTTATGTAGTACCTTTTTACATCTATTATTTACTTAAACATAATACATATATTCATAAAAAATAATACATAGGCTATAATTCGAAAATAAATAACAAAAATAGACTAACAACTTGAAGAAAAAATTAATTGTACTGACTTGTTTGTTTTTTTAATAATAACAAATATATACAATTATATTATGCACTAAAAACGAATTCTCCATTAATCATCGTCTGATTCAATACTGCTACATCCTTCAGCATTTTCTTCTGACGAGTCAGTATCGTCTGCCTCATTTTCTAATGACAGTTCTTGAAGTGGATCATGTGGTAAACTACACTTCAATAGGCTAATTACATATACATCGGTAACATGAAATTTAAATAAACACGTATAGTTTCTGTTAAAAAAGTGGAAAAGTAATTACAAGAACAAAACTGCAATAAACACTGGGAAAATGTTCCCTTTCTTAGAGTCCGATTAATATTCCCTTCCGTCGCCTGTTGATGATCCAAGAAAGGAAATATTTACATTTTACCTTAATCCTACTAATACTTGACAGTATTTAGTAAGTGATTTTTCAAATATTTTTTTGAATTTTGTCCACCTAAAAGGTGATTTTCGCCCACTGTCTTTCGCCGCGGATTCTTCAGCTTCTATCTGACTGCCTAACACTAAATTTAAATTTGCATTAAAAGGTGGAAGAAGGGGGAGCTGAAAGTCTCAAGACAGTAAAGTAGAAGTTTAAGGCTCATTGAAAAAAAATATTTGGAACTGGAACTAAGTGGAACATTTTTTTAAAACCTTACTCAAACTTGAGTAATCAACAAAATTTGAACAATCTAGTAATAATTTCATTAATATTGTTTTTCTTCGATATGCCTTTCTGTTATTAGATATATATTATGTATTTATCAAGAACATACCACTAGGTAATAAATCCATTGTGAAAAGAATTTATAAAATTTGCACACAATTTTTAAAACACAACTTACAAAGACCATAGTTGGAACAAGACTAAGCAGAGGAAGAGCAAGTGACTAGCAATGGTTGCCTTCCTTATTGTATTAAACAGGTTTGGGTTAAACTAGATAAAACAACTTGTTCTGTTTTCAATAAATAGAAGACTTGAGCACGTTTTGACACGTAAATTGACTTTCTACGACGACATCACATTTTCGACTTTTGTCGCCGTAAAATAGACACTTTACCCACTGTGCACCGGTTGGGGATCGAACCCATCATCTCCCGCTTATGAATCTAAGGCGCTAGCCACTAGATCACGGGGAGATCCCACCACCCACCTATAGATATCACACGGACGGATACCGTACAGGTTAGGAACTATACATCGACCTCATGATCCAATCCAGAAGTGCCAACTAGAAACTTTCATGTTTCATAACTTAAAGATCTCGAAAATAATGAAAATATCCTAGGACTATAGATTAGTACCAATTTCATCACACTTTACTAATGTGATCCTATTTTACTGTATATCAAACCAGCAAAATAGCAAACAGACACATATCCTAGGAGTATAGATTAGTACCAATTTCATCACACTTTACTAATGTGATCCTATTTTACTGTATATCAAACCAGCAAAATAGCAAACAGACACATATATATGTTTGATGTTTATTTTTCGTCGCTGGAATGATATTTTTGGATGGAACGGCATTTCTCTCCAGCGGTGGTACTCCTCCTCACTTCTTCCTGGAATATTTCTATGGGTTCATTTCCATCTTCGTCAGCCAGGTACTTGCTATTTCTTCCTCGGTGGTTGCTAAGGGAATGAACCACCGAGGAAGAAACAACAATGACCTGCCTGACGAAGATGGAGATGAACCCATGCAAATATTCCAGAAAGAATTGAAGAGGAGTGCCACCGCTGGAGAAAAATGCCGTTCCATCCAAATATATATATATATAGAAATTACTTGTAATAATAATAATTAATTAATTTTTAAATAATAAATATTAATTATTTTATTTATTTATTCTGAATTTACAACAGTGTATAAAATACATTTCTAGTAAATTATTGAAAGGTTACATTGGCATTAATGTACATGAGGTGGGATGGTGCACAGTTGTAGCACCCACTTGACGGATATGGTTTTTATTTCAGAGTAAATACATCTTCTAGAGTTTCACTAAAGAGTGCCACTAGCGTTTCAGTCGGCGAATGGGGTTGTGAGGAATGTGCTGGGAGGATAGAGAGTTTATTAAGGAGTTAGGATGGCCGTGTAGGGTTCGAATGGAATTTGCGGTAGAGGGATTTGGCTAAAGGTAGGATAAAAGGGATATTAAAGTCATTATGGAGGGGCGAATTGGAGACATAAAACGGAGCATCGGTTATTTTCCGGAGAATTTTAGACTGCATGGATTGGATTTTGTAGGAGTTGGAAGGCTTTGTGGAACCCCAGAGTTGAATTCCGTAAGTACATATTGGTCTGAGAATGGTCATGTAAATGAGGCGTTTGTTTGTTAGTGTGAGATTAGATCGTTTGTCAAGTAGGTGTAGTAATAGTCTGTACCGTCGGCTGAGTTCTTGTCTCTTCTGGGTAGTATGTGGCTTCCATGTTAGTCGTCTGTCAAGTAGGTGTAGTAATAGTCTGTACCGTCGGTTGAGTTCTTGTCGCTTCTGGGTATTATGTGGCTTCCATGTTAGTCGTCTGTCAAGTAGGTGTAGTAATAGTCTGTACCGTCGGCTGAGTTCTTGTCTTTTCTGGGTATTATGTGGCTTCCATGTTAGTCGTCTGTCTGTCAAGTAGGTGTAGTAATAGTCTGTACCGTCGGCTGAGCTCTTGTCTTTTCTGGGTAATATGTGGCTTCCATGTTAGTCGTTTGTCAAGTATCAGTCCAAGATATCGAATTTAGAGGAATGAGAGAACATCGAAGGAACACTGGATGGAGGGTGGGAGGAACCGCGGAAAAATTTAAGGATCAATCGAATTGCCGAACAGAAAGGCCGTAGCCGGGTAAGCATGGGTTGTCGGCCCCAGAAAGGTTTTCGCTTGAAATTTGGAGGATCAAACTAGTCCCTTAAAAGTGGCCTATAGCCAAAATTTCAGCTCTGAATTCACACCCCCCGTCGAATAAAAAAAAGAAAATCGAAATTGCTTCGATTATTTTTATCTCAGGATTGAGTTGTCGGATCAGAATGAATAAAAAAAGAAAATACGCATCTTTCTTAAGGCTTTTAGACAAAAATTAATTCGCCTTTCGGCACCATCGCGTTCAATTGTTTTTTCGTGTTTTTATTTTTTAATTATTTTTTTTTACGGAGTATCCATTTCGGTAAAATCACCAAACTTTTTGTGAAAATTCTCTTGCCATCGGTGTACTACCTCAATTTTTTTCAAGAAGCTCCAAGCGGTACGCCATAGTAAAAAAAAATCGATTATATTTTGGCCTATACTATGGAAAAGCAAGAGGGTTATATTTAATTGTAATTTAATAATTAATTATATATATTTTTTCGACTATGTAGAAAATGTTTTTTGATAAACATTATTATCCGTATTATCAATGGATTTTTTTTTTTTTTTTTTTTTTTTTTTTTTTTTTTTTTTTTTTTTTTTTTTTTGCGGCGGTTCGACAGCTAGGCCATTATTTCCGTTTTATCAATGGTTATTGTTTAGATTAATCCTATTATTTATTTATTTTATACATCGGCTCCAAAACTAAGACGATTAGCAGGTAACGAAGTGTGTGACGTCTTAGTTTCACTGAATCAAGTTAATAAATAGTGTAAATAAAACAAGTAATCCTACTAAGAATCAGTTCATATCTGTAATCCGCTCCTTTTCTATTTAAATAAACCAAGATTTCTGCGTACGAATAAAGGCTGATTCACGCTAGACCGTGTCAAGTCCGGGCAGGGCCACGGTGAAACAATCACACCAGCATTTTCAAAGGACTCGTTCACGCTACACCGGCCCGGGTCCGTGTTTTATGTGTGTGTGATTGCCGTGGCTCGGCCCGGACCCGACACAGTTAAGCGTGAATCGGCCTTAAGTCTCATCCGAGCAATATTTTAGTGCAGTTATATAAAGTGACATCGTGTGTTTAGTAAGCATATTCATACTTAAAATATTGCGTATTTATGAACAAATAATCCAAGGTGTCCTATTTGTGGAAAGCTTGTAAAAAAAAGTTCCAGGTACATCCAAAAAGACAGTATTACCTGCTGAAGTAGAGGAATACTTCGAAGTTTCAGGCAAAAGAGTATCTGTCTGTGATATTATATGCGGAAGTTGCCGTGTAAGAAGTTTAAAAAGAAGAATACCTGATTCAGAAGAGAATGATGATAATAAATCAAGGTCGGCGGAATCGAGTTCGTCAGATGATAGCCTTGGATTATTTGTTCATAAATACGCAATATTTTAAGTATGAATATGCTTACTAAACACACGATGTCACTTTATATAACTGCACTAAAATATTGCTCGGATGAGACTTAAGGCCGATTCACGCTTAACTGTGTCGGGTCCGGGCCGAGCCACGGCAATCACACACACATAAAACACGGACCCGGGCCGGTGTAGCGTGAACGAGTCCTTTGAAAATGCTGGTGTGATTGTTTCACCGTGGCCCTGCCCGGACTTGACACGGTCTAGCGTGAATCAGCCTTTATTCGTACGCAGAAATCTTGGTTTATTTAAATAGAAAAGGAGCGGATTACAGATATGAACTGATTCTTAGTAGGATTACTTGTTTTATTTACACTATTTATTAACTTGATTCAGTGAAACTAAGACGTCACACACTTCGTTACCTGCTAATCGTCTTAGTTTTGGAGCCGATGTATAAAATAAATAAATAATAGGATTAATCTAAACAATAACCATTGATAAAACGGAAATAATGGCCTAGCTGTCGAACCGCCGCAAAAAAAAAAAAAAAAAAAAAAAAAAAAAAAAAAAATCCATTGATAATACGGATAATAATGTTTATCAAAAAACATTTTCTACATAGTCGAAAAAATATATATAATTAATTATTAAATTACAATTAAATATAACCCTCTTGCTTTTCCATAGTATAGGCCAAAATATAATCGATTTTTTTTACTATGGCGTACCGCTTGGAGCTTCTTGAAAAAAATTGAGGTAGTACACCGATGGTAAGAGAATTTTCACAAAAAGTTTGGTGATTGTACCGAAACGGATACTCCGTAAAAAAAATAATTAAAAAATAAAAACACGAAAAAACAATTGAACGCGATGCCGCCGAAAGGCGAATTAATTTTTGTCTAAAAGCCTTAAGAAAGATGCGTATTTTCTTTTTTTATTCATTCTGATCCGACAACTCAATCCTGAGATAAAAATAATCGAAGCAATTTCGATTTTCTTTTTTTTATTCGACGGGGGGTGTGAATTCAGAGCTGAAATTTTGGCTATAGGCCACTTTTAAGGGACTAGTTTGATCCTCCAAATTTCAAGCGAAAACCTTTCTGGGGCCGACAACCCATGCTTACCCGGCTACGGCCTTTAGTTAGCTATACAAATTAAAGAAAAATATGCGAAGACCTTTCTAAAAACCTATGCCGCCCTCACGCAACGTAACGTTACTAGTAAGGTAACAGCCAGAACTCCCACGGGAAGACACACTAAGCTCCTTTCCCTGGCTGTTGGCCAATCCTCAAGAAATTATAGCTTGGAATACTCGAAGCAATTGGTTCTATTTAGCTTTAGAAGTCAGAACGAAGAAACTTGCAAAATACTTTCGGGAATTTAATCAGAATAATAAAAAGTCCGACTCGCAGGAACTGCCTCATCTTAGCGCGGTTCCGTTCTTATCCCTAGTCTAATTTCGAAAGATTAAAATAGAAGCAGTTATTATTTTGTTGAGAGGAGATCGTTGACCGTTGATGATGCAAGGTAGGGATTGTCCGGGTTAGGTCACTGCTACTTAATAATACATACCCCATATGTGTAGGTATGTGGGCATATATATGTAAATATGTGTGCGTGTATATGTGTATGTGTATATGCATATATATAAATATATATATATATATTATATATGTATATATATATATATATATATATATATATATATTTACATAGATATGTGCATATATTAGTGTTAAATATGTCCTACTTGTATTTACAGCCCTGATGAAGGCTTGAAGTTCAAGCCGAAACGTCGGCACAATAAAACCATTTTAACGATAAAATGTAGTTTTATTAAGTAGCAGTGACCGAACCCTGACAGTTATATTTTGGTTCCACCAGTCTTGAAAGGTAGGATTTACAATCTGACCTGGAAGGGTCGGCAACACAAGAAACCGTCCCGCTAGTTGCAAGGTCTTGGAATCTTGGAAATCTATATTTCTAACAATAAATTGTTTTTGTTATTTTACTTAACCTGTTTTATTTTCGAATACATTATCCAACTATAAGCAATTAAAAAATAACAAGGAATAAAATACAGGCGAAAAGAACACTTTGAATAAGCGAAATCAATTACTTTAAAGCTTTAAGCTCTTATTTCTCCGATTGACATCGCCTAATCAAAACTTTTATTAGAACCTTTTATGTAGAGCATTTAATAAGCTTTCTAATGGTATTCTTCCGTTTACCAAAATTCTCAACAGTTTTCGAGATATTAAAGAAAGTTCGCAAAATTTATATTATTTCTAGCAACAGAAAATTGGCACCTCCCTATGGGGGAGGGAGGAACCGCGCTAAAAGAAGTCTTTACACGAATTTAGCAATTGATCGTTAACTTGGATATTTCTTCACTAAAATCAATTATTTTCCAAGTCTTTATGAAATGTAATGATAAGAAACTATTAAAGCAATCATGGAATATTATCCTTGTTCTTAGAATGATTAGGAAAGCTTAGAATATATATTCTCTGAATAGTTTTCTTTATGACTTCTTGCTACTTTTTCTGGGTACCTTTATGATCAGTAAACTTTAACTATCTCTCGGAATTAAATATCAAAGAAAAACGAGATTTGTTAGCTAAAATGATACTAATTAAATATTTATTTATTGCTGCGCATCTGCTACGAAACCGTCTCGCTCCATATAATTTTTACATGTACATTGAATCATAAACACAAATATGCTATTGGAATTATAATATACACATATTACTAATAGTTATACACCTAGTTATACAAACATAGTTATTTACACTAATAAATTTATGTGATCTTACATATACTAGGAATATCTAATTGTAAACTAGAAATAGAATTACCCTATAGAAAAGAAGAATACAAAACACAAAACAAAACAAATAATCTAAGTGTGACTTATAAACTATTAAACATTTTGGAGTAATTGCATAATAATTAGTACTTATATTAGTTATGCACCGCCACATTCACTACTTCAAGGAATAAAAAAGTTAGCCATTAAAAATAAAGGTTGAACAACGTTAAGCAAGGGAAAGTAAAAAATTATTTACAAAAAAAAATAAAAAATAAAAATAATGATAGTAATTTAAAAAAAAATTAAGTAAAAAAAAAATATTAATGCTTATAATTCGATCTTGTTGATTTCTCGAAAACTTTACAACATTTAATCCTGTAAATGGTTCTATTCCATTCCTCAGAGAATGGCATTCTAATTTAGAAAAATAAAACGAGTATCTGCAAGCAAATTAAATCGAAAACGTAAACGTAACGATTTTTTTCGACAGAATTTCGCTCCATAAACCATGTTCCGGTGGACGGATGCTGCTGGTTAGCGAACTTGACCTTTCAAATTAGACGAAAGATTTTTGTCCTAGATTTCATAAAAATCGGACCATTTTTGAGCCCATGAGAGACAACTATATATATATATATATATATATATATATATATATATATATATATATATATGCATACAAATTCATACATCATGCATACGCCGTTATTTTCGTTGTCTAGGGGTTCTGAAACGTAAATTTTTCTAGTGGGCACTTCCGGATTGCGTCATGAGGTCAACCTTATAGGCGGGGTTCCTCCCTATGGAGGGAGGGAGGAACCGCGCCAATATGTTTATTTCTTGTATAAATTGGAATATTTAATGTATAGACTGTTAATAATGAGTCCCGGTGGCCGTGAGTGTTAAGGTGTGACCACTTAACACTCCGTGCAAGGGTCGTGGATTGGATTCTCATCAGGGGTAGTAGCTTTTCTTTAGAAAAAAGAAAAGGAATCAGCCCTATCCTGGCTAGATGATGGTGGTAACCTGTAGATAACCCGTCCTAAAATTCTTAGTTAATTATGATGGACGTTAAAATTTAAATAAATAAATAATAGTGACCCGTCGAACTTGTTCAAATATATATATATATATATATATATATATATATATATATATATATATATATGTGTGTGTGTGTGTGTGTGTGTGTGTGTTGAAAGTGAGGGTTGGGAAGGATGAATGGGTTCTTGGAAAAAGTGGCAGGAGTTGCTGTCCAAAATTGTTTAAAACATTAACTTATATTTGCGAGGATTCGAACCAGTTCAGGTTAATCAGCAGGCATCTGCATGAAGTAAAACTAAAATGAAGAATAAGGAGGTAATTTATCCTATGTCACAAATAACACTAGAAATATAATGAATGAGGTATATCTATATATGCAAAAATCAGGTGTCTTTCTGCCTGTCTGCTTGTTCCATGTTTGCATACCTTTTGACCAAACTTGGCACACATGTTAGATTTTAATATTACTTATTATGTTTCTAAGGGGGCGAGGTTAACTCAGTGGTAGAGCACTGGACTAATATGCCGGAGGACCAGAGTTCAAAGCATAGTACTAAAGATTTTTATCTTCTAGTGTCTTCGTTCATGGGTTGAGGTCGGTCTCTCAGACCGTCCCTAGGCCAACCCAGCCTATAATTAATTTATACTTGGTGGTACCTTCGTGCTAATGACCCTAGCAGTCAAACCAGCAAAGGGGAAAATCAGGCGGCCGGAGCATAGTACTGACCACACTATCTCACCCCGTCACTATAGTATCTGCATCTCAGGGCCCTTGTGGCCTGTTACGGGACTGATTTTTTTTTTTTTTTTTATTTGGTTTCTAATTTATTTTTGATTTTATAGATGCAGAATGCAGGTGAAGCATGGCGTGCCTAGTTACACCTAGTAATATATATATATATATATATATATATATATATATATATCTATATATATATATATATATATATATATATATATATATATATATATATATTCATGCGATTAGGTGTACATATTTCTATGTACTTTGTAGATTATGTGGTATGGTTCTCTTTTCAGTTTATGCTCTTCGTGAAATAATGTAGATAGCAGAAGGCTGTCGGTCTATTCGAAATAAACTACTTAATTGTTAGTTTTACGAGGATATTATTTCAACAATTGGAAAGTTATAAACTTGTTTATATTACCTAAAGATTTTGTAGTCATTTAAAAGATGAAGATGAAGAACTATTTTATGAGCGGTTTTGCCTTAAAGAATCAAACATTGTAAAATACTCGTTCATTCGATAGGTGTAGAATATCTTGGGAGTCCGAAGTTTATGTATTTTACGTGTTTAATTACACATATGTTATTTAAATTATATTACGTGTTTAATTACACATATGTTATTTATAAAATATATTAGGAGAACCAGTAGCCGTGAGGGTTAAGGCGTGAGCTCTTAAGACTCCGTGCCAAAGGTCGTGGGTTCGATTCCCACAAGGGGCGGTGGCTTTTCTTTCGAAAAAAGAAAAGGCATCACTCCTATCCTGGCTAGAAAAGGGTGGTAACCTATAGATAACCCGTCCTAAAATTCGTAGTTAATAATAAA
>OX328126.1:4048201-4070701 GCA_946811695.1 Gonocerus acuteangulatus
AATTCTAATCCGATAATAAATACAGCCAACTCGTCTATCTTCGAGAGATCGTGGAAAATCGTTCGACTTTCAGGACATCGATTCATCGAGGTTATAATTCCACTTACCTATATGTAAGTCGAAAAAATAGGATTTAAAATCATCTGGGTAAAGTTTATTCGAACACATGTTGTTTGCAGTTCTGGGCAAAACTAACCTTAATTCACTCTAAATAAAAATGAACTCACGTTATATTATTAGTTTTACAATTGTAAAGTTATTAATCAGGTTAATTCAGAAAAATGACTTTCATTTCATAAAATTGGACTCTGTTGGAGTATTTTTTTTTTTAATAAATAGTTGTTTTTAGTTTTAGTGTCCGTTTTTAGTACGGAAATTAGTTTAATTTAAGCAAAACTGACCTTAATTTATGATATTAGTTTAGCTTTAGTTTTTTATTCACTAATTAGTTTATTGCATACTTTGATTCAGGAGAAGTGTGAAAAAATAAGTGTTTATTTATAAACTATACCTAATAGAGGTAAAATCAGGTTACAACTTACAACTACAACTTTAGCCTATTTAAAACAAAATGAAAACAAGTTCCATTAGTTTTAATAGTTTACCTAATTATCCAAATAACATATGATATAATTTTTTTTTTTTTTTTTTTAGTAATACGTTTATTTAACATCTGTACATTTGGAGAGTAGATTAGTTAAGTTTGCTCTCAGATAAAAATAATGGTTATATGCAGAAATTGAGTTGAAATACAAAATAAATAAAAAAACAAATAAGCAAATAAATAAAAAATAAAATAAAAAAAGAAAGAAAAAGTACCTACATAAAAAACAAAACAAACAAAAACAATGAATAGGAAATAATAATAAAAATAATAACACAATAATAATAAAAATAATAACACAATAATAATAAAAATAATAACACAATAATAATAAAGATAATAACACAATAATAATAAAGATAATAAGACTTTTGGAAGGAGCCAATCAATACTGGCACTTCCTACTTGGAATAATGTTTTGTCCTTATTCAGTTAATTGATCACGAGGCCATGATATAAATTAAACTAACGCTTTAGTTTTTAATCAATTCCCAATGATTTAGTTTTAGTTCATCTAATGTCCATTAGTTAATTTAATTTAAGTTTTAGTTTTTTTAGGCTGCAATTTTTAATTTGGATTTAGTTTATTCCAAAAAGTTAATGTAGTTTTAATTTTAGTTTTGCACAACATTGGTTGTTTGTTCGTATGTACATATAAAGCGAATCGGCAAAAAACAACAAATTGAACTTTTATTATGTTAGTGCATACAAATGTGCACCTCGGCGCCCAATAACTGTAAAATAGTTTCCTGTTTGTTTTTTTGAACATTTCTCCCCTTTTAGCGTGTTTCCTCCCTCTCCATTAGGGAGGAAGTCCGCTTATAAGGTTGACTTAATCCGGAAGTGCCGACTAGGTACTTTAATCTATCCCACCGTCTCAATAATGGTCCGATTTTGATGAAATTTGGTATAAAAATCTTTCGTCTAATTTGAAAGGTCAAGTTCCTTAACTAGCAGAGTCCGTCTACCGGAACATGGTTTTTCGAGGCATAATAAACGTAACGCTTACGTTTTCGAATTCATGTGCTGGTTGCAAGGTATTCGTTTTACAGGCTCCTTAACAGGAAAACTTTGGGCTAAGACATCTTATTTAACTTTTTTTTATGTTTTTATGACACATTTTTACCCTCAGCCACTCTCATATACGGCCATGTAAGCCCGCAATTGTTCTAAAATCCTATTGTCCTTTAAAAAAAAATGTCGTGCTCAAGATGGCGTTCTAGGCCGTCTTTGACGGATATTGTGAAACTCCTTTCCTCTCCGTGCAATAGCTTTAATGTTACAGAAGGCCGAGTCGCCGGAACTGTGCAACTTAATGCCTTTTCATTTTTATCTCTAGTATCATTTGTAAAGTTAATAAATAATAGAAACAGTGAATTTTATGTCTTAAATCTTTTGTGAAAAGTGTAAACACATGTAAGATGAAATCTGAAAGCAAGATCTTGGACGCTACAAGAGGAATTGAGAAGTGGAAATTATTCCATTTAAGCACCGATTTAATTTGTAAGCAAAGTAGTCATGCTTTCATTTAGTGTCTAGGCCTGTGTGTTCGATTCCCACTAGGTTTAGTGGCTTTTCTGTCGAATAAAAATAAACACATCAGGTCTATCTGGAATAGAAATTGGTGGTCAACAGTTGATAAGCAACAAAAAATCGACTAAATTAATAAAGGGACATTAAAGTTTAAAAAAATAATTTTATTTTTCTATTTTAGGAATTGCTGGATGGTGGAACATTGAAGTTTCCAATAATAAATAAGATGCCAAAAATGACCACTGTCCTTTTTATTGGCAAACATTTTTAGTGACAGCACCATTTTTGAGGCCATGCAATAGCCCTTACCTAGCCGAGCATCGTCCTATATTTAAGCTGCCATATTATTGGTGAGTGATAGCAGGACACAGCAATATGGGAAGGGCATACCGGGGGAGGGGTTTTAATTGAATAAAAATTAGAAGCAAAATGGTGAGTTTTATGCCCTTTTTGAGCCTAGCAAGTAACAGGAGTGGGGAATCTGTAATTCTAAATTGTTAGTCTACGCTCCTTTTAAAAATACAAAATGAATGTTTGCTAAATAATTTATGCTTGGCAGCGATGTGCAAGTAGTTCCAGCGTTTGCTCAAAGATTGCACTTAAAATACTTCTAATGTCTTTGTCACTATGCGCGGTAGACGAAAATATTGATTGTAGAAAAGTAACCGATTCATAAGAGATTCTTAAAACCATAAATCCATTACTTTTTACAGCTTACAGCCGGGACATTGATAAAACCGGACGGGGCACCGGGACAAGAGCAAAATGCCTGGACTGTCCCGGTCAAACCTTGACTGTCCCGTAAGCCCATGCTCCAAGGCTCAGCTGAGTAAGGACCATTCCATGAGCTTCGAAATGGTCCTGAAACTGAAAACGTTTGCCAATATAACGAACAGTGGACATGTTTGGCATCTTATTTATCATTTTGAATTCTTGCTTTATTGAAATTGATCATAAATAATTGTATAATTTTCATTATCCTAATTTTTACTTTGCCCATTTTAATATTTTTTTATATTATTAGTTTTAATTTCCCATGTTTTTAAAGCATAATTTTCAGGAAGTCTCAATTTTTTAATAAATCATTATGGGAACCTTAACCAAGAACAATGAAATATGATAATACTGTTTATACCTATAATACGTTATTACTCTTTTTTTTTTCTTTTTTTTTTTTGAAAATGTATAAAAAAAGTTGTCATTAAAAAAGAGGGACTTTCAAATTAAATATTATTTTTTTTGGAAAGGACCGATTGGAAAATCGTAATAAATGTAAAATATCTAACCAAAGGCGTATTACATTTCCCACAAACGGACGGTTCTTATTCGGTGTTTAATGGAGTAATTTCCGCTTAGGATACTGTCAGTTTTCTGTTGTAGTGGCTAAGAGCTTTCAGATTACATTTCCCACAAACGGACGGTTCTTATTCGGTGTTTAATGGAGTGATTTCCGCTTAGGATACTTATTCGGTGTTTAATGGAGTAATTTCCGCTTAGGATACTTATTCGGTGTTTAATGGAGTAATTTCCGCTTAGGATACTGTCAGTTTTCTGTTGTAGTGGCTAAGAGCTTTCAGATTACATTTCCCACAAACGGACGGTTCTTATTCGGTGTTTAATGGAGTAATTTCCGCTTAGGATACTTATTCGGTGTTTAATGGAGTAATTTCCGCTTAGGATACTGTCAGTTTTCTGTTGTAGTGGCTAAGAGCTTTCAGATTACATTTCCCACAAACGGACGGTTCTTATTCGGTGTTTAATGGAGTAATTTCCGCTTAGGATACTTATTCGGTGTTTAATGGAGTAATTTCCGCTTAGGATACTGTCAGTTTTCTGTTGTAGTGGCTAAGAGCTTTCAGATTACATTTCCCACAAACGGACGGTTCTTATTCGGTGTTTAATGGAGTAATTTCCGCTTAGGATACTTATTCGGTGTTTAATGGAGTAATTTCCGCTTAGGATACTGTCAGTTTTCTGTTGTAGTGGCTAAGAGCTTTCAGATTACATTTCCCACAAACGGACGGTTCTTATTCGGTGTTTAATGGAGTAATTTCCGCTTAGGATACTTATTCGGTGTTTAATGGAGTAATTTCCGCTTAGGATACTGTCAGTTTTCTGTTGTAGTGGCTAAGAGCTTTCAGATTACATTTCCCACAAACGGACGGTTCTTATTCGGTGTTTAATGGAGTGATTTCCGCTTAGGATACTTATGCGGTGTTTAATGGAGTAATTTCCGCTTAGGATACTTATTCGGTGTTTAATGGAGTAATTTCCGCTTAGGATACTGTCAGTTTTCTGTTGTAGTGGCTAAGAGCTTTCAGATTACATTTCCCACAAACGGACGGTTCTTATTCGGTGTTTAATGGAGTAATTTCCGCTTAGGATACTTATTCGGTATTTAATGGAGTAATTTCCGCTTAGGATACTGTCAGTTTTCTCTTGTAGTGGCTAAGAGCTTTCAGATTTCATTTTACAGTTTTACATGTGTTTACATTTTTTGATTATTTCCTCTATTTTTAATATTTTTGTTTGTTTTTTTTTTAATTACGTGAAATGAAAAAAAAAAAAAACATAATAAAATAAGTAAATACGAATCACATTTCCGCTTAAGATACTGTCAGTTTCCTGTGCACTGTTGCACCTAAAATCTTGCTTTTCGTTGAGACACTAAACTATTCAAAGCTGTCCATTTGACACTAGGGATAAGAACGGAACCGCGCTAAGATGATGCAGTTCCTACGAGTCGTACTTTTTTTTCTGAAAAGGTATAAATTGTCAGGGTTCGGTCGTGGTATCTTCATAAAAGTACATCTTCATAGGAAAATGTAGTTTCATGAAGATACCGTAAGGTCCAATTTAGTTGCCTGACAATTTCTACCTTCGCATCACCAACGGTTAACCATCTCCTCTCAAGGAAGTACGTTTTTTCTCTTGATTTTTTAGTAGTTTGTAATAATCTGTTAAATTGTAAATATTTCGTAAGCCCTTTGTAGACAGTACACTAAAACCGAAGTATGAAAATAAAAAAAACAATTACATTTTAAAAAAATGTTTTACACCAAATGATTTCAAGAGATTACGATTTAAAAATTCAATCCCCAGTCCAAAATGAGTTTTCATCGTCTTGGTTATTTTAATAATAACCCTGATAAAATTAAAGATCTTTTTGATTATAGTTTTTACACACAGGATAGCTAATATCGAAGAAAACGTTGAATCACCAAAATGGTGTAAAATTAACATAAAATAATAATTAAAAAATATGTTAGTTTTTCTTCTTGCAACATAAGAATTTACCGATATTGCTATTAAACGATAGTTTTGAAGATTACACATGTCTGTGCCCAAAGAAAATTCTTACGATTTTTTCACTGTTTCCCATGGATTTTTGCATGCATTAATCCGAAAATAAATACTCAAAAAATGCCGTCACGCCTAGTTTTTATTTCGTAAAACTGGTATTTTGTATACCTATCGTTTCGGTTGTTAGGTAGTTGCTGCCAGGTTGTCAATCTAATGAATTGCAAAGGTATTTTCGCTTCCATATTTAGTTATATTATTCCTAGGAAAAATTTGAAATTAAGAAAAGCAGTATGTGAGAAGGGGATGGGATAGGATTGAAAAGAGGTGTAAGGATGCCCAAAGTAATTTCATTACAAGTCGTTAATTTGTTTTTGTTTTTTTTAAGAATTTCGAGTTGAATTGAAATCAAATCCTTTTTTTTTTTAGTTCTTACAAAATAAAAATACTGGCGTTTTTCTAAATTTGTGTGTACCCACCCCTCATATTTTGCAAGAAAACTGTACTTGATGGACAACAATGGTATTATTTGGGATTCAGCACACTAAGGAACAAAAAATGTGTCTTATAATTATTTTTGACAATTCCGGTGATAATATATTGTACTTTAGCTACAAAATATTATTAAAAATGTTTAAAAAATAAAATGAATTGTAAGAGTATGGTTAAGTTGGCTAGCCTGTAAGATATAACCTTACCATTGTTATAGAGGTGTCCTGTTGAAGAGTTGGAGAACTACAGGTGTACTGAGCTGGTAAACCATGGCTGCCACCCTCTCCCCTTGGTGTTCTGGTGGGGGGGCGCCCACTCCAGGCCGTCTCCTGCTTCGAGATCAACTCAGATTACCTTGGACTACGCCCTCATTTACAGGTAATTTTAAACACATTTTTATTGTTCTTTGTTATATTTTTATCGTTGTTTTTGTTACGTTTTCTCATTGTTTTACCGAAATGTGTGTGTGTACGAATTGTATCATATTCTACAAGACGGTTCCTTGTGTCGTGTTTTCCATGGTGGGGGGTGCCTCCCCCTTCCGCTTCGGTGGATTTCTTCCAGGCCTGTCAACAGTTTCCCTAGGAAGATGGCACTTGGTGACAGAAAGCTGTCGATATGGGCCGATGCGTTTTAAGGAAGAGGAAACATATTGTAGCAACAGGGCTGTTACGTAACGGGAAGCAGACCTACTACCCAACACATGTGTTCTGATAATCTATCAATTAACTCCAGGAAGTTATCAATATTTGCAATTACTAAATG
Source organism: Gonocerus acuteangulatus (assembly GCA_946811695.1). NCBI lineage: Eukaryota > Metazoa > Arthropoda > Insecta > Hemiptera > Coreidae > Gonocerus > Gonocerus acuteangulatus. The sequence continues at coordinate 4,054,896 of OX328126.1, forward strand.
TACTTCCAGCAATCTAATATGAACTATGGAAGAACTCAACAAATACATTTTCTGACAAGTTGTTATTACTTGTATCCGTAATTTATTTTAAAGTTATGACCTTCATTAACAATTAAGTTTTGAGCCAGCTTGTTATTCATAAACATGTTTTTTCTAGAAAAGCTGTTATGAAGTCACAACTGCGATTAATACTAATCGTCCTATAAAATACAGCCTAATGTACCATGGACGAATATAAGGGGGGCTGCAGCCCCCCCCCCGAAATTTTGATTTGATCGGTAAAAATTTCATAAAACCCTTAAAAATAAATTAAATAAGATCATTTAGTTCATAAAACATATTCTATTTTGGGTGTAATACCGTTTAAACTCTTCCAAGATCTAAATTGTTAGTATTCCATACACCGGAAATGATCTCAGCCCTCCCCCCCGAAATTTTCCCAGCCCCCTCCGAAATTATTTTCTATATACGCCCATGTAATCTACATTCCCATAGCTTAATGTTTGGAATAATTCTGTGCGTTAAATACTCATAAAATAACTGAGTGCATTACTAATACGTGGTAGGCATTGTATTAATGTGGTCTCTTGTGGGTATAATATTTGCAATGAAATCATTCAGATGATTTATTATAGTTTTAATTAAATGACCATTACATAGTTGCGTGAATATAATGTTAACACTTTGATGTCCTGTGACTCCTAAGTGTTGTCAATCGTTCTGTCACTGAACATCAAAGTGTTAAAAGGGTGTTTTATAAAGAGATCATTAGATAGTAGAGTGAATATAATGTTAACACTTTGATGTCCTGTGACTCCTAAGTGTTGTCAATCGTCCTGTCACCGAACATCAAAGTGTTAAAAGGGTGTTTTATAAAGAGATCATTAGATAGTAGAGTGAATATAATGTTAGCACTTTGATGTCCTGTGACTCCTAAGTGTTGTCAATCGTCCTGTCACCGAACATCAAATTATTAAATACTGAAGAAGTGTTTATAAGGGGTTTTCTGTTGTTTTTCTTATGAATGCCGTGTTTGAAAAAAGACCATTCGATAGTTGTGTGAAAAAATGTTAATGGTTTGTTTTATGAGTATAGAATTTATTGAGAGAACATTTTTTTCTTGAATTGTTTTATGAATAATTATTTATAAAGAGATCATTAGTTAATTGTGTGGAAAAGTGTTTAAGATATATTTTTTGGGATATAGTGCCAATGAAGAGATCACTAAATAGTTCAGATATTTTAGTGTTAAGTTATTTTGTGAGTGTAGTGTTTATAAAGAGCTCATTTTATTTATTTTTTATATAATGTAAACAAGATGTTTTATGAGTACACTTTTTAAAAAGATATAATTTTAAAGTCGCTTGAATCTAGTATTAGTAAGGTTTTATGAACCTACTAGAAGATCATTAGATAATTGAGTGAAGAAGTGTTCATAAGGTGTTTATAAAAAAATCATTACATACTTGTATGAAAAAAAGTGTTGATGAGGTGTTTTATAAAGAGATCATTAGATAGTTGTGCAAATATAGTGTTAATGAGATATCTTATGAGTACACTGCTAATGTAAACATTGTTAGAGTGTTCTGTGAATACAGTGTTAACAAAGTGTTTTATGTGTACAGTTTTTATAAAGAACTCATACTAAAATTGTGTGAATCTAGTACTAATATGTTTTATAAGCCTAGTGTTTATAAACAGATCATTATATAGTTTCACGAAAAAGTGTTAATGAGTTGTTTTATGAGTATGGTTTTAATAAAGAGATCATTTTAAAGTAATATGAATGTTTTTTAAATTTTTGTTTTGTTTATGCTAATAAATTTATACAATCAGTAAGTGTATATGTTTCATTGTTAAGCCTGTGTAGGATTTGGCGTTTCAGTCAGAGTCATAAAGGAGCACTATGAATTAGTGCGACTGGTTTTTTTATTAAGTTAGAACCGTTTTCTCAAATTGTTATATCTCGAAGACTAGTCTTTCAAAGTGAATTTAACTGTGTTTAATTTAACAGTTCTCAGCCAAGTCCAATCACTGTCATAGCTTGTTGATTGTCTGATTAATATTCTATTATATCAAATCACGTCCACATTTGAGATAGATTCAAGTACATCTTAGTCCACTCCAACGTCTACTGGAATTTTCAAATTTTTATTTCTTTCTGGTTTCCTCTAACACTATGTAAAAGTGAAGGAGTTATTATTTTAGATCAGAGGAAAGCTTCAAGTGATGGATGTAGTGTGTTTTTTGTTTGTAGTATTTTTTACTAAAATAATAGATTGTACAGAGCATCCAGAGAGGAGTTGATGAAGATGTCCGAGTAGATCAAAAGCAAAGTACTTGAATGGGTGACCGACCACATGACGTTGGCATTTAAAAGGGAGGGGCCCCCTACAGATAGCCAGGCGTTAATAGCCCAAGAGTTGAAACGCCGTTAAAAAAAAAATGAATGGAAAACAAACGTAAATATATGTTTAAAGCAGAGAAACCAACCCTTTCAATATTAAGCACTTATTTCTCCGCCTGAGATGGTCCCTTTAAAAATGGCTTTAGAATAATAGTTACAGAAGTTTCTTTATATTTTTCATAGACATTACATTGTCCTGAAAAAGAGAAATTTCTGTGATCAAAATAAATACAAAAACGATCAATTATTTAAAAAAATCGAATAAGTTCTGAATTTAGCCAAGTATATAATCAGTACTCATAATTCAATAAACTCATGTATTAACAGTGAAATAGTAAAACCGAATCAAGGTTACTATCAAGTTTCTTACAGTATCTACATATACTCAAAATTATATTATGTCATTTTTAGAAATTGATCAGGAAATTCTCTTATAACTTTTGTTCGTTTTTAATTTTCAGAAAATTAATATTTAATTATTATTATTATTGGATGGTTATTATTTTCTCATGGTTTAATAGAAGATTCTCCTTGAAACTGATTAAGAAAAAAAAGATAATGATGTTTGTGAACATATTCAGATATTGATTTAATAATTTCCTTCTTTTTTTTTACTTATTGCTTAATTTATGGACTGATATGATTTGACTAATTTTAAATGTGGTTATTATACAGGTATAAAACTGGAATATTACTTTTTTAAATATTTTTTATTTTGTTTAATTAGTTGATGTTCAAATAAAGGTTGAGTAATATGGAGGTAAATTAAAACTATGAATATAATCACTGGTAGGTCTCCCCATGGTCTAGTGGCTAATGCCTTACATTCTCATGCGGGAGATGGTGGGTTCGAGTCCCTCATCTCACGGATGGTCAATTTGAACACATTATGCCGCTATTCACTGTAAACTAACCACTAATGGGGGAATGTGCTTAGTTATGCAGCTCCTGTGTGACAAATGTTTTACTTATTTGTTTGTAGCAGTTGCGAGCACTCTTAAACTTTTTCATGATAATTCAGACTTTGGGTCAGTGAAACACGGAAACTTTATATCTAAAGACTAGGCAATCGTCCATTTCATTGATTATTTTTATCGCAAATCTCAATATTTTCAGATATTTCAATAACATTTTTCAATCCTCACATTTACTTTATGTGACATGTAATGAGGTCATTAGAACCATCTTTGCAAGTTTTGTTTTGTCAAAAAAATCTGCTTTCTTGCTTCAATTAATTGAAACGGAACAAAAAGTGCTTACATCTAATATTAATCTATATTTACTATAAAAAATCATTGGTTGCATAATTTTTTTTTAAAAATGATGCATGAACATTACAAAATAAGTCTAAACTTAAACAAATTATATTTACAATTACTTACAAACAATAGGCACAATTGCGCATCTATTAATAATCCAAGAAATTGATGTCTGTTTCTGAAAGTGACCACAGAACCATCCAGCAGTAGTGTAGGATGATTACACACTAGATCCAATAGGGACGCAGTGAACAAGGCCATCACTGAATGGCCCAAGTCCCTTTGTATTGTATTGTATTGTTTAGGATGATTATGTGGTTGCCGAAGCCCAAGTCCCTTTGTATTGTATTGTATTGTTTAGGATGATTATGTGGTTGCCGAAGCCCAAGTCCCTTTGTATTGTATTGTATTGTTTAGGATGATTATGTGGTTGCCGAAGCCCAAGTCCCTTTGTATTGTATTGTATTGTTTAGGATGATTATGTGGTTACCGAAGCCCAAGTTCCTTTGTATTGTATTGTATTGTTTAAGATGATTATGTGGTTACCGAAGCCCAAGTCCCTTTGTATTGTATTGTATTGTTTAGGATGATTATGTGGTTGCCGAAGCCCAAGTCCCTTGGTATTGTATTGTATTGTTTAGGATGATTATGTGGTTACCGAAGCCCAAGTCCCTTTGTATTGTATTGTATTGTTTAGGATGATTATGTGGTTACCGAAGCCCAAGTCCCTTTGTATTGTATTGTATTGTTTAGGATGATTATGTGGTTACCGAAGCCTGCAAAAGTGAATGGTCACAGTTTTATGAGAAGAAAATACAAAACCTTTTTTTTTTAGCACTAATACAAACTGTATCATTTGCCTCTTCCAAGCTTCAAGCTCCTTTGTCTTTCGGTGGATCAGCGGCGTATATATAAAATAATTTTGGTGGCGAGGGGCTGAAAGCACCGGGAGATTTGGGGGTTATGGAATGCTAATAATCTAGAACTTGGGATATTTAGCCAACTAAAACGCTATTACATCCTGAAAAGAAATTATTTTTTCTGAAGTAATTGATCTTATTTAATTTATTTTTTACACATATACTTTATTGGACTCATGTCCAATTTATGTATTTTTAATTTTACTTTTAAATTTCCAGATTTGAATTACAAGATGGAAAGATGCCAGTCCTGTTGCTATGGCACTAATCGCTCCCTTCTTTGTCCTTTAATTCCTCTTTCATACCTGTACGTAACGTGGAAAGAGGATTTCAGAACTGTTGTGATATGTCTTGACACTCCGGGACAGTAAGAACTTTAGAAATTCTTGACTTTAAAACTCTTCAGGGAATCATGACACTACCTATTAGTTTTAAAGAGATAATTCATTGTCTCAGAAAACAGCTCCTAAGAAAATTCTGCCAAAATTATAATGTAGTATTTCGTTTTATTCATTAGTGTTTTCAATTATTTTTTCTGATACAAATATTTTTTTTAAATATCATTAGCCTTAAAGAGCTAAGAGTTATAAGCAGATATTCAGCTAAACGGCATGTCTTTTCACTTGCTTTGGACAAAATTAATCTGCACTGACTCACTCAGCGTAGTACTAGGAATATAGAACCCAATTAATGTACAAATACTAATACAGATTTACGAGACACATAATCTAATAATAATATATTGGCTCATAAGATACAATAGTCACAATATGATAAGCAAACAGAAACCAATTTTGGGGCATAGTGATAGATAACAAACTAAGAGAAATTAAACTACCAGTTGGAGAATGGCATTCGTTTATAAGGCAGAATAGAAGAAAGTAAGTTGTCGTTGTTCTCCATTGCGTAACTATGCCGACCGGGGACCACCATAAACGAGTTTTGCATTTAAAATTTTGTTGCTCTATCCATTTCCAGTCCTACTGGTCTATTAACAAGCTACAAACGGCAAACATATTTAATCCTAGAGATCCAATGCTTGTGGTACACCACAAATTTCTGCCCCTACTGTCCTTTGCCTTGTGCACCTTCCGTTTTTAATATGGTTCCACTATTCTAGACAATCAAGCAGCTTGTTGGAAATGAGAAACTCATTTGCAAAGAAGCGAGGCCATGCCTCAACATGAGATGAACAGGAGAAACTTTAACTCGGTGTAGTAAACAATTCCTTAAAATGGGACAATAAAACCTCACAGTGCAGGGTCTGCAGTGATCGTTCAAAGATATATGGGTAGAAAGAAAATAATATTTATTGCAAAACAGGCTCACAAAATCCAGCTCCTCACATTGGGGAATGTTTTGAGAAGTATCGTTCCCTCAAAAATTATAAATAACATTACATATATTTATTAACGAATAAGTAAAAATTTCTTTTTCATATAAATATAAACCAAACCTTGAACAAAAATACTAGAGGTAAAACAAAAAACATGGATTAATGGCACGGGTTGTTTATGCTGGTACTCGGTCTGCACAGGACCGTATGGCCCTTTCAACAAATCAAGTGTGAGACCATAAAGGGTTAAGAATAAGATAAGCTAATGAGGTTATTTAAGAAAACTGTGGCTTACCATGAACATCTTTCTTATGGCAGTCAATATATAAACAAGAGTTATATGTATAAAAAATTAATTTAGTGTACTGTGACTAAAGAGATATTATGTGCAAGGGAATGAATATATATATATATATATATATATATATAAGATTAATATCAGGAAAGTAGTAGTCTATACGACTGAGGTTTATATATTCATATATTACTGAAACACACTGATTACCATGTGACTACATATATCAGGTCATCTCATAAGTAATGTCAGTCTATATCGGTGGACTGTAGAATGTGTAGATCCAAGTTTTTCTCCTAGCTCTTATACTGTTACAACTGGATTTTCTTCTACATTAGCCTGCAGGAGTTGGTATTCAAGCTCTGTTGCTAGACCTGTACGAGGCTCGTCTTCAAGCTTACGGTTTGTCGCTCGAAATCGTTCAAACCACCGCTGAACTTGTCACTCACTAATGACATTTACGCCATATATTTATAAGTTTTCGATAAATTGAAGCAGAATTTTCTCGTATCGAGTTCCTAAAGCATAAAATGGCGTAAGTGGTGTTTTGAGAGGTCCATTTCAAATGATATTTCAGCACAGAATAAATAAGTTTTATCAACCAAAACATGATAAATATAAATGTGTTTAATGCTATAATAAACAAAATTAAATTGAAAAGGAAGGAACATAAACAGACAGAATTTTAAAAACCGACATTACTTATGGATTGACCTGATATTTACTAAACATTAACATAAATTGTCCAGATACATTTAAACATTCCAATTTTTTGTTGTAACATTTTTAAATAACTATTGAATTGATTTATCACCTCGCAGTGCAAAACAATTCTGTAAAGAATTCCTGATATGTTAAAATAATTTACATTTTGCAAAGAATTCACAGCATTTTGTACAACTGCAACATAGGAATCTGAATGGCAAACTCAGAACTAAATAAGTCTTAATACTGAAGACTATTGAATTTTATAAATATCAAAATTTAATTGCATAACTATGTTTTGGAAGGGAAACTTCCATGAGTCAATTGTGGTCAAATCAAAACAATTTAGATTTTTTTTTTTATTCATTTTTTTTTGTCTTTTCTTCATTATGAAATATTTCTGAAACAAACTCAGGTCACCTGAAGGGAATTTTTTCTTCTGGGTTATGTTGAGTGGCCATGTTTCCTAAGCATCTAGTATTAAGCTTTCTACCAGAGCTTTGTATTTTAGCAATTTAAATTTATTTTTTTAAATTTTAAAGTCGTCTTCTTTGCCTTCCCCTAGTGCCATTATTAGCGTCGAGGAGCCTCTATAAATTGCAGCCATTCCTTCTGCTTCCTGCAAAGCTGCTTCATTTGCTGGAGGGTTTTGCATCTTTTCCTTCCAATCTTCTGGATGTTTTCCTCGTAGGAGATCCTAGGCTGTCCTCACAATCTTTTCCCAGAAGGTCTACCTTCTAGAATTTTCTTTTGTTCCTTTTCACCATCCATACGATATCGTGCCCAAACCACTTAAGCTGCCGGGATTCGAGCAAGGTCCTTAGTTCTGTCACCTCAAACTGTTCTCTTATCCTTTCATTTCTGATGCAATCTCTTCTTGTCTTTCCAACCGCTCTCCTCAGAAACTTCATTTCTGCTGCAGTAATGCGGCTGGCTTGCTTATCAAGTATTACCCAACTTTTGCTCCCATAAGTTAGGATCAGGAGGTAGATAGATTTGTAAATGTGCCTTTTAGTCACCAAACTCACTTCTCAGCGGCCGATTATGCTGTTACATTTCTGGTGATAAACTTAATAGGCTTTTGAACTTCTATGAGATATTTCTGGGTGAATATTGCCAAAAGAACTTACTACAGTCCCTAAGTAGGTGGACTCCGACAAAACTTCTAATTCCTCCCCATTGGAGATCAGATGAACATCTTCTTGTTCTAAGAACTAAGACATAGCTCTTCTTCCCATTCTATTAGAGCCTCCTGCATTTTCTCTTGTGAGTCAGTAATTAAAACAATATCATCGGCATACAAATGGCTTTGCACTAGAATGGTTCATAAGTTACATTTTCCAATGGCTGTCCGTGCTGTTCGGCATTTGCATATTTTATGGATCTCATCCATAAAGATAATGAACAGGAGGGGACTCAGACTATCTCCCCGTCTCACACCTCTTTCTATGAAGAATGCCTCCGATTCTCTTCCATTGATCCGCACAACTCCCTTTGCATCGTGATAGATCGACTTTATAGCTGAGATCAGATCCCCTGGAATATCTTTGGCTGCCAATGCTTTCCATATTTCTTGTCTGGGCACTGAGTCAAGTGCTGCCTTAAGCCTGAGCCTGAGTCAAGTCTGTCAGAAAGATGTTTTTGTTTTTGTCTTTTCTGCTTTGCTTCGTAGAACAAAAACGTGGTCCCACCCAGTTCCAGAGCTATGCCATCCATACCGACTGCTTTGCCCACATCTACCACCTCCTCTTCATCTATGCTTGACTTTCCTCAAGGATGCAGGGGATCCTCCGTATCATTGGCATCCCTTAAAAACTGCCCTTCATAAAATTCCTTCCATCTTTCCAGGACGTGCGCTTCTTCTGAAATAATCATACTTCTTGCATCTTTGATGTTTCTCATTGGCTTACTTCACTTTTCTCTGAGAGATTTTACTTTTTGCCAAAATTGCTTAATGGTATCTCGGTGGTCTTGTCCAGTCTTCTTCTGAACTTCACCCAAGACTCTCTTTTTGCTCCCATTTTGGATTTGCAATCATTTCTGGGTGAGTGATACAAACTTAGCCTCTCTGCTGTTCTATCTCGCAAATAAGTTTTCCATGAATTTATCTCCTCAGTCCACCATTCTGAACGCTTCCTGCTACCTGATACTTTGAATTTTAAAGTCCATTTTATAATTGACACAGAATTTTAGGACGGGATATCTATGGGTTACCATCATTTTCTATCCATGATAGGGCTGATGATTTTTCTTTTTTCTAAAGAAAAGCCACCACCCCTCATGGAAATCGAACCCACATTCTTAGGCTCGGAGTGCTCATGCCTCAGCACTCACGGCCACCGGGTCTCAACTATTTTATCTTCTAGTGTCTTTGTTTGTGGGTTGGATTCAGGGTCCCAGACTGTCCCCAGGCCCACCCAGCCAATTGATTTAATAATGGGTACTTTCAAAGAGGAAAATCAAAGGCCGGATCAAAGTACTGACCACACTACCTCCCTAGTGTGCTATGTGGTCAAGAATCAGATACCCCTAGAGTATGGGGCTCTCATGGCCTGTTATGGGACTTTTTTTTTTTTTTTTTCTTTTTTTTTTTTTCTTTTTTTTCTTTTTTTTTAATAATTTTAACAGGGCTGAAAGCCTCATGAGCAAGCATGATTTTCAAGCCTTCATCAGGGCTATAAAACCAAAAATAAAATAAATAATAATGACTTATAAATGTAAAATCCTAGCGAGTGAATATTATATAATTAAATGGATTAACTAATGTTATAAACAGGAAAATTAAGTAAATGAGATGAGTATACACATAAATGAGAAATGAAGTTATCATCTCATACTGTTTTTATGAATCTCATTAAAATCATGTCGAATTAATAACCCTATTTAAGCTTTAAATGAACACTTGTTATACTCTGACCTAATATTTAACTCCTGTTCATGCTCAATTTGTTATTTTATCCGTTTACATCATTTATTTATCCGTGGTCATATTTTCTAATGATCAAATGTTTTTCTTTTAAGCAAGTGACAATTTTCATTTCGCCTTAAGTGAAAATCACATTTCCTACTGTGACGCAATGCAATGCCGTCCGTCGTCACGTTAGTCATAAACAGCTAAAATAGAGCTCATCACATGGGAGGTCACGGCTGGTGACCGGTTTATTAGTGACAGAACATTGAAGGGTTAAACCAATCAGAGAGTTATTGAGGCCCCTCAGCTCAGCATCTAAAGAAGCTGGTGTTTTAGCAGGCTCAAAACACAGGTTAGTAAACATTAAAACAGCATTCCATAAATATTTGTGAACAATTAAATATTTTTTATCTCAAATAGCAAAATTACTTGAATAATATCTATGAATGTTTGAATCTGGTTTTCAATATTATTTTTAGAATAAACATATTTTATTATGTTATATTTAAATAAGATATATTTATTTCATAATACTTTTAAACTCTCAAGCAAATAAAACTGTCTATTTAGTAAGGAATTGATGAAATTCTACTGAATCACTTCCCGAGTTATATAAAATAATGAAATATATATATATTAATATATATATATATATATATATATATATATATATATATATATATATATATATACCTTATTGTCCAGACCAAATATACCGTACAGTGACATTGCTAAAAAATTATTATATTTTTTTCACATTATTACATCATAATATAAAAAGATAATAAATATAAAAAACATATAGCTTTTTTTCAATTTTTATAAAGTTTGTTTCAATTGTTCTAAATATATTTCGCATTTTTATTTAAAATTCCAACAATATTTGTGTAAAATTTATTTATTTAAATTGAATTTTAAGGTCCATTTATAAGTTAGATAGAATTTTAGGACGGGTTATCTATAGGTCACCATCTTTTTCTAGCCAGGATAGGGCTGATGCTTTTTCTTTTTCCAATGATAAGCCACCACCCCTAATGAGAATCAAACCCACGACCTTAGACACAGAGCTCCCATACATTGTGTACGATTTAATATTTTTATCTCGGACATCAAAATTACATGAATGATTTCTATGAATGTTTCAATCTGGTTTTCAATAGATATATATCGAAAATGTAAAATTAAACTTGGAACACCTATGTATAAGCTCATTGTATTCATATTTACTTTTTTCTTTTGATCGTATAAAGTAGAAAGCTATGTACATTTAGAAAGTAAATAAAAAAAAAAGAATTAACAAAGTTAATTAATTTTAGCTCTCACAGTTTCTCTCCACTTTAGTAGCATCTTCAGGGCCCAACAAAATCACTACAATAAATTCACTGCCTGATTCTACAAAGTAAATCTTCCCCTGCAACAGACATGTCAAAAATACTCGAAGAGTGAAAATAACAAAGACTAGATGCTGAGAGAAATGAACAGGTTGTTAAAAGGTTTTAAATTAAATTCAGTGAAGGTGGATTAGATTTAATTAAATAAAATAACAGATCAAGAAACTTTTCTTAATGAAAAATAATTTCGTATGAAAATATCGAAACAAAAATTACTGTAGTCCGGCCGCAGACAAAAGAACAAGAAGGGGCGTGGCCGGAGGGGAGCTAGACCTTCCCAAAACATGGGCTGTAGGCAGTGCCTGCGCACGATACCTCTATAGACTTACTTGTGTTCTTGAACATCAGTTGTGATTAAAAATTAGAATTAATTTATACTATATTATATTTTTACATTAATGTATTATGTGCATCATTTAGATTTTATGTGTAAATATTTTGTTTCTTAAAATATTTTCTTTGTAAACATTTTAGAGGCTTCCTGACACTTGTAAAAATGTACAAATATTTAATGAACACAAAAAACTTTTTATTGCTTTTAACAAAGAATTAATGAATTAAAGTAATTTTATATAACCTCATAAAATAAAACATCTGTGCAACAATTCTACTAGTTGCCACAACATCTTACATATTAGACCAAATTGCACATCTGTGAGCTCTTCAAATCTATATAAATATATTTAAAAAAATCAGTCCCGTTACAGGTCCCAAGGTATTAATGTAGAGATATCTACAAGGGGCTCCTGTAGAGATATCTGATTCTTGTCCATAGATAGTGTGGTCAGTACTATGCTCTGTGTGCCTGATTTTCCCCTTTGCAGGTACCCATTAATTAATTAATGACTAGGTGGGCCTAGGGATGGTCTGGGATGCCAAATCCAACCCACGAACGAAGACACTAGAAGATAAAATCTTTAGTTCGCTCAAGTTTTGATCTCAGGTCCTCCAGTATATTAGTCAAGTGCTCTACCACTGAGCTAATCTCACCCATCTTAAAATTGATAAGACTATAATAAAGGTTTTGCCTGTTCATTTCATAGATACCACCCATTTCATGATATTTTTCTGTTTGATACATTCGAGGCACCAAATCCACCCTTAAAAGAAAGTCTGTACTTCTGCATGTCCATGGAAATTTTGTACTTTTTAGTCTAATGGTAGACCTTTAAATGTTGACAGTTTTCCTAACTATCCTGGATGTAAAACATGCTTTAAAAGAAAGAATATTGTGTAGGATCAAAGTTATAAACACTTGAGTAATTTGAAACAACAAACAGGAGTATAACTAGGTAGCAGAAGAACACTGCCTTTAGTGAACAGTGAGCTCAGGCAACTACAGCCATTAAATAAAATTTACCAGGCCTCTGAATTGAAAGATGTTTACAGAAGACAAGAAAGAGAGAAAGTGTGAAATTTCTCTTTCTTGAAGTAATACTAAGTTGGTCAGACTGTAGATATTTCTACGTTGTAAGCTCTGACCGATGTGTTAACGAATAATGTTTTCTAACATAAATTCAGAAACACTTATATTAAGACAGTAAAATTTTCTTGAGCAAGTATTATTTAAGATTATTTGAATGTCTTTGCTAAAAAAGTTGTTAAAATTTCTTAGGAAATCTTCAATGATGTAGGGAAAAAATGTTAATTGACTCATTTAATGCAAGTCGTAAAGAAGATAAGACTTGAAGTAACCTTGGCTAATATTACTGGTTATTCAACTTTTATTGTTTGTTTGCCGAGCCTCAAGATAGTAAATACTCTCTGTATCAGGTTCATTCAAAGAGTCTCCGTAATGGTATATTCATTTATCAATCTGAAAACTAAGGTTTGTAATATATTATAATTATTGACTTATTTCCAGCAATGGTCATTGACTATTTCATAGAATTGATTTCATGTGCAAAATCAAGTAATTAAGAATAGATATTTTCGAAATCAAGGCTTCCCAGGAAGTTCAATCAAATATTACTATACAATTTTATTTGAACAATGTTTTTAAATAAATCAGATGTTCTGGATATAGTAACAATCTGTTTTCAAGGTTCATCTTCTTGTAAATAGTGATACATTGTCAAACTTAAATTCAACAAGCATTTTTAATTGTACTTAAATTTCAGAATTGCTAGTAATAAAATGTAGTATTACTATTTTGTACCTTAACATTTTTTAGCATAGCTCCTCCCTCCCTCCACAGAGTTTTAGTTTTGTTCTTTTCAACGAGTTTTTGTTTCTGATAACCAAACTTTTTAATTGGTTGTTTTTTTTTAATTGCATTTAAATGTAAAATGAGTACTTCAGTAAAACAAGGTAGGAAAATGAGAAACATTTTTATAGTGTTTCCAAGAGACATTGAGTAATTTCCTCTTAAGACACAATCAGTTTTCTGTTGTGGCGCTTAAAACCTTATATTACTTAGAGACTGTTTTTTTTTTTTTTTTTTTTTTTTTTTTTTTTTTTTTTTTTTTTTTTTTTTTTTTTTTTTTTTTTTTTTTTCCCCCCCTCTTCTGTCCATATGGGTTTCATTCTGTAGCCTGCTTTGTCGACCTGTCATTCTCTTGCCGTGCAAAATGCCCTGCCCAGCTCCAGTATCCTTATAAAGATTAATAAATGTTTCTTTGTTTTTTACAGGATTGGTGGAAAACTCACTAAAGGAGAGGAAACTTCCAAATTTGGGGGCTAAGGAAGATTACAATATTTTAACACTACTGAGTCCTCAAATTTACGTAAGTGTTATAAAAAACCAAAAATATTGACAAATAAGGCAAATTTGTGGTCCAATTATTATTTTTCTTTGAACATTTCTTATTTCTGTTAATAAGAGTTGCTTTCAAAGACTGAAAAAGAATCAAAGAAGTTGTAAATGATCGGGGTTTCATGATTTGTGAAACAAAAATACATTTTATGACTAAAATGAGTTATATTTTTTTTTGCCAAAGTTTTGGCTAGAATTACAAGCCATCTTCAGGGCTATGGAGGAGAGAGAGTGAACATTTCCATATTGTGGAGCCTAGATTCTTGAGGAATTTCTCACTCAAAAATGTAGCATCGACAATATGGAACTGTTCTCCCTCTCCTCCAAAAGCCCTGATGATGGTTTGTAAGTCAAGCTGAAACATTAGCAAAAAAAAAATTTTATAATGAGGTGTAGATAGTTAGCCATCAAGGTGATAAGCAGTCAGGGAATAGTTGTGATTCGGCTAAGAAACATCAATACGATTTTTCTAAAAATCAGTATTAAGGACTTTTCAGCTAATCTTTGGTAGAATTCCGGGGGGTAGAGAAATACCAAAGTTAACAGTTAGGTGACCATTGTCAAAAGTTAAGTGACCATGGTTTTCCTAGCCGAACCCCAACTATTCCCTGAGTGCTTATAACTTATTTTAGTTGTAAAATGTAATTTGATTTACCACATGACCGAACCCCGATGATCTACACCTTCTCAATATCACCGGTTGACTACCTCGTCACAATGAAATATAATCAGTCTTCCAAGGAATTATATTTTTATAATTTACAAACTCACTCACCTATTGCAAATAAAGATATCTGAAACTTTGAAAATCTCTCTCTTACCGTTTTCGAGTTAAGTGGAAACTACTAGAATTTTCTTGGGATTTTCATTTATTTTCCTAAATATTTTGAAACCGATTGAGATATTATGGAAAATGTAAAAGCGTCTGTTCAAAGTCAAAATACATTTCCTCTAGAGACTGTTTATATGCAATTTTTGGATAGAGCTATCTCATTTGGATAAATGGATGCCTAAAATTTGAAAGTGTCAGTTTTTTCTTTTGAACAGGTATTGACTCCCTTTTTAATTACGTTTAACACTAAAAATAATTTTGTTTTATTGAATATTTTCTTTGCAAAAATCTAATTTAAGATCTGTGAGCTCTTAAAATTAACATAAATAAAATTTTGTTTTTGCACTACATAGATATTACCCATTTTATCATATTTTTTCTGTTTCTTACATCACAGACACCAAATCCAACCTTGCATAAGTGTCTGCCCTCTGTTGTCTAATGGTAGTACTTTGAAATGTTCAGTTTTCCTAAGTATCCTCAACGTAAATCATGCTTTAAAAGAAAGCGGGATATTGAGTAGAATCAAACTTGTAAACACTTGAGTACTTTGAAACGACAAACAAGAGTACAACTAGTGAGGAGAAAAACACTGCCTTTAGTGTCCAGTCAGCTCAGTTTACTACAGCCATTAAATACAATTTACCAGGCCTCTCTAAAAGTAGAATAGAATTTATGGATGTTTGTGGAAGACAAGAAAGAGAGAACGTGTGAAATTTCTGTTTCTTGATGTAATACTAAGTTGGTCAGAGTGTAGAATTTCCACGTTGTACACTCTGACTGATGAGTTAACAAATAATGTTTTCTACCATAAAGTCGGTGAGTGTACACATTTTTTAGAAACAATTATGTTATGTTAATTATGTTTATCGTTCACTCTGACTAATGTGTTAATGAATAATGTTTTCTTCTAGCTATTACTTTTTCTTTTGACATACTTCAATGAAAATTGTCTTGAGCAAGTTGTTGAAAGTGTCAGTTTTGGACATTTTTTT